>NIJG01000273.1:946703-961925 GCA_002201625.1 Euglossa dilemma | reverse complement strand
GGCGACGACGACGAGGAGGACGACGGCGACGACGGTAGGGGTAACGGTGGTAGAAAAACGAGTGCTTTTGATGTGCAGAAGCATCTGTCGGATCGTCACCCGGTACAGTCAGCAGTTTGACTTAACTGGAGCAAGCGGCGCGGAGCACCCCTTGACCCCTTCTAACCACTTTCTCGCTGTACGATGATTTCCAGAGTGCTCGTCTCGTGTTTAACGTTCTCTCGTCCGTTTCTTTTCTCCTCGGTCCTCGGCCGACCGACCGTTCTCCACCGGTATTCATCGCGGGAACCAGCGCGACACGCGAAAACGACGATCGTCCAAGAGGGCCGGAGAGACACTTTCGCTCTTCGTCTACGTATTCCTCGAGTGGACCGAGCGGAGAAATTTCGAAATCTCCGCTCGAGAGACCGTGTTCCACCGCGATCGTGCGTGTTTCGCCGCGACGAGTAAGTAGAAGAGCGTGAGAGTGAGAGAGAGAGAGAGGGGAAAAAGGAAGGAGGAGGAAAAAGTTTAGAGTCCCGTTTTAATACCGTCGCGTAAAAAGAACGCGATAAACCGAGGAAATTTACGGGTGAGGCTGATTTATTTTCACGGTGTTTAATGGTGTCAGCGGAGGGGAAAAATTTAGTCCGGGGGAAATCTCGGCAGCGTGGTTCGCCGGTTACCGCGCGCCGGAGATGCTCCGCGCCGATGTACACCGGAAAGGAATTCCGTAATTAACCGGCTCGAGTAATTAATGAAAACTTGGGTGCTCGGAGCGGCGAACGTCTTAAACTCCTGCGGGGATTGACGGTTTCCGGGAAATATTACCGAATTGGGAATAGAGCGTCGCCGTAGGCTGACGACGCGCATTCGTCTCGTTCCTCTTTCGTTCGTTAATTCGATTAATACTTTTTATTCCCCTCCGCGTTCTTCTCTTTATTATTCATAGATATATCCGCCGCGCGACTCGTTCGTTTTCGATGCATTTGATATCGACATTCGCCGCTTTATCGGGATAAATATCGAGGATTTTATTCCGCCTGTCGGAGAGGAGGACGCTTCGATCCGGGAAATTATACGTTCTTTACGATCCTGGCTGGCATTCCTAAAGTCTTCGTGGAGATATCGCATAGCAGTACACCGCATGCACTTTGCGGCCTGTGTGTACACCGACAGACTTGGTCGGTATGTCTGGCAAGCCGTACACGTGTTAACACCTTCTGTCAAATGCTCCGTTTCACGGCGTTTGCTTTGAACCCGAGTTCTCCTTGTTCCTCGCGCGAATGTTCCACGCATAGGGGTACCGAGTAGCTATTTAATTATACCCTTACGTCGCTCCTTCCCTCTCGTTCGACTTTGCTTTCGCGAAACGTCTCCACGGATCCTTAATTTCCTCGAAACGGAGACGCGTAACCCGGTTTTTAAAGAAGTTACCATTCAATGCGAGCCCATCAACCACTTCAATGGGTCTCTAACAGCTTCCAGAATTCTATTAGCGCCACCGGCTCTAAGATGGCAACGAAACAGTTTCTCGACGATGCTTCTACTTATCTGGATGCTTGGTCTTCCTGGCACGTTGCGAATGCGCCTTTTCTCCTCTCCCATTTTTTTTTCTCCTTTCCCTTATCTTTCTTCGTTCCTCGCATCATCGAAGTCCAGACGGTTATTTTCTAAAGCTGCGAGCGTTGCGGGGTTGCGGCGGAACTCGAAGGCGGCGCCTTCGATTCGGCCGTCCGTAGTAGAACAACCGGCGATGAACGATATCGAACGGGACCATTGTAACAAGCGACTGCCACGGTTACGCTTTCAAAAGGTCTTCGCCGGAATTGAGTGGTCTAACGAACCTTGGCGAGTTTCCCAACAGAGAGATTCAACCGGCGCACGGTGCACGTGCAACGCGTCATTTTCAGAATCGCAACCGGAAACTCTATTCCGGCCAGCCAATCGAATCGCGAATTTCTCGGAAACGTTCGTCAAGCACAAAGCCCCGCTGCCTTTCATTTTATTAGGCGACCGGATCTTAAAGGTGTACAAAGCTGCGTAATGCTGGGCGGAATTTCCTTCGAATTCCTGGCAAGCCTTTCCACGTTTCTCCTAGGTTCGAACCACGGGTTAAAGATTATTTCCAAACGCACGCGTTCTACGCTCTTTTCCCTCGCGTATCGAGAATTCTACGCCGAGGTATCTAACGAGGGATCGTTACACGGATGCGTGAGGAGAAACTGGTCGGAACTAATTTCCGATCAAACATCTCCTCTCGGTGGCTCGGTTAATCCAAGGGAATCCGAGTAATTAAGCTTGGTTCCCTGCTGATAACCATAATTCGATGTACCACTCGATCTTTATTAGATCCATTTAATTGGTCTTAGCTCGTGACGAAATTTGTTTAGCCTAGCTTACCCGATCGCTTCAGACACGTTGCCGGATCAATCGGCGACGTTCCGCGAGTCTTCCTCGCCTAACTTTCCTCCATCGACTTATCAAAAGAAGTTGTTAACGCAGAGGCGAACAACTCGCTCGCGCGATATCGGCAAATTGCGAAACCTCGAGAGATAATCTACTACCACCTCCTGGGTCTCTCCTCCGCGATACTTTTTCCATCTTTCCCTTTTCCTTTTTCTTTTTCTCTTTTTTTTTTCTTTTTTCGCCATGCGTTCTACCGCGATGAAATTGGAACTCGGGGAAATTTCCATATCCGGGGTAGCGAGTTTACCAAGGAGAGGTATTCCAGGGGGAATTCCAGCAACGCGATTACCCGAGCTTTCCAGAAGGTGCAATTCCGTCAATGAGCGACAACGCGAGAACAATAGAAAACGAGGTGATGCAATGGGGAAAATAGCGCGAGGATAGCGGGAGGAATGCCAACGATGGGAATAAGAGTAACGCCGCGGAAAGAGAGGATGAATTGATACTCTCGGAGCGGAGCGGAGGAGCGCGACGTTTCCGCAAATGAAAACGCGAGAAACGGATTCCGAGATGACCTCCTCCTCCTCTTCTTCCTCGGAGGTCCTCGCCGGCACGTACGCCGCCATCTTTCCGGTCTGTCCTAGAATTTTAAGGGACGTCTAGCAGAAAGCGGAAAAGGGCGAGGCAGAGGGTGGTGTAGCGAAACTAGGAAATTGCCGATGTAAAAATATGCTGTACACGCTGTGCGCGAAAGACAGGCGGCGAACGCGCGGATACTCGCTGCCGTTAGCTTTTCAAGGCTGCGCGAGGCATCGAACAGGGAAACTTCGTCGAGCAGAAAGTCGAACCAGTGTAAATTCGGAAAAAGGTCGCTCTCGCGTCCCTTCCCTCCCGCGATCCTCGCCCGGACAATGTTTAATCGTACAACGAACAGACGGTGGAACGCCGGACGATACGCGATTTAATTAAATTATACCCCGGCACCGGGAATTCGATCCGCCTATTCGGATTGTCCTAATCGAGGATCGCAAAGGCGCGGTCGGACGCGGGGCATCGGGTGTTTCGACGTCGAGATATATTTTCCGAGAATTTATAGCTGACGAAGTTTCGAATGCCCGTTCGGATGGAACTCTATTGTAATCTTATCGCACGGTATCCCATGATCGATATCCCGTGGAATGGTGCGCGTTTCGACTTGCCATTGGCAACATCCTAGGACGTCCTCGCATCTGCGCGTGTGCGTTTTACACGCTCGGTGTCTTGCCTTGTTCCCGGCACGCCGTGGAAACACATCGAGCACCGAGGGAAATGCAGCCGGTGCGTTTGTACCTACATACGCGGGAAACCCTCGGAATCTCATTTTCTCGCGAAAAACTCGCTGTTCGATGCGCCTGCTCTGTGCTTTCCCCCTTTCTTGCCCGCTTTCACGCGCCAAGCGTTATCCTATTCGTCTATAAAACGTTTATCGTCCCACCGTTCCACGGGAGAACGTTACGGCATTGTTGCGTACGCCGATACGGAATTCGATAGCGATCTAACTAGTCGAAGCGGAACGGGAATTTTCCGGACCCCTTTAGCTAGCCGACCGGAATGTCGCCCCGATTTCCCGCGGTTCGGGTAATCTCCTTTCTCCGCCGAAAATCGCCGTGATCCTTTTTTTCTCCGTCTGCCTGCCGGGCGATTTTCCCCGTGTCCACGGAAGAAAGGCTCCTCCTTTCGATCCTCCTGGCCGAGAGTATCGGTTACGGCGTGATTTTATGAGGCGCGAAGCAGGGAGACGGTCGCTGCTGGATTATCGTGCAGCAAATTTCGCTCGTGTCCTCCGGCCGACCAGCGACCCCCTCGGTATCACGGGTACATAAATTTTCAGTTCGGTAAGCAGTCGGTTTGCCCTTTGACCAACCGCTCGCATGAATCACGACGCGGCGATTCGACAGGATCCTGCGCCACGGGCGATCCAAACATCCCGACGGCATATTACTCCGGAGAATTTTCCGGTCCCGTGAACGATACCTAGCTGTCCTCCAGATTCCAGCCTGGACATTCCCGTGCGAACGGCCGGAAAGTTTACCGACAAGTTCCGCGGGTTCAGCGTTTTCGCGGCGAAGCGTCTATTAATTATTAAAAGAGTCGAAGTTTAGCCATCGAGATCGTTGAACTTGGTCCGCTTTCAATGAGAAAGCGCCGCTCCTCCGGGCTGGCACGCCGGTGACGGTCGATATCTGCAACGAAGAATCATAATTCATGCGACGAGGGATTAAACTCGTACGTCGCGATTAAACCGCAGAAAGAGGAAGCTATGATTAAGAGGCGGAGGGAAAAATTCCTCGATTATTAGGTAACGAATGGCCAGGGAGGACTGTCGCAAATTAGGTGCTCGTAAATTACCTTCATTTTCGGTGGCATTTCCAGCAGAACTGGTTCTTATGCCGGCTCGAAGGTTTCCGCGTCATTTGCCGGAGGAAAATGGGGAAAAGGTAGAACCGCGGGCTAGATGACGCGCCCTTTGTTCACCGGTGAGTTTCTCGATCCACCGGGATCCGGATTCCGGCTGGCCGTCGACTTTCTTTTCGGCTAATACCGGTCGAAGGGAACCATTGCAAAGCATTCAGTCGGTAGACACGGTCCACGGTGCCGCTGCCTTTTCACATTCCCGTCCTACCGATAAAGTGCACACCGGCCACGCATTTCCCGGCTCGACCGGCATACTTTAACGATTTATCGGAAAGTCGGGAAAGAGATCAAACGTCAACGCGAGCCTTGGCAAGCATTGTACCGAAATACATTCCCCTTTCAGCCGCCGAACCGACCGGCTTCCTTTTTTTCCAATTAAGTCCGGCAAAGTTTGCCTTTCTTCTCTAACAGGTTATTCGGTTTATTAACCGTGGCACAGCGTTCGTATAAAACGACGAATAACCTATCGAAATTCATTATATCGCGGTGCTTTTGACCGTTTTCTATACCATGCAGGCTTTTTACCAATGCACGCGATTAAACAGCGTACGCTGGCAGAAATTTACCGGGTAGAGCGCGCAGCTTTTACCTCCACCGTATGAGCGTAATTTCCATTGTGCAAGGCGGGTACAATGAGCCCGCTAAGTTAGTAATTAGGGCTATTAAACCGGCAAAGGTCGCGTAATTTAATTGGTCATTCGTTATTTGGCGCGCACCTCGCGTTCCACCGCGGTCGACCATCGATCCGGGATCTTTTCGGCTAATCGAACGCTCGGTGGCTGGTCCGAAGAATTATCGAGACGGGTGGGCGTCGGTCGGTATTTCGTCGTCGAAGATATTTCGCGAAAAATATCGGTATCGGAGAAGGAGCGGACGGTTAATCGGGGTCAGCGAGGTTCGCTGTCCGCTAACGAGCGTTGGCTGAAAGTCGAGATGCAAAAGGGACGCCGGGAAAAGTTAATTATAAAGCGCACTCTCGCCACCAAGCAGTATCAAAGATCAAAGTCCAAAATGTTTCGCGATCTTTCCGCCGGATGCACCGGCGATGCTTATTCCGCGCAACGCTCGATAGACTGGTCGACGTCGCATCCGGGGCGGATTAACTAATCGCGTAATTAACTAATAGCGAACGGCGGGACCGACTGGTTGTGCCGGTGAAAATTCCCGCGACCGTTCACTCTGGCCGTGCCGTTGAAACAGTCTCGCGAATTCCGCTCCGCGACAGACCGGCGTCTGTTTAACCAAACTAACGGAATTAACGCCGAGAAAGTTTCTTATTAACGCGGCAGATGCCGCAATTGCGTTTAGCCGGCGCAGCGGTTAGCAGCACGAGAGGCCGAGTTCGATTATGCAAATCGGCATCGCGCGATCTCTCGGCAAGCGGCTTACCTTACGTAAGAATTACTAAACCAGCGTAACGGCCAGATGGCCGTCGAACCGGGAGAACGAATCCCGAAGAAGGCGGCCCTGTGTTCGACCCTTCGTCCACTTACGCCCGACCACGTCGCGAATCATCCTCTTCCCACACGGTGACCGAGTTAAGCTGATATTCTCGAGAAGATGCACGGCGTACAAAGTCTGACAGGTATTCCCGGTACCAGCGGCGCGACGCGGCGCGGCGCATGTAAATTTTCATTAAAATCTCGGCTCACGGGCACCTACGTTTCCGTGGTTCCGCGATTTCGCCGCTGATTGCGACCAGCTAGGCACCGCGTTCCGTTGATTACGCCAACTCCCGCTACTCTCGCCAATTTTTCTCCCTTTTGCCCCGCGCCGACAAACGGAATATTTCCCTTTTCCATCCATAAATTTCCACGTTGAACGTTCGCCGTGAACGGTTGTGCACGATGAACCGCGGTGGATAGCAGCCGCCAGTAGCTTAGCCGTACGTAATCCGGCCGAGTCATGCTTCACAGGGACAGGCACGCACACTAACACGCAGAGACCGGCTGGAAAATAATTTCCAGGCCGAAGACGTCACGTTCATCGGATATTCTTGGAAGTTTCTGCGCGATGAGGTAAATGAGGGATGACGATAAAAGAGGTCGCGAAAGTACACAGCGTGGCGTAATCACCGTTACTCCGTTGTTCTCGTTGAACCGACGAACTTCCGTGCCAGAGGTCTGATAAATTAACCACGCCTGGCGTTTCGGCCATTCATCCGTCACAAAAGAAGCTACGCCCCCGCGGCAGCCTCCGCGTCGGTTTTCCACGCAACTCGCCGGAATCGCTTTTCGATTCGATTAATAATTTTCGTCGGTACCGCGGCTCGTTACGTTAACGTCGAGTTCCAGTTCATTATACCATGTCAACCGCCTGCGAGGGTGGTTGCATCCTGTGACGACGACGACGACGACGACAACGACGCCCCCGCGCTCGCAGGAGTGTCCTCGAGGCAACCGCAGTGCAGTTGCAATTTCAATGCTCCGTGCCAATTAACGCGAAGTCGTGTTCGAACTACCGATCGCTCGTGTTAACGACGTTCCGCCACGGACATCGAGTGCCAATTATCGATATTAAACGTCCAATGAAATCGTGCGTCGCGTCGTTTCAACCGCTTTTTACCCTCGCCTTCTTTTCTCCCGCGCCGACACCACTTTCCCCGATTCCGAAACCTTCCGAAACGTTCCTCTCGATTTTCCGACCAGCCCTCCCGACCGTCTTTCGGCGGTCGCGCCGCGGCCGCTGGTGTATTTACGGCCGAGGAAATTTCCAGGCCGGAACGAACTCGCAACGGGGACACCGGGAAAACGAAGGTTGGTTGGAAATTGGAAAACACCGGGTCACCGAACTTGGCTGCGTTGGCCGAATTTCCAGCTTGCCCCGGAACGCGCGTGCATACGTTCATTACGAACTTACGCTTATGAATAATTACTGCACGCCCGGAAAACTGTTAGCGGAACAATGTCGCGCTAACTATCGGCCAAGTTTAATTATCGAGCGCGCTCGCGCTGCAAACCGCTATTGTGATCCTAGCACCGTGCCATGTATTCCGAAATTGTCCGTCTGTCCGTGGCTGTTCGGAATCCCGGCTAGATCTATTACTAATCAGCGTCAACTAGACGAACGATGGCCGGCCGTTGCGTGGAAATTGGGAAAATTAGGCCGGCCCGTTCGAATTCCTCCCACGATTCCGCCGTGATCTCCGCGATGGTTACGGAACCGTTCGGTTCGTTGCTAGTCGAGACGGAAGGGACAAAGACAAATTCGACAGGGTGAGATCGGACAAAGGAGCACCGGAAAGCCGGCGAATTTATCGACGACGTGAAAATTGCGAACCAAGGTCTTATTACGAAGTTTTACTCGGAGAGGTGAAATTCGACGGCGTTTCGAACGATTCGGCGGGTAGGGGAAGGTAGCGGGAAATTCGGTAGGCGACGCAGCGACGACAGCCGCTGGTGGCGAAAAGAAGGAAAGGCGGTAATGCGAGGTCGGTAATGGCGTAGAACAGCTAAAAACGGTGTCTCGGCGGTGTATTTTACGCGCGATAAAGGAAAGGGGGAGCGACGGCGACGTGAAAACACTGGAGATGATGAACCGAGGTGAAATGACCTTGAACAAGATTTCTCTCGAGGAGAGCGGATTTAAGGACGGTAATGACCGAGGAAGTCGCGGCGACGGAGGCGCGTAGACCGTAAACGGTAAGTCGAGAGACCGTCTCGGAATCGCGGGACGGATTGCACGGTTCCTTCTGAACGCGCCCCTTAACGTCTCCCCAACTGCCACCGGAGTAATCTTACAACGGTCGATGAATTCCCCGGCAGGAAATGAAATTACACGGGCAATCCACTACGAGCACTTTCTTTTTTCTGTTTCAGAAGAAGGCGGTTCTCCCGGGAGGAAAGCAGCGAGAATGAGCGACACTCGGTCCGCCGCTAACAAATACCAGCAAAATCGTCTTCTACGCCGGTGAAATTGAACCGGTGGCTACAACGCACGCAGAGAGAGAGAGAGAGAGAGAGAGAGAGAGAGAGAAAGAGAGAGAGCGAGAGAGAGGGAGCGAGAGAGGGAGCGAGAGAGGGAGGGAGAGAGGGAGAGAGAGAGAGAGAGAAAAGGGGTCGTCGCTACACCGTAAACCAGGACCAACAAGTTTCCCATCCTCCAGCCACGAGGATTTCTTCGTTTGGCCGGGCTTAATCCACTGGTGAAACCCGGTGAAACCCGGTCAGGGGTGAGAAATCACCGAGCAACGCCGGTCAGGAGTTATGAGGGATTCGTTCGTTTGTACCGGAAACTAGTCGCGATAATAATCGTTCGGACAGACGCGGTTTCTCGTAGCAGATTCGGACGGTCGGTTCGGTTACACGGAACCGAATGATCGTTGGTTACTTGGTCGGTAGGATGTCGGTGAATCCGATTAACTGGTCGCCTTTAAGGAGATCGAGGTCGAATTAGGTTGTCGGGTCGAGGCAATTCTCTTCGGATCGCGTGTTTCGGTTTCGCTTGTTAGACGATAGGAGAGATGCGAGGTTCGGATTCGCGTGGCAGCAAGCAACTCGATTTCAGGTCCGTCGACTCGCTCCGAGATCGTTTGCGTCCGGAGTTGGAAGAGGTTGTCGCGCGGCAAACCGATCTAATCGAAGCGGCTTAAGTCTAGATCGAACGGGACGGGAATTGCGAAGCGGACTCGTTGGATCGCGTCCATCGAGGTGACGAGGAAAGACCGATCGGAGTAATAACGGCGTTGCGGTTATTCGACCGGTGAATTTTCGGCAGTGGTGATATGCCAGTATAGGAAGAGACTTCTATCGAACGGTAGAACAATGGCGAGCGAGCTGAACGCGACGGCGACCAAGGTCGAGAACTCGACCGGCACGATGAATCTCGTATCTACGATATCCTCGTCGCCACCTAGCGCGGTCGCAGCCGCGATTAGCGCTAGCACAGCAATTCCGACTAATCCGTCCACGACAGTAACGGGTGGAGCTGCGGTCACCAGTACCGCTAAACCCGACCATTACGTCTTCAACGCGACCGGCTACCTCGTGGAACACGACGAGCTCGATCACAGTAAGTAATAACAGCCCGTGAATACGGTTAATGCGCGTTACACACCGGTCAAAGCCAAACCTAATGGCACTGCATTAGGCCGCTCTCGCCCGGAAACCCCACTTACCGATCATCTCCACTATTTCTCCTCGCCTTCCGTCCCCAGACTCCGCAAGTTTCTTCTTTCCCTTACCTCCTCTCGTTGCTTCTCCTCTTCTCGAAACAACCGATCGGTTTCCATCGAATTAGGCGCGTGCCGCGCGCTAAACGTAGTCCAGCTTGTTCCGTTTCACCGACAACGATTTTTCATCCGAAAAACGTACGGGGGAGGGATAGCGGATATTCTCCGATTCGTATACCATGGCTGGTTCGAAGGTCGAACCTCTTTCGAACGGCCACTCGAATCCCGTTTCATCCGGCGTCCAGGGGATTTTGGGAATTGGTCTAAATGTTGCCCGCTCGTTCTACCTTCTCTCAATGGCCTGCACGACTACCTACGGATTCACCGCTCTCCCCCTCTGGCGAAGGTTGGTTGGAAANNNCCCCCCCCCCTCGGCTCGCGCGGTGCGCAAAACTGTTTCCGGCAAAGCTTAATCCTCCTAGCTCGCTGAATTTATTACCGCATCGCTAAGCGATTCGTTTTTTTCCCCGAGAAAAATACCTGCTCGCGAACCGCGCGTCCGCAGCAGCTTAAACCGGAGATCAAAGGGTCGAAGAGTCAAAAGTTGGTCGATCTGTTTAAAAAAAAAACAACGAACCAAAGCTGAAACCTTGGCGGAGATTCGAAATGGAACTCTCTCGACGAAATAATTAATCCGATAGGAGCGGACGCATTCTTTGTCAATAACGAACGAGATTCGATAGAACCTTTGACGAGACTTTAATCAGCGAGCCGCTTTGAGAACTCGGGCGATCTCGTCTGATCGCGTTTCGGCTTAGCCTCGATAACGACAGGGACGCGTGGTTTTTACGAGAGCGTCTTCGATCAAAGGATAACCCGTTATCGGGAACAGGTTGCGTAGCACGCATCCTTCGTTTTGCCACGGCAAATCTTGCCATCTTCGTCCTTGTCCGACCGGCCGACTGCGACACCGACTGAATACTAATCGTAACGCTGCGGTCTACCAAAGTCGGATCGATACCATCCTCGGCGCTAGAACCATGATATACGGCGAAATTCAGTCTCCGATTGAAGCTTTTTGCCGTTAGATATTCATGCTCCTCGCGAGAGCTACTCACGCCGCTGGGATTTTTTGTAATATTTATGAGAGTTACCTGCTATGCATGAACGAACCTAGGTGCCGATCCAACCTTCCCACGCGTCCTCTTCTCGGTCACGGGCCCGAGAGCACGCGGAATTCTTAGCTCGATGACTCTCTTTCACTGTTTCCATCCTGGATTTTACAAGATTTTTCCCTCCCTCGGCTGGTGGATCGATTCGTTCGAAGGGTATACTCTTTACGGGGCTTTCTTCTAAGGGACAACAGGTAACGGGTAAACGGTCTCTCGTTCTCGCGATTAACCGTCATCGCCGATTACCTTCCATTTTATCATCGCCGTCCTCAAGATCCGTTGGATCTCTGCCTGCGCCCTCAGCGCGTACGGCCTGCTCAACTTTTTCAAACATCGGGCCAGAGATATCGAGAAAGCCTCCAAGTGATCCGACTCGGTCTCCCAAGTGTTGTCGCTCGATGCCGTGCTGTGTAAGCCGTTGACGGCAAACTCGCGACACTTTTCCTGTTTCGACCAATATTATACGTACGTGCACGGTCGCCGGATCACGCGAAGCGAATGAAACGAACGCTTTCTCTTTACGGGGAATTTCGAGGGGCCGGAGAACGAATTCGGGCTTCTCGAGACGGGCGCGCGTTCAATCATACGCGGGGAAATAAATTTCTATCGTCTGGTTGTTGGTTAACCTGCCGCGTCTCCGTCAATTCCTCCCTGATCGGATCCTCCTGGGATCTAACGCGGACAGGAAACCTGTCCAGCTGTTTCCTAGCCTCGGTGATCCTGCTGCAGGAGCGGGGACAAACTCGAGGGCGAGTCTTGACCTCTCGCAAGGAAACGGCAGGGGAGCTGGTCGAGTTCAGGGTAGCTCGTGGTTGCCGCGTCGAGTTGCACGGGCCGAGATTCTCCGCGAGAGTGTTCCTGGTCGATATCAGGCATCGGACGCAGCTGCAACTCGAACGAGACGATCGCGATTTCTCCGATCCCTTCGGCTCCGCTATCTCGTGCTGCGCGTTCTAGAAAAATCCGACAACCAATGGCCTCGTTGCGTAGCATCCTCGGGTAGCAAAGGAGAAATCTATTTTTAAATATTTATGGCTACCGGATTCGCGTTCAGGGGCTCCGCGCCAACAACTTTCCGTATTATACTCGGTTATTTCCGCGGATCCCGTTTTTTCTCTCTCATCCTCCGCGAGAGGTGGATTCAAGGAGACTCGGTTAAACGATACCCGCTCGAGAGCCTAGACTCTTCTGATATTCGTTCGCCCTGTTAACCGCGCCGTGATCTACTTTCTTCCGGCCCATCTCCGGCGATCGGAGGTTCCCGTTAAAACGACCGCCGGGCACATCGGTTTCGTTCACGTCGGATTATTCGACGCGTCGCGGTAATCGGAGGATTAAAAAGCTGGAACGTCTGGACACGGAGCCCCGTAACGAGAAGCTAGAGCGAAGTTATCGGGAAAAGGGTGGAACGGCGGGCCATGCTAATGGCGTAACGATTTCATCGATACAAACGTGCAACTCGACCGCCTCGTCGTAATCGAGGTACGGGTAGAGGAACCGGTGCAGGTCGTAGAACCACGGGAGCGAGGTCTGGTAGTAACGACCGCAGGACTCGGACTCGAGAAGGCTCTTGAGCTCGTTCACGTACAGCCGTCGCATCTGGCGAATCTTCAAGACGATCTCGACCAGCGTCACCCCCGGCAGGTCCATCATTCGATGAATCCGGGCGTAGGCCCGGTGCCTGTACTCCTTGCTCAGATAACTCCGCGCGTCTTTCTTCCACAGGCAGGGTGACTTTCTGTAGAGTGTGGCCAGCTCGCGGAAATAACAGTTGGTCCACTGCTCTTCGCTTACGGCCCTCCGTGACAATCGCCTGGCGAAACACTCGTCCATTGTACGCTAGGGTTTCCGGGCTGTCCGCTTATCATGGCTTTTAGGCTCATTGGAAAGCAGATGAACGATAGACTTATCCCGGCGGGACGCGCGGTTGACGTTGCAGTTCAGGTTAGGTCGTCCGATAAATCGCCAGCTAGGGTTATAACCTTAAAATCGCAGTTGCTTGCGCACTCTCGCTTCCACTCCGCCGCGAAATGGGAAGGAAAATTTGGCGAGGGGAATCGAACGGTAATGCTCTGGCTTATCGATTAGTTTACGCGAATGCCGTCATCTTGCAGCTTCCTCGAGACGTAGCTCGTCGAGACGAAGGGAACACGTGCGTCGCGCGCACTGCTGGCAAACACGTACGTCCGTTCGTTACTCTCGTTTGCATTGTTCGTGTATTTTAATTGGCGAAATCGAAGTGGCCATGACTGAGCTCCGAGTGGAATACCCGGCGTATCGGTTAACTTTAATTGCCTCGTTTTTACCAGCTATTAAAACGCTATAATTCCACCTACCGAGGATTTTAACGTGTACACCGTTTACAGGTATACTCGCTGGTTTCTCAGATATACAGACAGTTTTTCTAGCGTGTATCTCGACGTTGCTGCCGTTGATCGTCGCGCTGGGAATCGCCTTCGGCGTCAGGTAAGGAAAATACACTTTTCCCGCAACGTATGCTTAGAAAGCTGCCGCAAACTTTCCTCCCTTTTCCTTTCACGCCACTTTCCCACCTTATCGTCGTCGGAGATTTTATATCGCGCCAACAGCCCATCGTCCTACTCCTTCCCGACGCGCAAAAAAGATAAGAATTCCCGATACACCGGCGCGTGTTGCATTTCGTCTCGCCCGGTGTCGTTCGCGCGGTCGTTTCCGTTCGCAAAGTCGCGTCGATTTTCCCTTCGTCCAGGATTATCGCGTAATTCATCCGGAGCTGTCACGGGGACAGCTGACGCGCACTGGCCGTCTTTAAATATTCCCGTGTTCGCTCCATTTTTTTGAAACGCGCACCTGCGCAAACGCCGCTTTGTACCGTTTCTGGTTCTCTAGGTTCGGCGACTCGGCAGAGGATCGCGTGCACGCGTTAAGGGACAGAAAACGAGATCCGCATCTAACAGCACAAAGAGCAGCACGGGAAACCGTTAAGTCGGCGAATAAGTTAACGGTACAGCGTCGGTCGCGTTATAACTGCGAACAAGACGACTCTGCTCGCGGCTGTATCGCGAAAGCGAAAGGCCCCGACGTTGATTAATGGGGCAATTAAAGACAAAGCCGGTGTGCGCGTCGCACGCGACTCGATCACTGTCGAATCATCGGTCCTCTAACACCTACCCACGCGTCGCGCGCAAATTCGCCAGCCGATCAATTCTCGCCTTGGCTGCCGCGTAATCTCTAATCCCTCCGGATTCTTGCACCCCCGGATCGCGTGCGGCCGCGATAACGAGGGGGCCAAGTCTCGGCCAACGGATAGTTTCTATCCGCGGTAACGATAAACCGTGACGGAAGGATTACGACTCGAATTCTCCGCTCCTCGGCTCCGAGCGTGTAACCCGTCGCTCGCGTTCTTTTACGCGGAATGTAAATTTCGGCGGATTCGTTGATCCGGAAAAATTAACTCCGGCCTAAGTCACGGCTCGGTTAATGCCGGCCTTACCGATAAAAACCGATTTTACGGAGCTATCTCCGGGTGCAGCGACTCGCAAATTTTCCCCGTAACCAAGGGTTCCCGGGGGCCGGGGCGCGCAGGCAGGGGTCAATAATCCTGCGTTATTGCCGAAATTGCGGCAGCCAGAGGATTATGCTCGGTCCGTTCCAGGAGAATTGAAACGATTTATTCGACGGTTGTTCAACTGCTCGTAGACGCGTCGGAATTATTTTCAAAGCTCGCGTAACCCGGGATAGTTCCGGTCGAAATTGCACGGCGCTGCAGCGGGACGATTCCGAGCTCGAAGCGATTGCCATCGCGTTTCGCGCAAATACGAAATGCGCTTATACGCGCGAGGTCAATTATAACGCGGTTCGACGGTGCCCAGGCGCAAAAACGACTGCTAATTAAAACGACTATGTGTCATCGATTCGTTAAAGGCTGTCCCGCTGCGCGACACAGGCGATTCATTTTTAACTATTTCAATTTTCTCGCTGTTTCGCGTGCTCTCAAACGCCATTCGCGAAGAGTTGTCCTTTGTGGCTGAAAAGTTCTCCGGTCGTTTCGTCGCTCCTCTCTCTCTCTCTCTCTCTCTCTCTCTTTCTCTCTCTCTCTCTCTCTCTCTCTCTCTCTCT
>NIJG01000273.1:933979-945810 GCA_002201625.1 Euglossa dilemma | reverse complement strand
TCTGTCTCTCTCTCTCTTTCTCTCTCTTTCTCTACACCGCGCGCGTGCACGCCGCACTTTGCGCGCCGCAAATTAATTTCTCGAGCCTCGACGGAAACGTGGAAAAGCGGAAAGCGAGTAGTTCGCGCGACGTTTCGGCGAATACTCCAGCGTGAAAATAACGAGGGGTGTGGCGGGTGGTAGATGGCGAGCGAATGGAAGAAAAAAGGTAATGGACTACTCGGTTGAATCGGTTGTCCGGTGAATGGACGTGACACGTACAACAATGCGGTGTACATTGTTTTTCCATTATGCGGCGTCAATGGGATCCGGAGGGATCCTTTTTTTTCCCGCTTTGCATCGGAAACGTAACGACAGCCCAGGCGGCTTTTTCCCCCGTCCGAAATCTCATTTTTCGCTCCGGCACTTGCGTTAATCACCGGGCAGGTTCGAAGGAGAAGGTTCGAGGAACGTTCGAGGAAGGTTCGCGCGCGGCTAGTCGCAATCCCTTCCGGTTCGCGGCTATTATATCCGAGATAAACGCGCGCGGCCGCGAAAGTTTGCGGGGTGCGAGCCTGGCGATTATGCTGCAAGTTTGCACGGCCACGCAATTATCCCCGATTTAGCTCGCGGCCTGGTATCTCTAAGAAAACACTCGCGCCCAGAGGAACCATCGGTTCTCAGAGCCGGTGCTGGTAAATCCAGCTGAAAATCGGAATCTCTCGGCGGTTCCCCCTCGCGCGTTCACGGTTACGCGAGCGGCGATATTTTAAACAGCCCCGGATAAATTCGGCCATGAATTCGTTCGCGTGTCTCCGTGTTTGACGAACATTTTCCGCTTGAATTTGGAAAGCCGGGGGTTTCAACTTGGCCGGCTTTCAAATCCGATGGAAAGTTCGCGCCCAACTTTGGCCCCTCGGTCCGCGTCCGGCTTCCATCGGTCAGGCGTTGATCGTCGATCGATTAATCTCGAGATCGCGGGGCTCCTCTCGCTTGGAAAGGGGAAAGGAAAGCGGGGAAACGGAAGGAGGAAGCGGCGGTGGTCGGTGTTTATCGACTAGCCGCGTCGAGGTGGACGGATCGCGGAGTCGGACGCGAGGCGGAGAGGGCGTCCAGGGGGTGGAACACGCGTCCATTGAAAGCTCGAAAGCGGCGCGGTGCGGCGCGGCGCGAAGAGTGTCCCGGTGTGTTGTACAGCGGGAGAGGAGAGGAGAGGAGCGAGACTGCATCATCCATCGACCGCAGCTGACACGAGGCTCCGTTAGTTCCGGAACCAGGCGAGAGCTTCTATCGGACATCGATCGAATATGCAAAACATCGGCGCGCGATCGCTAGCGAGTCTGCTACCATCCGCGTGGTTGCGGTGCGAGCTCGGTTTTTAACGACTGCCGGCGCGTTGTTTGCCGCTCGCAACGGCTACGCTTTGCGGCCATCGCGAACCTCCGCCTGGCCCTTGCATCGACTTTAAGTCCGAACAATGTAGGTCAAATGACTGGCAGGCACAAGCCTCGCGCCTCGTTGAACACCCGGCTCGGTTCAACTTTACGACCGACCGTCCCGCCCTTTACCATGACTTTTCACGTCCTCGACGCCTCCGCTTATCTTCTTCCACCGTTTCAAACATTCATGCCCGTACACGCTCGGCTCATCCGTTTTTCCCCCCACCAGGCGAATCGCGTCTACGAATCGGGGTTGTCGGCGCTCCTCAAATCTACTAGTCCACTCGTAATAATTCTTCCTTTCTTTTTCCTTCTTTTTCCTTCTCTTCCCTTCTCTTCTTTTCGGATTAAAATCCGAGTGTCAATTACGAGAGACACGGGTAGCGGGTAATTAGAACGCCGGTGCGTGATTCGCAGGGGTAGAATAGCGGTAGGCAATGGTGTTTTTCAAGGTTCACAATGACACTCGAAACCGTAACCCCTTTGCAGCAGGCAGTACTCGCGGTTTATGAAATAAAATCTCGACTCCGTTAAACACTCTTCGAGTCCCGCTTTCACGGAATCATCGGGCTGAAACGTCTAGAGGGAATTTTTATTTTCCAGCGAGCCTCGCGACCGGCGAGCAAAAGGACTCGCTTTGAAAAAGCGATTCACGCACGGTCTAGTTCTATTATATACTAGGTATATATAGAGAGCCGGTACAGGGAACGGTGGAACGACGCGCGAGTATTTCTTATCGGAAAGCGGTCGGTGGGAAGGTGGCGGTTTACGATTCCGTTCCGTCGTTTAATTCGAATATCGCAAAATAAAACGCGTCGGGGATGGTGGACCGCGGTGATGCAGGTGGTGCGTTCGGCGTTAAACTCGGTGGATCGTGACGAAAAAGCGTTCGTCTACCATACCTACAGCTATCCATTAATTTTATCGACCGTTCGGTGACACGGTGCACCGCTCCCGACCAGTGTGAGCGATCACACACGTATATAAAGCACGATCGTTCAAGTCGGGCTGAAAATACCGAGAGAGCGGTCGTTCTGGCGGCAGTCAGCGGCAGTGACCTGATTTTAATTTCACGCGTGCTCGATAGCAGTCACCGCGCTTAGACGAGTTGCACCAGAGGAGGAGGAGCAGCAGCACCTTTCCCGTCGACCTGTCTTTCGCTCCTTCTCCTCTCCTCTCCTCTCCTCTCCTCTCCTCTCCTCTCCTCTCCTCTCCTCTTCTCCTGCTCCTCCTCGCCGTCGTTTAATCGCGCCGCTCGCCGACCGGAGTCTAAAGCGACTCTTCGTTTCTCGCAGCGCACTGCGCTCCATCTAGCTGAAAGATTTTCCCTTTCCCTTTTCCCTTTTCCCTGGCCCGTCCGCGTTACGCCGGGACGGATCGCTCTCGGCTTGTTTATCGAAATTGCGCAGCAATGGGAACGAAGTTTCCCCGACTTTCGGTTCGCTTGTCTCCCTTTCAGAGTCCAGCGGGACTCTGCGAACCCTCGCGTCGCCGCGCAATCTCTATAAACGACCGGGTGCCCTAGATGAAGCCGGCTCGGCTAACGTTTAAAGAAACGCGTGCCGGGCGTTAGGAAATCTCTAACGAGGCTTCCTGCAAAAGACCGGCGCGGTGTACTTGCTTTTTCATCCGACTCGCTACACGGATGGACGGACGGACGTTACGTGGTCGACTGGGTCAAGGAAAACGCGGCTGAAATGGGAATTGCTCGGCCGAGGCGGCATTTTCCCAACGACGCCGTGTGTTGTCCGCTTTACGAACGCGTCACAGGACGAGACAACGAGAACGTCGCCGCGGGCCACCAAAGGAAAAGAGCCGGAACGTTTCACGACTAAAAGGTGTTCACTTTAAACGACGACGAGGAGTTTTCGGGGAAACGAAATTACCTCCGCGTCCGGGCGAATCGCGCGAGATACGCCGCGGGAAAATTCCGGCCGAGCCGCGCGTTTCCACTCTCGTTCGAGCGCGAACACGTCGGAGAGAAGGGAAGGGAGGGAAAAGGAGAGGGAAAACGACCTTCGTCGACGATGAAGCGCGGAAAGTAGCGGCGGATAATCGGGGAACCGGATCGACGCGGCGACCTCACTCGCTGGTCGGGATTTTATCGGTGTCGTAATTTCGACGCGCTTTTCGTCTGGCTGGAGGTTTAGTCTCGGCTCTCGGAGATGGCCTAGGAAGGAGGTCGGAGCGGAGTCTGTCGCGGGGGAGAACGGCGAACCCCTTGGTCCTTTTAAACGAGCCGCGAAGCGAAAAGACACCGTCCTCGATTCTTACGTGGCCACGGCGGACCATAAAAGTTCACCGGCTGCCAAGCACTTTGCCACCGCCCCTTTTGCCACCGTTTGCCCGCCCAGCAGAAACCCGTAGGGCATAAGGGCACCCGCCGCATTGGCGTCGCTCGCGGTTCCCCGCGATCTCTCTCCTCTTTCCCGGCCAAAGTCCCCCCGCACCAAAGGCCCGTGCCGATGCTTCTTCGCTAAACCAGCGAAATTTCGCCCTCGTATGCCCGCGAGGCGGAAACGGGACGGGAATAAACCGCATCGCGTTCCCTGCGCGAGCATTATCCCTTCGAGTCGAATCGGACCGGTGGCGTTCGCGGATCGAACCGGCGAGAACGAAGGAAACGAGGCCTGCGACCGCAAATCCGTGACGTGCCTCATTCAACAACGGCGAAACGACGCTTTTGCACAAAGTACACCGCGGCCAATGATGATCCAGAGAAACGCGGACAATGCATGCCAGATGGCGACGTGCACTCACCGCGCTCCTTCCTATGTCGTGCATCGCTCTCTCGAGTGCTCGAGTTACCCGGTAGTAGTAGCCAGCCTGCCTATCCCTAACCTTTACGCAATTTCCACAGCACCATTTCCCGCGTCGGACCAGATCGTGCGCGGTGAAAACGCTTTACGATCAGTGTCCGTTCGGTAGCGCGTTCGATAGCGCGTTCGGTCGAATCGCACGCGATAGGCGAGCTATTATCGCCGGATTTCCTACGTAGCGACATAACGTATAATTGTCCGGGCCGATGGTAATCCGTGTAATCGATTTAAGGACGATAAATACTCGTTAACCGGGGCTCTAAGCACGGATTTCGTTAGGCGCGGCATCGTTATCTGCCGCGTCCTCGATCATTCCTGGCCTTACATCGCGGTTCGCACCGGCGTTTCAGGTGTATCCGAGTGTCGCGCTAATCCCGTTTATTCGATTAACAAGCGTTCCGCGCGTTTAATTGGTTCGCTTAAGACGCGGCGTCTAATTATTCCGGCCGCTATCCCTATTCTCCGCGAACGCACGAACAATTACAAACGTCCGGTAATCCGAGTCAGTTTACTACGCAGTGATCACAATCGCCGGGAGAAACTCGGGGCTATGAATAGTTATCGATGCAACCGCGATCTCTCGCTGGATAGACGCCGGATTTACAGTCTACGGTGCACTGATTTCTCCGATGTGTCAGTTGGTCTGGGAGATCGGAAGCACCGTGGGTATCCTCGTCTGGCACGTACGGCTCAGGCTTCCATTCGATTTGCATGCAGGAAATTCGAGCATCGTTCTAAACAGAATCGATTACGCGATACTCCCATTTACAGACGGATTTCTCGACTTTCCATCTCTCGCGATGATCGCTGGTTAACGCCGCTTCTGCCAGCGGGCAGAAAACCCTCGGAGATTTTTCTCCTCGGCCGCTCGCCGTTCGAAATTAACCGCGATCTCTGCTATTTTTCCGCCGCGGTAACGTCCCGAACCGTAAGACCGCTATTTCCAGTATAATCCCGAAAGCAAAGCCGGACGAGGCGCTTCTCTTCCCCCGAACGCGTTCCACCGGGTATTCGTTTACGCGAGAGGCATTAGGGGATTTCGGAAATCGTTTTAAAGGATCACTCTGGCAAATTTATGCCCGCATTAACGTAGTCGGGACCGAGAACTCGCGATAGATCGCGAAGATTCGGTTCATCTCGGCGGATAACGCGTCTAGCCAAGTGCCAGGGAATATCTCTCGCTCGATCCACCCTGTCCATTAACTTTCCGTTTGATAGTTTAATCGCGACCGACCCTGCCTCGTCCTTTATCCTTCCACCCCGCTGCGACCCTTTGGCCCGGAATTTCGGACGCGCAAACGCCTCTCGGGAAAGGCGCGAGGTGCGCCGTCGAACGCGCGAAACAGCACCCCGACGCCGTGCTTCCTCAACCGCGGAAAGTCCCTTAATCGATAACGCGGTTTCGCTTCTGCTTCATCCTCGTCTATTTCGCGTCCGATACTCCTTATTTGCCAGCAGTGCCTTACCTCTGTCCATATTTCGGCCGATAAAGGGCAATATAACGGATTCTCGAGGAACACGCGTGCCTCTCGGTCAGCTATGCGTCAAACTCGATCTCCGTTCGTTTTCGCGCAACCCCCTCGATCGACGGCCCCTCTCTCACTCGCGATGCCGATGTACGTTTCACACTCGCACACTCGCGTTCCACGCCACAGTGTTACGTCGGCTGGAATCCTCGGGAAACTGTTCGCGCACCAAACAAAACTGCACCACCCTTTGCCTAGCTCTCGCCGCGTCTATGCCACCACCGATGAAACATCCGACGAACGAAATTCACGCACGAACACTCGCGATTCGCCGAGGTGGAGCTGCATCGTTCGCCGTTTTCCAAGCACGGCAGGGTGTCGGCAGAATCGGCGCTATTACCGAGATTTCGGTACGTGCCGCGATAAAAGATCAGATCTCTCGGACGTGCATCGCAGAGGCAGAGGCAGAGGCAGAGGCTCGGCGCGCGATGGTAGGTGCACGGAACTGCACTTTAATCTCGCAAATGATGCGAGGACATGGTTCGCCAATCTCGCAGGTGATGAATTCCGGTTAAAGAATACCGCGGTGGTCGTGGAGGAGTTTGAAACCTTTCCACCGGTTTATCGCCGGCTTGTTCTAGGCGAGGCGACGCCTCCTCGGTCTACGCCGATCTATACGGACGCTGGTGAAAACGCGATTCCGCGGTGGATTGAATTTCGGTGGAAATACACGAGGGAGAAAAGAAAGGTTGCTCGGTATCGCCGATAGAACCGGAGATAACGATGCAAATGACAACGGGGAAGAAAGGAAAGAAGGAGTTTTGTAAAGGCAGGATGTCCTTGCTGGTTCGGGGAGTGTCTACGGAAACGCGTGCTAGCTATGCGCCAAACCGTACCTCCGACGGCCGATGTACCTTCGAACGAGCGTGCGTGCGAGATACGTGCGCGACATACACGGAACGCGTGACACACGTGCGAGTTATGTTAACAATGCTCGCATACGTACGCTCGCGATCCAATTTTCCACGTGCTCCGGGAGCGTATCGCCAGCAGGGTAAGCGGTTTACGGGCTCGGCATGTCATAACGTGGCCACCTGTCTAAATGCAATTGCGGATCGCGCGGTGAACCGACACAGGCCGTTGAATAATTTTACGAGCCTCGGGTTTATAAAGCTCGGCCGCAAGCTTCGAACTCGAGCGTATCATCGGCCTACGGCCTGTCACCGACCACTCGCGTCGCCTCTCGCCGCCTCTCGCCGCCTCTCGCCGCCGCGGCGCAGAAATCGGCCGGATAGCGGCGACCAGGACGTTTCCCTCTCGGCAGCAGACACAGGAAACGTCTTTTCGCCGCGAACCATCTTCTCCGCCGTGGCCGGGACGTTGGATCGCGTGATAAATTGCCCGTCAATCGAACGCGTCCGCCCTTACCTTTCCAACCCTCGAAATTATAATACGAACGCTCTGCCGATAAATCGTGCAACCGTTGCGTTAAACGGTTGCCACGCGCACAACCGAACGGTAAATCTCTCCGGTTCGACCGAGGATCTAATAAATCGCGCTTCACCGTGGTCGGGAAAAGTACTACCCCGGCCGAGGAATATTTTCGCGTTTTAATCGCCGCTGTAAATCGTCCGCGATGCCCACCGTCGCGCGCACTTCATCATCCAGGCACAATCCCTCGTTTCTATTATGTACCGGAGTGATTTTTCCCCGGGACGATAAGTCGAAAGGTGGAAAAGACGGATGGGGGACAGCCGGAGATACGGAAAATTCAATTTCCTTCTCGCGACTGGCCATAAGGAGGGGCGAGTTCCGTGTCGTTTTCGGTGCGCCAATGGTGCGTGCCCAATTCCGAAGATGGTAATTGAATTTCTACGAAATCCCTCGGTTCGTTGCGTCACGCCGAGGATTACCAGGGGTGGATCCGCGCGGACGTCGCCGAGGACCTCGCCTTTCCAATCGCCGCTTATTACGATTCTATTCACGCGCGATCGCGTGTCGCTGGATCCTCGATCGAGGATCCGATCGGATCCGATCGGATCGGATCGGATCGAGATCCGGGGAAAATTCAACCGCGATCCGCCTCGCCTAGCTAGGAGAACAAGCGTTAAACAATCCGAGGAGAACAAATTTCCCGATCGTCGACACCAGCAAGCACACTCTCGAATCGCGAACGTCGAATCGCGTCCCGACCATCTTCTAAATCTCGTTTAGCCGAACGATGCCCGCAGCGTTTCCAATTCCCACGACTTTGGCCGCTACTCTTCCTCCTCCTCCCCCCATTGGATTTTCCACCGATGCATTTTCTCCGGCCGACGCGTGCATCGCGGGTTAGTTTTTCCGACGGCGATAGCGATCTCGTGTTTCGCGCGAACGAACGAACGAACGAACGAACGAACGAACGATCGGCGAATCGGCGGAAAACGTCCTTCCGTTGAAACCGGCCGGCCTCGCCGCGCGGACAGCACTTTCACCGTGGATCGATTTCCTCGAGGATTTTCCAACGCGATCCTCGACCACTCGGATGCAACTATTTTCCAGTAATAGTAAGCGCGAGGCTTGTCTATGTCTGCCGCTAGTTGCTCGCGTAGTACTCGAGGGTGGGGGGTACCGCGCGCCTTCTTAAAGCTTTGCGGTTTTTTCAAAAGCGGCGCGCCGTCCCCACCACCGCCGACTAGCTCTCCCACCACCGCCCGTTGCACTTCGTTCCTCGTTCCACTTGCATTCCCGCCCTCTCCCTCCCACTCGCCCGTTCATTTCCCTCGCTATTCCTTCGTCTCTCTTTATCTCCTCTTATCTCTCTCCGGTTTCCTCTTTCTCCGTTCCGCCGCCTCTCGAGGCTCACGGTCTCTCTACCTCTACCGAGGCCCCCTCCCGCCGCCGCCGCCGCCGCCGCCTCTTCTTCCACGTCTTCTGCTCCTGCATGCCTCTAGCTCTTTTTCCGACGCGATCGCCTGTGCATCGGCCGCCGCGCCGCAGCTTCGCTATGCATCGCTCGCTCCAGCAGCACGCGCTTTTCGAATTTTAGCCCCTTTTTCCCCCTTTTCCCGACTCTGTCCAATTTCCATGACCCGCATTCGCCGCGAGAACGCGAAGGTATTTCGGTGGAAATTTATGGTACGTCCGGTTCGTTATTGCCCCACGGATTTCGCGAAGAATCGCAAGGTTGAGATTTTTACGAGCATGAATAATTTATGTTCTAGCGCGAGGCGAAGATGTCGCAAGAGTTAGCGATCGGTTTACTGGCCTCGTTGCAGCGCGTTTGTACCGATTACCCAAGGTCTCTGCCTATGCAGCGCGAAATCGGCAGAAAATCGCGCCAGTCCGTTTCTAGAAACGAGCCTCGGATCGATCCTCCCCCTCGACCCTTCCTCCTTCTCGCGGCTTCGACGTTTTCGACCAACTTTCCCAGTCGAAACGTACGTATTCGCCGTAGACCGGTGCCCACGCTCGAGTAAGCGTAAGATAAATAAGGGTAATTATTTCCGCTACCAGGTACGCTTCCGCGGCCAAGTCACGCGAACGTTTCGCGAAAACGCCGAGCATCCGTCCTTTCCGCAGACGAATACCCGCGAGCGTTCGCGCGAATATTTCGCTTAATCCCAGTCTCGCCGATGGACCGGCTTAATTCCGGCCGATTTCAGCCGATTTCGGCCGATTCCGCCTGGAAGGAATACGTCTGGCTATCGCGGCGCGGATTTCCCTCCTGCACGAGGCATACGGATGGAAATTTCGCTAGGCTTTGGCGGTTTGGTCGGCAGGGCCGAAGAACGCGGCGATTCGGGGGTCCGAGGAGAGATAAAATCCTGCGACGGGATAAAATAAGCGACCGGGCCGGAGAGATGCAGTTGGCTGGAAGCGGGGAGAACTAGCTGGACGCGGCGCTAATGCGCCTGCTAACCTTACTTTCGCATTGCTAGACTCAATTCATGCCAAGGCTGACTGGGTGCGTTGCCCTCCATTGCCCCTATACTCCCGTCATTGGTGGCCACCTCTCGCCCCTCGAGAGCCCTGGCAGTCGCCGTCGCCCGATGCCACGCCGCCCACCGACAGTTTCGCCCCCCTCTCGGACCCCCTTTCCTGCCTACCCGCTTAGCCCCTGCTAGGCGACTTCGTCTTCGGCTGCAACTCCGGCTCCGACTCCGGCTCCAGCCTCCGCTCTCTGCCTCTCTCTACCCTCGCTTTTCGGCTCCGACTCACGCTCTCCAGCTTCGAGGCTTCGACTACGCGCCGCGGCGACTCGCAACCGGCCTCCGACGCCGCTGCACCGCTCCGATCGCCTTAGACCTTAATCGCTCGCTTACGGCCTAAGTGTCCCAATTTCTCTTCTCTTCTCTTCACTTCTCTCCTCTTCCTTCTTCCTCCGTTGCCATACCACCACCACCATCGCCGCGACTCTAATTGCGAGTTCCTTCTCCACTCTCCCTCTCCCTCTCCCTCTCTCTCTCTCTCTCTCTCCCGTCCCCTCCCCGAAGCCCCGACGTGCACCGACGCTATTCGCCATAGACGCGTACGCGTTTGGACGCTGCTCGGAAAATATTTGGCTAGCGGATGATCGTCGTCTGGTCGGTAGGTAGCGAAGCGAAAGGGGAACGGTCACGATTGATAGGCAAAACGGTTCCTCCAGCACGGAAATAGAATTCGGAGGAACTGTTTTTGGATCGAATACGGGAAAGCTATTTCCGTTTGCCAAAACGCCGCGGCGCTCGTTCGCTCTTTATTATTGTTTCGTCGCTGGTCTTGCCGAGGTGCTCCGCGAGATTTGTCGGAATTTCGTGTTTTCCAGAGGCGGAGAGCTACTCCTCGGTCTAGCTTTCCTCCCGAGTCGGCGGGGGATTCGCGCGACACGCGACCAAACTCGCGATCGCCGCTCTCTCCGGCGCGCGCCGAGCCGCATTCGCGTCGAGAACAATAGGCGTCGCTCGTAAAATTTTTATACGTCCGGTCCTGCGTGGTCTCGCAGAATTGCCAAAGGTTCGAGCCTGCGACGAGCCTTGCGACGAGCCTGCGTCTAGTTGGCCGAAAATTTTCCATTCCGCGGTTAAAACCGTTCGCATTATCAGGCACCGTGGATTGCACGCGTGTGTTTGATCTTTGATAACGTCACGGCTCGCCGTGGTTCGCGCGTCTACACGCTCGTCTACTATTTCCAGCGAGAAACGTTCTCGATTTATACCGCGGTCTGCACTATTTCGCTCGACCCCGCCCATAGAACCGCTGCCTATTATTAAAATCCTCGAGCACGGTATAAACTGGCCCAAAAATAAAACTGCAGCATCTCGTTGCCTCGGCGCATCGCTATGCGAGTTTTCGAATCCGCTGCTCGCGGTCTCCGTCTGGCGCGTGGCCGCGCCGCGAGATCGTTACGTTCGAACGCGACTTTGACCGCGACTGCCACCGCGTAGATCCGATTTCTAAACGCCAGGCGGAATTTCCGAGTCCTGCCGGGACAAACAGCGGAGGGAAAAGGAGGAGCGCGATGATCGCTGTCGGGAGAACCACGGCTGCGTATTTGCATTAGCAACGAACACGTCGTCGAACGCAACGCTTATTTATAACTTTTTCATCCGGCGAGTTCTCTTATCTGGCGCCTTGCCATCGGTGCCCCCTCTTCCTTTCTCTTCGTAGCTGCTGCTCGTTGCAACTGCACGGCACGTTGATCGCGGCCGACACGCTCGCATCGCGCGCCTTCCCTCGGCTCGGCGCCGCGCCGCTTCTTCGCGCCGATAGACGATCCGGAGAAGTCGAAGACGAAGAAGAGAGGACCGCGGTCGATATATCGATGCGCCGAGTGTCTCGCGGGCACGCGTTGTTGGAGGTCCGCAGACTGACGGTGGTACCCTCGCAGATTTCTCCGCAGGTATCGTTTTTTGCCCGGGACCAGGCCGAAAGAACGAGAAGACGTTCCGGCCACATCGGCCGAGTAACGAGAAAAAGGTCGCGGGGCAGAGAGGCGGGAGGAAAAAGCGAGAGATCCCCGCTGATCGTGGCTAATCGATTTTCGCGCTGTAACGAGCCGATTGGTATCAGCTGGCTCGATAAACTCGACAAAGCGTGACAGGAGGTTGCAAAGGCCACGACGTGTGACGCACCCTGCAGTTTATGTTCCACGCGAAACCTCGTGCAGC
>NIJG01000273.1:921106-933965 GCA_002201625.1 Euglossa dilemma | reverse complement strand
CCCCCCCCCGCTCTCTCTTCGTTTCTCGTCTACGAATCCGCGCGATCGATAATCGCGAGCCATATTTTAAGGAATTTAGCCGATAGCGCGAGAGAAGCGCGACGTAGGTCGATGCACGGGCGCACCTCGAAGGATCAGCTACGTGATTACTCGTCCTGCGCAAGCTGGAACGATGTACAAGGTAGAGCCGTGCAAATTGGCGTGCACATTGCCGTGCACATTGCCGTGCGCGTTGCACTGCTCTCTTTCGGAAGGATACAACCCGTTCGAGCTGCCGCCGTTCCGTACACCTGTTTACATCGGCGCAGCGCGCGGCAGCCTCGGTATTAAAAGGATTTAACGCCGCGTATATCGCGCGTCCACAGTCACGATCCCGGGATGCGGATATTTCCTCGATCGACCGATATTCCTCCTCCTTTCTTCCGCTTTCTCCTTCTTCCTTCTTCCTTTCCTCCCCCGTGTCGACCAAAGGATAACGACCGACGGACGATATCCATCGGCCACGGTTTTACTCGGATAATTTCGTTCGAGTATGCGACATACTTGTACGCGGCGCGTCGTTACGACGAAAACGCCACGTGGCCTTGCATCTTTCAAGGCACGCGCTTGCGTTCGAACGGTCGCCGTGATTCACGAGGAAAGTTATGCGGACCCGGTCAAAATTCTATACACTTTGCCCATTGTTCCCCATTGTCGCAATTAAAATACATCCTATGCAAGTGTGTTACGATCTCTACGGCCAGGCGGCGACTCGGCCGCGCGCGTTTTCCAGCCAGGCTCGAACCAACCTTCGGTGGAAAGTAGTTCGAGTCGCGGTTTCGCGTTTCGTAATTCCCATTCGGTCGATCTTTGCATCGCGCGCGTCTCCTCCTCGCTGCCCGATACGTAGGTCGATCGGTCGGCTTGGTTCCTTCGACTTCCGTCGAGCGAAAACCAATAAGTCAGCTCTTTGTTCCACTTAGGCACCGGAAAATTTCGTTTCTCGTCCCGAAACGTGGATTCGGGAAACCAGTAACTCGATATCGAGCTTCCGCCGGTGTTCCTAACCCGTTCGATTCGCCCGTCGTAGGCCCGGTCTTTGCCGAAACCACGAGAAACGATGGATATTTCGCAACTGTCAAACGCGGTTCCGATACCATTCGAACCGATATCCGAGGGCTTGGCTCTACGTAATTGGCAATGTCGTTGCGAAGGAACCAAGAGAGAGAGAGAGAGAGAGAGAGAGAATGGTTCGTCGAACTTCGCCTCGCTTGGCTTCGCCTCTCCTCGCCTCTCCTCGCCTCTCCTCGCCACGAGATGGAAAGAAATCGCGAGGTTCGCGAAGGAACTGATCGCGGTTACTCCATGCTCGCACGATTACGCGATTCTCCGAGTTCGTCCATCCGACTGTGTCCATTCGTCCGTACATCTGTCCATCCGTATGTCCGGCCGACCACCCGTCCGTCGGTCGGTCGGTCGGTCCGTTCGTCCGGTCCACTCGCGTTGCTTCGTCCGTGGGGTAGCTGACCTAACAGAAAGGGTCGTTGCACTCGGTTGGGCCCGCTTTCATCCCCTCCACGTCTCTGGTTCTTCTGGTCAGCCTCGCGGACCTAACCGCTCGTCTTCTCCTCCGTCGTTTCCTTCTCCTCTCTCTCTCCTCTCTCTCTCTTTTCTTTCCGTCTCCGAGCCACGCTTTTTCCTCTCTCTCTTCTTTCGCCCGTTCTTCCTCCCGTTTCTTCCTCCTCTTCTTCTGGCCGTTCGTTCGCCGCGCAGCAGAGAGAGCCGCGGCTTCTTCTCCGACCATCCCCCTCCTCCCTCCTCTCTCTCACTCTTCCTCTCTCTCTCTCTCTCTCTCAGCCGAAAGCGCGCGCGCGCGCGTCCTTCTATCGCCGTAGTACGCGTGTTGGCCAACCTACTCAACCCCCGAACGTAGCCGGGTCCAAAAGAAATTATAGTTATTTACCGTCGGCTCTTTCGGATAGTCGGTTATTTCGCGGTAGTTGTTCCCTCTCGTGTAGGCATAACTCGACTTGGGAACCGAGAGACAACTTCTTTGCTCGGGCCAGCGGAGGGATGAGAGTCAGGATAGAACGAGTCGGTGCGCGCCGCGAAAGAGGGAGACGGATAGACGAACGGAGGAAGAGTCGGAGAGGAGAGCCGGGGCTGGTAATGCCGGTGATGTTGCTGCTGTTGCTGCCGCTTCCACTGATGCCAGCGCCGATGTCGAGGAATGAGCAATCCTCTTTTTCTTCCCCTTCTTTTTCCCTTTGACAGGGGATTCGCGATAAGTATCGTATACGATTCGCCTATCTCGTCGCGCAATCTCGAGGAAATTATGATTCCCCGCTCGGGATTTCGCTGCTTCGCCGCCTTTTCTTCTCTTTTCTCTCTCTCTCTCTCTCTCTCTCCTCGCTCTTCCTTCCCCCCTCTCGACGCGAGCAGGAGGGAGGAATTAAAGCGTGTCGGGGCGAATTAGACGAGGAAACTCGTGGGTTCGCGTATCGCGCGCAATTGTCGCCGGGGTTAAAGGAAGAAAACAGGAAGAGAAAAGGACGAGAAAAGGAAAAAGGAAGGATCGGTGCGCGTTGATGCGCGGACACGAGGCGCGATAGTCGGTTGGGAAAGAAAGAGGAAAGAAAGAGGAAAGAAAGAGGAACGAATCGCGGTGGCCGTGGATGGAATAAAAGCAAACGGAGGGCAGATGCAACGACTTCTAGATCGTGGTTCCTTCGGTTTCGTGATCCACTCGGTAGGAGTCAATGCCTTCTCTCCCCGGTGCACCGCGGCGGACCGAGAGCCCGGGCCCGGGCCCGGGGAAGGGAAAAAGAGGCCCAAGGAAATCACGCTGTTTCGACGGGATTCACGAAGCGTGCATGACGGAAATGCAGCGGCGCGGTTGTGCAGCGGTGGCACGAAACCTGGCCAAGACAAAAAGTTCTCTCCGCAGGGGAGGAAGAGAAAGGAGGAAGCGCATAGAATGAAAACGAGAGAGGAAAGAAATCTGCCTGGTTCGAAGGGGGGTATCGGAGGAGCGGCGAACAGAGGGGAGCCGGGAGAAAGAGAGAGAAAAAGTTTTGGCGAATCGACGTTGCGCCGTGTGTGCGTTCGTTGGCGTGCTCACGCGCGCGCGTTCACACTCGGAGGAGTCGCAACCGGCTAGGTATCTTCCTCCAATCGTGATTATAGCCCTCTCGTATTTTATTGCAGCATCGGTCCGCTCTCTCTCTCTCTCTCTCTCTCTCTCCCCCTCTCTCCCTCTGCTTCTCTCTCTGGCTGTGCCGTCTTGCAATTCCCATTTCACGCGCTCCTGGCGAACCTCTTGGCCGCACGAAAGCACGCTCGGACAACACGGAAGACGAGCGGCGATGGCAGTGGTGGTCGGCCATAGACGAGCCATAGAGGAGCCATAGTCGATCGGCGAATTCGGTGGAATCGATCGGACCGACGGCGCACCTAGCATTCCCGGTGCCATTTGCTGTCACCTCTCGTTCTAGCTACGTGACTAATCTGTCCGGGCCGGGAAGCGCGATTTGCCGGTTCGCAGTCGGTGAAAACGCAACGGAACGGAGGCGGACGGGCAGGAGCTATAAATTCTTTCCGTAGGCGGAAAATGGGAAACGCCGTTATCGATTCGCGCGACGTTATTCCGAGCGAGCTGCAGATGTAACGGGCCACGTGAACTATTCGCTCGGAGATTTAGGTTTTTAGAACGAAATGGCGCAGTCTCTGGTTATCGGGTGACGTAGCAGCCGCGGCGCGATAAGACCGCTTGTTTGCCATGCGCTCGCGAACCGTTCCAGACTATGATAGAGATTAACTTATCTCGACTACGAGCCACAAGGAAGTCTCTGTCCACTCGCCAGTACTATGTCAATATTATTTCAATGACCGGCGTCGTGCAAACAGCCAAGCGGAGCTTCGAAACTGCCAAGCGTGCTTCGACCGGTACGCCGAGAGCGTGTACCGCTCTGGCGGATCGAGAGGTCGATCCAAACGACCGATCCGATCCAGCCGCTTTCCTCCGACTTTCCTACTTTGCGAGAATTAACCGATAACATCGCGGTTGATTTCGCGATAGAAACTTGCTCGAGAACCGCTCTCCCCTCGGTAGAGTTTCTGCTTCGACCGTTATCTAATCACGCGTCGCGGCTCGTTCTCGAAAATCAAACGTTTCCAGGTGTGTACCGCTGCTCTGCGTTCGCCACCGACCACCGTTTTATTTCCCGCAGGGCGGGGGCTAGAGATCCCTGGATTACTACCCCAAATGAATCCGGCCGATTTGCATGCGAACCGTATGGAATACGAAACTCGGATGCCAGGTATCCGAGAAGGGTCGAGGAAATTTATTTTACCGCGTTCGTCGAACCGCTGCCGGCGGAGGGATACCGAACGAGACAGAGAGTAAAGGGATGAAATAATTTGTCCGGATAAAATGGCCGGAATCGAGGGAGAGCCGAGGGAGAGCCGAGGGAGAACGGAGGTCTCGATGGTCCAACGAACCAGAGCCGCTTCATTCACGGCGCTCGCGACGCTTCAAACGAGTGCGTCCGCGTTCCTTTCGTCGTGAGACTTAAATTATTAATGCCAGTTGCTTTGGGCACTCATGCAACATTTATAGGAGGCGGCGGTTCGAGAAAACACGGACGAGAGATTCGCCGATTCGCCGTGAGCGAATTCGCTTGACCTTTATAATAAAAGCGGCCCGAAAATAAATCTAGTAGCGGATTCAGCGAGCACCGCTCATTATAGTTCCACGATACGTTTCTCTCCTTTATTTCCTTTCCCTCCTCTTTTTTACAAATTTACCATTATACTCCGGGGATCACGCTGACTCTCCGCTTTTCCCGCTTTTCCTCCGTTTTCCCCCGTTTCCCCGTTAAATCGCGGCAAATTCCTAGAACGAAGTCTCGATCCGCTCCAATCCCCTAACGGCGATTCCTCTCGCTCGATCGCAGAGACAATTAAGCGTAATTAAATTAGGATTTTACGAATCGCGGCGCCACCCGTTTCTTCGAACCCGACCCGTCCGCTGCCGGTAGATTCCCATCGATTTTCCGCTCCTAAAACGTTTTGGAAAACCGTCCGATGAATATCATCAATCGGCGCGTGGAGCGTTTGACGAGTACCACTCGTCGGGCGACGCGTGGAAAGCGTAGAGTGTTCTTCACCAGAGATATTTTGACGAATTATACTCGACAAAGCGGCGCTGGAGATGTCTGGGAAGCGGCGACGACGCGACAGGTTCGATCTCTGTCGGAGACAAACGGTTATTTAATCGCGACCGCCGTTTCTATTTTCCATCGGTGACGCCGGCGTCCTCGATCGAGGAACGATCGAACGTTCGCGCTTAGAAAAGCCTATTGTCTGCCGGATGGATTTAACGACGTCGACGTTCGTTGCCATCCGAGAGACGCATGTCCGAGCGGATCGTGCCTCGGGTGTTAGTTTCGATAATTGGAATAATTATCCTCGGATCGCGCGGTTGGACGGGTTCCCATGGCCGTTTTTCGCCTCTCGATCGCTGGTCGTCCTTCGATGTATTTTGCTAAACCGCGTGGCTCGGTACGAGGTTTCCTCGGAGCAACTGTTGTTCGAGTCACGGTATGCCGCGCACGAAAAAACGCGACGAGGAAGCACGGAGCAGCGTGGAAAAAGCGAGCGCAGTATCGGGAACTGCAGCACGGCCGGCGTCATTTAATTAAACCTCCTGAGGAGGCGAACGGCGCACCGGGCAATGTTTGAAAATTTAATTTAAAAACTCATTTCGATGCAGCAACGAGCCGCGTCTCTGACACGGCGATTCTCAGATTAACGTTTCCGTTTCTCCTTTTCTGCTCGGCCGTTCTTCTATTTTTCAGTAGTTTCCGCATAAATTCCTCCGGGCCATCTCACCGCTCCTCTCGACAATTTTCTTTCTCTTAACGCATCCCAGTATTTTATCCGCTCTTGTTATCTCGCGAATCGAGCGGAAAAAACTTTCCCCGTGTCCGTTATGAAAGCGCAGCGATATAAATTCGTGGAAAAAGTTATCGCAGCTCGCCGGAAATAAACTAGGATTAGCGCGAGACCGGACGACACCGGACCCCCTCTCTCTCTCTCTCTCTCTCTCTTCCTTTCCGTCTCTTTCCGTCTCTCTCCGTCTCTTTCCGTCCGAGACGAAAGAAGGAAGCCGGCGATTATAAGGAAGACAATAAGGAAGATGTCAAAGGGGTTGGACGATATTCAGGGGGTTAACAACGGTTGCTCTGGACAGAAATCGGAGATTCGCCATCCGGGAGTAGGATATAATGGCGTGGACGGTGCAAAGCTGGCGGCGGAGTATCGCGGCGGGCCATCTTTGGTCTTTGTCTCGGTGACCTCTCCGACGCAGATTGCTTTTGGGTATTATACGAGAGACGTGGGCATAATACTCGCACTACCTGGCCGCTGCTCGTGCTACCACTATTCTGTATACTAACGGTATACGGCGCACCGTGTACTCGCATAACGGACGACTGGTTTATGACGGCCCACTAAGAGAGAACTAAGTTCCCTCTATCCGAGAGCTACTAGCCGGTTCTACTAACGAGGCCTCGAGAAAGCCAGATCGCGATTTGATACGTCGCTAAAAAAAGACGCGCCACGCTGGATCCTTCCTGACAATTCCGGCATGAGGTCACGGCTTAATTATTCACGCTCGCCTCGCCATATTTTATCGACCAAATTGCTAGCGTTAGCAATGTCTCCTCGTTCCGAACTTTAACGCCGGAGTTTCTATGGAATAATACATCGCCGGCCGGAGGCTGACGGGACGTGTTTGTCCCGAACTTTCTTACCGTTCACCGGCAAGTTTCTCCTCCCGAATCGTTTTTCCTTTTCATTATCATCGATGGCTTCCTCCAGTTAGCCCCGCGACATTTTCGCCCGATCTTCGAGCGGACCGCCCAGCACGATTTATATCTAGAAACCTGAAATACCAGCGACGAAAATACCGTTCGCGATAGCCCGAGAAATCTGATCCCGTCTTTCTCGCTTCCTCTGGATTACTCTTCCAGCCTCTAATCCTGTCACTTCCTTCCAAAACGTCAGACCAGGGAAAGACGGAACGAGCTTCCAGAGGATTAACCTCGTGCCTCGAAAGATCGAAGATGAGAACCAGGCGAAGCGGAAGATTCCGGCTCGTCGCGATTTATCGTCGAGAATACGCGATCTCGCGAAGCGGAATACGTCGCGGAAAACCGCGATTCGTCCCGCGACGAGGTCGTTGTCTCCGCGCAGACCTTGGTAATGAACGTATCGCGTTACGCCGTTAGAAAACGACCTCGAGGAACGCGGGTCGACGGCCGCGTGAACATTAGACGACCTTCAGTCTCGGCGGGCACCACCGAAAATATGGTCAAGTTCGAGTCGTGGCCTCGATCGACGCGTTTCTAACTCGAACCGGCCTTAGAACCGGAATAGAACGGAACAGACAGCCGGCTGCGTGCGTGGAAAAGTCGGCCAAGATCAACGAAAGCACGAGTGTTTGCCATTCCTCCATCCAGCTCCGACTTCCGTCTTTCCGATTACTCCGATCAAAAGCGTTTTCCCGCGAAAATTTTCTCTACTACTTTATTTTTCTATTTCCTCCGTCGCCGAAGACGAAGGTTCTTCCGCGCGATTCAGGTATCGTCCGCGTCCTCGTGTCTTCGTAATTCCGCGCGTGATTTTTTCCCGGCGAAAAAGATGATTGTTTTTAACGACGTGGGAATACGTCGGAGGCTTATCGAAACCGGTTATCGACGCGTGCTCGTCGAACAGCGTTGCATCGGCCACCTGGCCAAACGGCGAATTCGAAAAAGTTGGGTTTGTCAAAACGGATGGCGGAGCATAGAGCGTGTCGCGGTTCCTAGCCGGATGGAAGGTGAAAATTATCGCGACCTATCGTCAAATTCTGCGGTCATCGTGATTACTACGAAACGCGAACGCACGTGAATTTCGTATTAAACTTTGCGGTCTATCAAAGCCGATTTTATATTCGCGCGACGATAAGCCGGCCTTTGAAACGTCGAAATGAATAATTACGTTCTCACAATAATGGTAATGGGAACAACCTGGCACGCTATTTCCGTCCGTTTGTTTACCTCTTTATTTCTGACTGCAAACCGGTCGGCCGGACGTTTCTCTGCGTTTTAAAATTCAAAACCAGACCCGGCTCGCGGTCTTTTGTTCCTCCGCGTTATCTAGTCGCTTCGTGTGTTCGGTCTCTCCTGGAGTCCCGGTAGATCTCGTAAATTTCCGAAAACACGGTAAATTCGAAGGATAAAAAAGAGAAAAAGAGAGAGAGAGAGAGAGAGAGAGAGAGAGAGAAATGCAGGAACCGTGCCGAGGCCGGGATCGCTGTCACAAAGGACGTTCCAGTTAATAATCGAAGCTCGACAGGAAATCGCCGTGCCGACCTTGGCTGTTGAAAAGCGTGCTAAGCAACCTCTTTATTCGCCGAACGCCCGTTTCCGTCGAATTCGTTAGAGAAGAATATCTCTTTCTGCTCCGTGTCCTCGCGACGGGATGCTCGAATTCGAATTCACGGAGATACGTGGGCGAACGGTAACGGGGGTGACGTCGGGGATTAATTAATCGGCGTTTATTACGGAGTCGTACCGTTGAACGTACGATTTCAGATATTCAACGGCGCCTCTTTATCGTTCGATGAAAAGAAATAGCGGGACGTCGGTGAATGCGCGAAAGAATGGGTCCTCCATATTTCATGCGTCACCGAGATGGAACGAACGTGACCGAGAGACTGGATATTGGCAGCGGGAGAAATGAAAAGTCGATGCATCGACGGTGGAAAGGGATACAGATTTCCACGGTGGAGAATTTTTTTTTTCCACGTACGAAAGTACGAGTGCCGATCGGTAAAAGAGAGGAACAAGTCAGCCTCCGGATAACGCGTAGGTATAAATCGCATCGGATTTCCGTTTTTCAAGGCTAGCACCGCATGAATAAAAGAAAGACGATGCTCGCGTCTGCTATTTTCTACTTGCTCCTCGCTAGCCGAAGAATCCAGTTGGCATTTAAGGTTTGCCATTGCGGGGCCAGATTTGCCGCCGCTTAGGTTTGCTTAGACGCTTACGTAACGCGTTGAAAACCGGTGTTCGAGCCGGCGTTACGGGCAAGTTGCGCAACTAAGCCGGAATAATAAGGATCCTTGATCGTTCTAACGAGCCTAGCTCCAAGCGACCGTCTGCGACCCTACCATTAGAAAGCAAAAGTTAAGGCTGCCGCCTCATTCTAGTCAATCAAGATTATTTCCTCCCGAGACGGCCTTGCTTCTTTTTCTTTCTCCCGGTCTATTACCACGAACTACGCTAGCAGAATCCCGTGCCCCGCCACCGGCCCTCCTACTAACCAACCCAAGCCTCCACCGATGCCAAATTTCCAGGCAATCGTGATGGAATTTTATAAACTAGTCCCAACGACCGCCACGCTCAGCGATTCCGCGAATTAATTGCCGATGCAATCGTTCCACCGCAATTGCATCGGCTGTCGCAATCGATTTTCGCTGATAACTCTAATTTCCTACCGATGCGATAGCCTTTTTTCGTAAACCACGTCGCGTTCCTAGCATAAATTAGAGATTTCGTCCGTGAATCGACTAATCTATAACGCAGAGTCCAGGTCCGCTAAACCTAACGTTCACCTTTGAAATTTAAAAATTTAAAATGGTAATTCGAATAATTCGCTTAACCTCGCGCGAAACGTATCCTCGAACGGTCGGCAAACACGGGAGATCGGATGGTCGGAACCTTGACGGGTTAGAACGTTTCCTTCTAATTGCGAGTGTCCTCGAAAACTCCGTGTGACCGTCTGTAACCTCTAACGGTGTAGGCGAAAAAACTAGTCGTTAACCGAGGAACCACATCCTTGAGTGTCTAGCACGTTCCTGCTAGATACGCCAGAAAAAAACGACTCTCCCTCTCTCTCTCTCTCTCTCTCTTTTCACGAGTCCGCTAATGCGATCGACGCGATAGACGCGACGCGACGCCATCTGCGCCGTGACGATTCTGGAATCATCTACTCCGCGCGACGTTTAGAACGATTTCGTTGATAGGCCCGGCTAAAAAGGAAAGGGGAAAAGAGAAAGGAGGAAAGAAAGGGAGAAAAGTCGATCGATCTCTTTTCCTTCGCGGGTACATCTGTTTCGCTGGTCTCCCCCTGCATTTCCTGCAGAGGCCACGGTAGTGCCATTTTTATAGACGCAGGCCCGAGGAAAGAAAATATTTGGTTAAAACGCCGGGAACGGAACGGAACGGAACGGAACGGAACGAAGCTGCGATGGCGAAGGCGATGGCGAAGGCGAAGGCGAAGAGCGAGGCGGGTGCGCGTTAGGAGAGGAGAAATTCGAAAGTAGAATGATGAATCGGGGAGGTGGACGATGATGGTCAGACAGAGGATCGGTGGGCAGCCATGAGCCGTGACGAGTCTGTTCGTGGGCGTAACGTAAACACTCGTTCGCAGACTAAGCAATCGAGCGGCGTTTGCGACGCGTCTAATCTTGCGGCCACTTGCACGGCCTCGTCTGCGTACATACTCGTAAACCCGTCGTTTATGCACAGCCCCAGACCGAACTTTATCACGCCGCCGTTTCCGTGTTTCCGGGAAACGAGTTCCTAGTAGTAGTCGCGGCACCCTGATAACGTCCACCAAATCGGGCTACTTAGACGCGTGTAAATTAACGAAGAGAACGAAACGGGACCGGCTCTCTCTCTCCGCGGGGTTCTTTCCTCGTTCGATTGTTAGCCCGATACGAAGTTCGAGTCTAACTTTAGCCCGCGAATATCGTGAGTCACTACGAATGTGACTCAATCTATTTTTCTCTGCCATCAATTGACTCATTGTTTGAGCTACGCTGCATCAAACATGGAAGAAATTAAACCACTTGAGTCGCGATTGAACGAATCCAGACCGTTAAATTCCTCGACGTATAATCGCGTGTCCCGAATCGCGGGGGGTTCGGCTACCTAGCCATTTTCCATCCGGCGAATCCGCACGGAAACCGTATCCGGCGCAAAACGGCTTTGCAACGGCGTTTAAAACGAAGCAGCACGAAAGGATTCGACGACGAGGAAATTCGGAAACGGTGCGGGAAGCGGGTTAGCGCATGCCGGGCTAAACGCTCGATCAGACGCTGGAAAATTCCGTTTAATCCACTTTGACGGAGCGCGGGGAAACTTTTAACGCGGGGCACACGCGAGCTAGCCGGCGAAGGAGAAACTTTGGAGGCCGGGATCGGATGCCTTAAAAATTTCTCGAATAACAAAGCCGTTTGTTAATCCGTTGGTTAAACAAACGGTGGAGTCTCGTAAGATCGGTTCGAGGATGCGTTAACGCGATATTTTCGAGGAAAGCGCGAAACTATCGGCTGAGCGAATGCATATTTTTAAGCGGCTGGCGTAAAGGCCATTAGATCGCGTCACGATCTATGACTCAATTCCTTTTGACTCGGCTTGACTCACGGCTCGGTCTGGCCGTGCTAGGCACGACCTTCGCAGTGTCACTAACCTATGTTACCGCGCAACTGACCAGTCTAATACCTTCCCATCCGCTGGAGGAACGCTGTCGACCACGCTTTCCACGCGTTAATTCTCCGCGTATTCCTAACACACCGCAGCCAGACTTCCGCTTCGCGTCTGCTAGCCTTGAACTAGCCCCGGGACTAACCTCGAGACGCCACCGACGTTCTTAGAACCTACACTCGTCCTATGAATAGTCCTCCCGAGCTGCCAGAATCTACGCGTTCGAACGGACGCGGCGAAAATATCCTTTCCACGTCGCGACGCGCGTCGTTTCGTTTCGTTTCGTTTTAAATCAAAGGATGATCCTATCGCCCAAACTTTCTCCGCCTATTCCCCTCTTCGCCAACGTTTCCGCCGATGAAATTTCGCGATAGCTCCGATATTCCGACTCGATACTCCCGATATTCTCTCGGACGATTATCCGTTTAACGGTGAACGTCAACCGAGAGATAACGAAGAGTCTGTGGCTCGCGAGGCCGGAGAGACCGGGTAATTAAAATTCTCGAAAGTTTTCCGGCGCGCGGGACAACCTCGGAGGCGGAAAGAGGAAAAAAGAAAGGAAAAGAAAAAAGAGAAAAAATGCCGATGGAACTGGAGAAGAATTCGAATGGCTGTCTACGATAGTTTGGAAGCTAGACGGCGCGTGGCGAATTTTTTCGTCGCGGTGAAAGACGGAGCGATTGGGAGCGGACGTTAGCGCACTACAGACGGGGTCTGTGACCAGCGGTCAACGACGAGGATTAGACTCAAGGCCGAATTAGAGCGAGGGTATAGTCCGTCTGTGACGTATCGCGGACGAAAAGCGGAGGCTATCGCAGCGATGCGTTTGAAACGTTCGATCGAAGGCTCTCGAAGAAGTCTATTTTTACAGTTTCGCATGGTCCGCGCTCGGCTGGCCGCGAAAGGCGTGGCTATTCGCAAGAGATAATCCGTCAGGGAACCGGACAAAAGATACCGGAGAAATAGCCAGCGTTTACGCGGAATATTTTTATTCGCCTTTCCACGGCAGTTTCTTTATCGCGACCGGAGACGGTGCAGCGGTCGCAGTGGTCGCGGCGATCTTCAGCCACGGCGATCGATCGATCGATCGATCGGGCTGTTGCGTAACGAGAAACCGCAGGATTTCTGAATACTCGAAAGCACGCTGTTTACAGCCTACGCGATCGTGTTTATCGCGTGACTTCATTCACACGTCGAATGCCACGACTATTTTCATTCTTCGAATCGGCGAGCTGTCGAACGTCGCGAGAGCGCGCGCACACGCGCGAAATAGCCTGGGTGGTCGGGCGTGCGCGCGCGCGTCTGCACATGAGAGAGATATAAAGAGATAGTGAGAGAGAGAG
>NIJG01000273.1:901872-921038 GCA_002201625.1 Euglossa dilemma | reverse complement strand
GGAGTGAGGCATTAAATGAAATGGCGACGAGGCGCGGTGCAACGCGGTTTCGAACGGTTCGATCGGTTGGAACTGGACGAGGCTGAAACGAGCTCGCGACGCGGAGCGTCTACGGCATCGCGGGGCAATTTCTCCGCGAGATACGTGGCAAAAAATCGCGCGGAGCGAGCTGCGAAAGATGGTAGTCTGGCGGTGGCGCGACTGGCCGATTCGCGGCAAAGGTGAAAGGCCTGGTATATGGGACACCGGCTGGCCAGAACTCGTCTACGTGGTATCCTTTTCTTGACGGTACGTCTACAGGACGCGCTGGAAGGGAGAGGATCGCGGGGCGTGGGGCCGGGGGGCGATCTTAGCCGAACCTTTTATGGGGAAGGCGAACGACCACCGAGAAATCGGAACGCGAATCGTTGGACTATGCTCTTCTTTCCACCGGCCCGTTCCGTTCCAATCCTCTCTAACGAAGATGGGATGGGACCGATCGCCAGCACCGATTCGCCTGTCCTCGATTCTCCTTCTCGGATCGAGCCGGCTCGCGTTTCGAAACCATTTTCAACCATCCTCCCGTGGTCCGATCGGTCCGAGTCAAACGCTCTCGCGTTGCCAACGGAGTATCGTCTAGAGTCGTACGTCTAGAGAATTCGACGGATTATAGTTTGGAATTTGGTTAGATCGGTACGCGGAGGAAGGCGAGAAAGACGGAGAGGAAGCGAAGAGGAGAAGAAGATTTAGCGAGCATTCCGATGGAGTTGGTGGCGGGAGCGTGGTCGGGAGTGGCGGTGGAGATCGCTTCCTCGTTCTCTGCCGGTCTTCTCCTCTCGAGGAGGATCCGGCCGAGAGAGGAGGACCGACTAGTTTGTCGGGCAAACCGTTTAGCATCCGTGTAAAAAAGATTCCCGATGATGCCCCGGACATGGTTACTAAGCCGTGGCTACGCGCCGGTGTGAGCGATCTAACAGAAAAGGAACGGGAGAAACGCACCGTAGGAGCAATGCCCCTTGGGTCAGGGTCAGTACCCTTTGGCACAAGCCACTCGAACCGCAGCCACGCACGTACACGCACACGCGCGTCCAACTCGCGCCTGCACACGCGCACGCACACCTGCGTGCCCGTGTGGTGTTTCGGTACCGATAGCTAAAACCATCCTAACAGAGCATCTCCGGCACGCGGACATCGCGGAAACGGTGCTCGACTTGGGCTCCACGCGCCGACCTCGTCCTTTTCCACCAGCGGAAACCTTCTTCGCCGTTTAGAGGCGCTGCCACGCGTTCCACTTAAGATAGTCGACCGGCCAGCGCCGCGTCGCGATCTTGTTATGCAAAGAAGTGCGCCTAGGTTTCGTTTCTCATTCGGCCAGCTGCCTGTAGACGCGCACGCGATCTGAAATCGTAATCGTAACGCCGTCCTGTTCTGGATTACCGTTTGCCACGGCCGCCGGAACGGCCACGGTCCCTTTGACCGTTGCTATCGCGATTCAAACACCGGCTAGGCGACCAGCCACGCGTTCGCCTCAATGGACTCGGACAACCTTGGCAGACCGGTCTAGCAATCTATGTCTATGTCTAGCCCGTGTCTAGACCAGCCGAGCGTGACTAGCAACTATCGTCTTTTCTATCGTTCTTCTCGAGGTCGCAGTCTGGCACCTTCGCCAGCGTGAAAGTGCTCGACGGTACGCGCGCGCGCGAGCGCGTACGCGAGATTTTTATCCCCGCCGGATAGCATCGGAGAAACTGGTACCGCGGAAGGAACGTTAGATAGCCGGAGAATCGTTTATCCTTTCCGATCGTTCGCGATCGTTTCACGGCCAATCGCGCCCCGGCTCGAGAGCTCGCGCTCTCGATTAATTATTATCGCATCGAAAATTACCGCACCTCGCGACCTGCAATTTAATACAGCTCGACACCTATTACGCAATTACGATTTAAATCTAATTCCGGTATCGCGGAACAAACTCCGCGTGTCCTGCTGGTCTCGCGTCGCGCTGTCCGAATCGATAATCGTTCGATCGCAATTAAATCGGAGACCAAGGTGCCGACAGACGAAATTTTACACCGCGTTACGTAAATCTGCCCGCGTATCGATCGGATCGACGCGGTATCCGCGCGATCGCTGAAATCCGCCGCGTTTCCTCCACCGGGAAAGACACGCTAGCGCGAGCGTTCGCGAAATTACTATCCCGCCGGTGATTTCGTTATCCTTCTCTGCCCCCGAAGGATGCGTTTAATCGGGTGAAGGAATAAAGTCCGTATCTGGTCGACATACCGAGCATTTTCGCTCGAAAACTATCCAATGGCAATTAAAACGAAAAGCTAAGATGATACGCGAGGCAACGGCTCTGTCGGAATGAAACGTATAATCAGGCTTAATCGCGTTAATCCTCGAGCCGGTACGCGGTGGCAATTAAGACGATACGTGCCGGTTTGGAAGCGGTCCGCGGCGGGTTCCCCGAAACGGATTCGCCAGCAGCCAGGCTTGCGACTCCCGCGAATAAGGGCCGGGTAATGGTCGAAAATCGATACGCGTGTCGATAAAATTGTAGCGAAAATTTCCGGCAAATTGCCGGTTGCCGGGCTACTTTCTTGCAAGAGGAGTTTCTGCGTAATCACCGCCGCGTATCCGGCTCATAGGCGCTAACTTTCTTACGCTAACCACCGTGGACGTCGACCCGACAGATGGCCCGGTTCCACCGAGGTAATTAGGGAGGTAGCGATTGCTTATAATCATCTCTTCTCTTCCCCCTCCTTCCTCCTTTCTTCCTCCTTTCGATCTTTACGAAATCGCGTCCATATTCCACGCGCACGGCCCCGGCAGATCGTAATCCGCCTCCTGCCTTCCTCTTCGCCTTCCTCTTCGCCTTCCTCTTCGCCTTCGTCGCCGGATAACTCTCCGCGACACCGCCTCGAGACCCGGCTTAGCCTCCATCCGATACCGAGAGAGAGAAAGAGAGAGGCTCACGGAGCACGGCGTACTCGATCTACCAATTATTTCGATCAATCGACCACTTTCGCGGATACAGCGTTCCGCTTTGAAGCATCGTCGGCTCCTCGAGAACCGAGAATCGGCTTCATCGACCGGTCGTCTCGAGGCTCGAGCAGCTCGCGCCGCGTTCCGTGAACCGTATCGGTTTATATTCCCGGAGAGAACTCGAGTAAAGAACGATAAAGGAGAGAGAGAGAGAGAGAGAGGGTGATAAGAATTTCCAGGAAGGAGGAAAACGCGCATACTCGCTGGCGTATCGCGCGTGCAGATGGTTAACCGGCGGCGCCCTCGATATTTTCGCTGTCGATGGCGCCAACGGCGAAACGCAGAATTCTCTCGTAACGATAGGAGAGAAGGCTGGTCCTAACGATAGCAAGGATATCTCTGTTTCGCCGAAGCGGCGTCGGTAATTTGGACTGGTGGCCGGTTCCGGCGCGCGGCGTGGTTCGTAAACGGAATAAAGGAGTAGTTAAGAGCGGACTGAGAGGCCGGAAATAATTTCCCTCTCGATGTCGCCCCTTTAACGAACCCTCGATCGTGCCCTCGCGTTCACCCTTTCTAAATCAGTGACGATGATCGAGAGGCGAACGAGGCAATGAACCAATCAGGCCTTCGATCGAGAGGGTTGAGAATGGGGTCGCACCCCATCTCGCCAAGACTGCCGTCGTCGCCGCCGCCGTCGAGGAGACAAAAGACTGCCTGCCACGCGAGATCCCACTCGCTTTATTCCTTTTCCACCAACAAGGTGTTACCGTTCGCGAGATCGATCGAGGACCCGTGTTCCTCGCGGAAAATCCGAGGTTCCAAAGAAACGCCTCTTCCCGTGCCCGGTTTAACCTCCGCGTTAAATTTCCATTCGCCCGGCGAGACCCGCGGGAATACAGGGCCGGATAAAACCGGTCTCTCTCTCTCTAACGAGACGAAACGTCCGCGATGGCGAAACGAAGGCTCTAACTAGCGACGAAAGTCCTCTCTCTCTCTCTCTCTGTCCGTAAAGGGGACATAAAAGATCGCGTTACGCTGCTTTGGATTTCCTTACCGTGTCGGACGGTTGCGACTCTCGGGAAAATCTGCCGAGCGCAGACGTTCCCCTATTTGTCGGTGGTCGCGAGCGCGAACCAGAGAGAGAGAGAGAAAGAGAGAATTCTCGCTGGTCGGACGACGCTGTTACAATGGTACCTGCCCTTTACGGAAAGATAAGGCGCGATAAGCACTCCTCGTTAAGCTCGATTCCCCGATAACGCGATCGGCGGAGCCGTTCAACCTTTCCCGCCTGCCTCCTGATATTTCATTCTTCGGTTATCCGTTCTTATCGGACGTCGTACTCGCCCCGTCACCCAACGCCCATTACCTTAACATCGTCGACGAGCTGGCTCGAACCGAACGGGAATAAAACCGTGAAACAGCCGACGTTTTTCCGCGAATCTTCCTCTTCCGAGCTTCCAGTCCGGATCTTCCGTTTCGCTGTCGATTTCCTTCGACGCCGCAGGCGGTGCGTGTGCATCCCTCCAGCAGGGTTACGAACGGTACCCGGGGGCCTATAAGTCGCCCGTAGTCGACGCCAGCCGTCGACCCAGATTCCCGTTCGACCAGGTTTTCCAGAAAAATTCTCGCTGCAACGAAGAATCGACGCGTCGCCCGCTTCCCGGCCGAAAATACCCTCGCAACGGTTATTTAGCGCAGGTCCGGCCTCGTAAATCTGCCACGAATTCGGCGAATTAGTCGAGCTCGCGTCGCTATAAATTCTCGGATTAAAAAGTTTTAATCGGCCGGTGAGCGAAGGTACGCTACCGGTGGCCGAACCTTTGCCGCTCCCACGCCCGGCGTAATCTCGGTTGACCGATTTCGTCGCACGCGTGCACGTATCGGAAAAAGAGATCGATCCCGGAAGCAGCGTAGCTCACGGATGTAAAGGGAGTGGACCAGAATATTTCACCTTTGTTTTTCTTTGCGTTTGCAGCTGGTGAACGGCCTCGACAGACCCAGGTACATCTGCGAGACCGAGGTGATGGAGGAGGTGAACGTGGCCAGCGCCACCTCCGTCGAATACACTTCTCCGGGGAATCACACGAATAAAAACGCCAATGGGACCATCATCACGCTCACCCTCAAGAACAACCATCTTATCGTGGAGACGGAAGAGCGAGCAGTGAGTATAGGATAGGAGAAAAACTGGCGTAATCGCGGCGCCGATTTCCACCGGGCTGGACCGGAGAGGTCGATTCGAACCTTGACTCGGGTCGATCGGAATTATTGCGCGGTCTAGGCACCGCGGCGCGGGGATCCGGGGGATTTGATTCTGTCGACGGACACAGAGGACTTCTTCCGCGGATCCAATTAAATGCAATTCGTCGATAATTGGAAGGCTGCTTCATTAGCGGGCCGCACGGCGGGGTAGATAGCAGCGAGGGCAAGGTGGTGCAGTTCATGGCTGGCGTAATAACCGAAATGTTAGTTAATCCGCGTGGAAGATGAAATTGGTCGAGATTGGCGCGCGGAACGTTCGTTAATTAGTTATTAAATAGAAAGGAAAAAAGAGTAACACATCGGGGATGCTGGAAAAATCGATCGCGGGGAAAGACCGGGCAGTTTCCATTGCTGGTCCTCGAGAAGGGACGAAGGTTCCCGATTCGATTCGATTCGATTCGATTCGATCGGCACGATAGTCGCGACAAAGGCGCGGCAAAGGCGCGGTAAAGGCGCAACAGGTGCGGAAAGGTGGACGAATCGAGAAATCGGGTGAAGGAAACGAGCCGACAGCTCGTCGCCTTAAACTAATTAACCCGATCGCGCTGCACGCGAGCGTTTACTTTCATCGAGATCCTCCGAGTGGTATCTGTTATCTCGCTAAACATCTCGCAGACGATAGCGCTCGAGGAGGATCGGTCTGCGCTCCTTCATCGCGTTTTTCTCCGACGTGTTCGCGCGATGCGAAACGGTTTGGGCTAGAGTCCGGACGAGTGTCACGCCGGATTAATATCTGGCTTTGTTGGAGAGAGCGGACCGGAGGTGATCGTGAAATCGATGGAGGAGCCGGAGATTCGTGCAGCTGGGTCAGCCAGTGGCTCCTCTTTGACAGGGATAACAGGTTCGCAATTATCGAGACTCGTACGGCCCTGTAAGGTCGAAGGTTACCAGGCAATTTCGCCTCCGCCTATCGTCCTACTTACGAGCTCAGACTTATCCGTGGAAACTCATCTTGCCGGGGATTCGGCAAATCCGCCGGGTTAGCGCTTCCACTCTCTTCGCCTCTCGCTACGCCCGGATTCCGACGAAATTTCATTCGAACAACCTTCCCGAAAATCGAAGCAATCCGGGGGCTGTGTAGACTCGCGCGAGATGACCTGTTGCGATTTAATTCGCTTTCGAGAAGGTCCCCCCCGCGGTGGAGAATCGATCCTCGAGGGATCGCGGCAGGAACGCGTGGCGTTCGCCCGACCAAAAAATTCCCTTCCACGCCCGGCGCTCTTCTTCTTTATTCTCCGTTCCCTCCCCTTCGCCGCCTTTAGGTCATATCTCCCCTTCTTTCCTCCCGGTTGACACGGATACACGAACAACGTGCGCACACCCTAAACCGTCGAACGAGCGATCGAACAACGAAAGGGCGTGGATCCGCGCCGTTCGATCCCTAACCCCGTGGTACGCGACTTGCCGCGTACCGATAATCGCCAGATAAACCAAGCAACGCGGCCGCAATCGGAGTTGAACGCACCGTGCTTCCGCGGCGATAAAACGATACGGTTCTCTCTACGATATCGTCGGGATAAACGGTCGGTCGGTTTATCAGCGAAGAAACTCGCGAATTATCAGCGATAAACCGTGGCGATGTTACGTGGCGTTCGCGCGGCAACATGTCAGGGATCGCGAGCCGATCGCGAGGAAGCGTCGGGGGTGGCGCTACGCATCGGGGTTGGTCGGCGGCCGGGCGCAACGGAAACGGGAATATCTGTCGTCGGACCAGCCGCCTAAGAATCGATACTTTCTCGAGGTGTATCGAAGCTCTGTAGCTCGGAGACGAGGAGTAGCCGGCAGCTACCGGGGAAAAAGCACCGGGCAGACTAAACAAACGAACGGGCTCTCGGTTGGTTATTTCAGCCACGACAAGCGTCTTAGCGCACTTCCTCCTCCGTAAAGGAATGCAAAAACCGCGCGCGCGCTGCGTTTGCTCGGGATGTGGACAGATAGAAAGGGGAGAAGAAGCGCGGAAGGGGATGGAAGGGGTGGATGCTCGGGATGCTTGGACGTAATAGTTGGCTCGGCGCCAAATCGCGGAGTTCACCCTCGGTCGCGTGGAATACCCTCAGAATTCGAGAAATACTCGCACTATCGAGGCTACGAGTGCTGTTTCTTTCGAATGAAGTGCGCTTCGGCGAAGGGCATTCAGTTCGTTGCCTCCTTCTCTCTTATCGCGCGCCTCTTCTTCCTCTCGTACCCGATCAAATCGTCCGATCGATCCCTCGAACCACGAGCGCTCTTCACCGCGCCGTGGACACCTTCGAAACACCCGGTCGACGATTCCTCCTTCGTGGTAGATCGTGGTAGATGGTCGTAAAGGGAAAAGTAGGATCGGGAACCGCGTGCGACGGTGGTCTCGTAAAAAGGGAACTGCACGACGCAGCCTGACCCAGTCTGCACCGTTCCCGAACCGTTTCAACTTTATTCTACAAATTAGCTGTCGCGTACGTTGTCGCACAGCCCCGCTGAATCGCTTCCCCGCATTACCCTCGGCAGACTGCGCAGTTTCCACGAAGACGCAATTGCATCCGAAGTTTAGGCGTATTCAAGACCGCTGATACGGTTATTGGACACCCGGAACGTTTCCGCTTGCCGTGTTCAGGCAACGGCACGCTCGAGATGTTATTGAATTTTCTTCCGCTAAACTCCATCTAAACTTTGCAATTAACGTTCCAGCCAGCCATTGTTTCCAACGACGTTTTCATCGAGTCCGTATTTAATTCGACGACTTTCGATTACCTCTAACGGCGCCGCGGCGAATAATCAGTTTCGATCGGCGCCGTTCGCGTCCCGCCGTTCCTCGCGAGGATAAAAAAAAATTTGGGTTATAAAAGGTTATTAACTAGCAACCGGGGTATAAATAACAGCTAGAAGGGGCACGAACTACGCGTCATCCGTTTAGTAGAGCATCCGGGATCAGTAACGCGTGATCGGTAATCTCGCACCCTATTATGCATCGATTAATTTATTACGTGGAAGATTCAATTCTCGGCGAAGCGTTTCCCCTGTGATCTCGATAAGCAAACATATTTATACGCGTAACGAGGTAATATCGTCGCCGTTCTACCCGCCGCATTCGCTTCGTTCGCTTCTTCGCGTCCGAGTATCGCCGAATTTTCCCCGCCCCAATTTCCACGCCGATCATCCGAGATCGCGAACAGCGGACAAGAAAACGCGGGCGGAGAGGGTTGGGCAATGGGGCGAGTAGTTACCCTCGAGCTACCGGCAATGTTGGCGAGCTACTCGGAAGCGGAAACGGAAGCGTACGAGTTCCTGAATTATGGCCGTTTCCAGCGAGTCGGCTTTTCGAAAACGGCCCCGGCCGCGCGGAGACCCGCCTTTTCTACCTGAGATTTCGAGCCAGGCTTTTAAAGTGGAACGAATGGCGACGCCGTCCCATTTTCCTTCCCACGTGGCACGCCCCTTCTCGTCCTCGAACGCTTCTCCCCTCTGGCTAAAATGCCCTCTCCTCCTGCTCCTTCTGCCACCCTCGAGGCCACCTCGCGCCCTCTCCTATCGCACGCGTCATCTGCGAATCCGCGTCGCGTCTCTGGTGGACGATTCGTTGGTCGATCTATCGAAGCGAGTCGCCGTTTTCGCCGTTCTCGCCGCTTTCGCCGCTTTCGCCGCGCTGGCACGGAGAAAAACTGCCAGACTCGCAGTCCGCTTGTACGACGCCTCGGGGAGCGAGTTTTCTCGAGGAATCGAGAAGTAGAAGCCACTTTGCCTCGCCCTTCGCCCTCGCCGGCGCTCTGCGCCGCTTTCAAACCGAGGCAGGACAAAGGTTCTATCGGTTCCACCGACTCCCTTCTTTCCTCCGACCGCGCCGACTCTCGCGAGTTCCTCGCCGCAAGGTAAAAGACTTCTCGTTCCCACTCCCGAGAACCGACCAACCCTCCACGGTGGCACGTATCCCTGAAATCGGGCGGCTGCCGTTCCGGCCGGGAACAATTTGGGTCAAAGTTCGATACGAGTCCCATACTTTGGACGATCCGCTCGGCCCGAGGTGTCGAAACTCGGGTAGCATAACTCGGTCGTAACGGCGAAATCGGGAAGGAAATCACGGAGCGGGAAACTTGGCGTGAGAGGTAGCGGACAGGTGCATCGGGGAGATTTCGCACGGAGATTTACGCGAGTCGTAAAAGACGATTCGCGGCGGCGACGACGGGGACGACGAGGTGGCACTTTCGATTACGAGCCGGTCGGCGTCTGGTTCGCGACGTATCCTGGATGAGTCGGGGCGCGCGAGGAGGAAGGTGCCTCTCTCGGGAGAAGGCCGAGTCGCTTTGGCGAAGCAGGGAGGAACGCGTCGGAATAGGAGAAACTGGAAACAATAGCGAGAACTAATTCTGCGGTCCGTCGACTCGAGTAACTTCCATCGCGGTTGCGTTTGTACACGGCCCGCGGCGGGCCGGGTCACGGGTAAACTGGAAACATCGGCGAGCAAATTCATAGGGTGGAAATTAATTTCCTAGCCTCGGTGCGTGCCACCGAATACGTCGCCCTGCCTTTGTTAACCGTTCCCAGCCGTCCATCTTCCAAATGCCGCCACTGTTCCGATCGCTCTTCTCGCATCGCTCTTCCTCTCTTCCTCGCCTCCGCGCCGCGGCTCGTCTTCCTTTGTCCCCGCTGTCGTCTCGAGGAGATAACCGAAGTAAAGGAGCCGATGATGCATCGAGCTCGTAATTGCGGGATGCTTTGAACCGTGCTGCCTGATCGCGTTGCACCGTTGAAACGCGGCAGCGAAGGGTCGTCGAGGTGAGATCGCGAACCCGGCAAAACGAACCCCGCTAATGACACCGTCCTTCGTCAAACGATCGCTCCCTCGCTATCCGGACATTTTCCTCTCGTCCCCCCTTCGTTAATACCTCGTCGCGATTTTTCCCTTTTTTCCTTTCCTTCTCTTTTCCTCTTCTCCCCCTGTGGTTTTTACGAGACCGGCAATAAACGTGTTCTCAGGCCGGCGTAAAAACCGTGTACGCGCTGTTTGACGAGAAGACCGCGAGGCGAAGCTAACGAAGCTTGCTCGTTTCCGTGTTTTAGGTGACGATGGAGGATAATAAAAATCGCAGGTACCAAGATAACGGGTGCTCGTTCGTGGTGGAGGTGCAGCCGAGTTATCAGAACGAGGAGAGCCAGGCCAACAAGGGATCCACGGAGGACGTGACTGCCGGGGTTACCGATCAGCAAGCGCTCGTTCACAGAGAAGAAATTCCGGAAGATCGAGCACCGGGTAGGTGACCGTTTCCATCCGCTTCCTTTCTCCCCCGCGCTGTGTAAAAACAGCACGGATAAAAAACCCGCCTGGCAAAGGAACGTTTCACGGCAATTAGGCCGGTATGACGCAGGTTTCGAGAACACGAGATTGTTTGGAAGCACGAACACGGGATTGTCGCAGTCGGATCTCTCGATCTCTAGCCAGGGTTCGGTGAATCCGAGCTATCGTTATGGAAATCAAGTGGAGTACGATGCTGGCCATCTGGGCTACCCGATGTACGGGGGTAGTTACGAGTCCGATACGTTATCCCGGAAGCTCGAGGGTGGCTCGAAATGGGTGGAATTCGACAAGTCGCCGGACACCGAGAAGACGCTGCTGAACGTGTCGAAAACGTCGAGCATCGAGAAGGACGCCGAGGAGAGCGTAAGTGTCAGATTTTAAGCGAGGCGGAGCTTTCTACTTTGAGTGAACGAGGCTGAACGACGGGGAACTTGTCTGTTTCAGCCATCGATCGCAGGGAAACAGAACAATCTGGACGTTTCCCAGGGATCCGGAGGGTCGATGGATCAGCAGGATTCCACGGACGCGAGTATCTCGACGGACACGGTTCGCTCGAACCCGAACCTGCAAGTGAACGGCGCGACGCCGAATAAGCTGGAGATCATGGAGCAGAAAGCGCTGAACAACGAGTTTGGCAAATCGGAGGCTAACAAGCCCGTGATAACCGGAGCGTTGCTGAAGGACGACGTGCAGGAGGACGCTTTTCAGGAACAGCAGCGGAAGCTGGGTAACGGGACACTGACGCCGGAGCACAAGGAAGACAGGCCAAAGAGCCAGAAGCCCGAGTCCACTTTTGTCCCGAGTCACAAACGCAGCGGAAGCATTCCACCGCGACTGATCGAGGAGACGTTGGAGCTGGAACTCGAGCCGAAGAAGTCCTTGGACATTTACAGCCAGATTAAAACCAGCACCAAGAGCATACTTCCAGGCTTGAGTCCAAAGTTCGAGCTTCTTCAGAACGAAGTCAGCCCTATCGAGGAGAAGGAGAGTTAATAGGGATGGTCAGCGACGTCTCTATCGCGAGCCATCTCCAAAGACGACATCGAACGACGGAACTGAGCATCGAAACGCGTTCCCGCGAGGTCCGTGGATACAAACGGAGGGCGATTTTCTATAAAAAAAAAAAAAATTCCAAAGTCCTCGGGGATTTGGTCCCTGGAATATTCGCGCAGAGCCAAATCAAAAGCTCGGCCACGGGTGGCGGCGAATCCGATCCTGCGTCGGGAAATCCGCCTCCACCCTCGTCGAGGACGATTTTTATTTAACCAAGAGTCCAAACTCATTGTAGATATCTCATCAACGCCGATACTCACCGACGTCCCCTTCCTGGGGCGTTCCTGGAGATTTTATCCGAGGCTTTTCGAAAAAAAAGAAAGATCCCGCGATACCATCAGGCGTCCCCGGTCTCGGGCCGCAGCAACGCACGCTCGAAGAACTCTCCGCGACGAAAGGAGGGAAGAAGGCGGGAAGAACAGAGAGAGAGAGAAAGAGACGCGGCGTCCGAGTTTGGTCGCGATAAAATCATCGAGGGAGAAAATCACGGCGACGGATCGATGGGACACCAGCGTGGTGGAAGTTGGTTAGAGTGACCAGGGCAAATTGGTCGTATCCAGGGGAAACCGTGCTTCATAGCACGCTGCCGGCAGAGGCGCTCGGAATTGACAATATATCCTAATGACTCTCCGCCAGTTCCCAGCCCTTAACTCTCCCAGCCCTCCCCCAGCCGTTCCCCTCTCCTCTCCTCTCCGCACCTCGCTTCCTCCTTCAGCTCGCCGCCTCTGTTCTCTCGCCGCTCGTGCGCTTCACGAACCCTGTCCGCCCGTTAAATTTACCAAAGCGAGGATCTACGAACCACGGAGAACAATCGTCGACTAACGAACTCGACGCGCCACTGCGGATTCCGCGCCCGTGGCTCTGTGCGCGCAGCAACCGCAACCGCATCCACGGTCAGAGCACCGCAGTCGGCCCATCGCGCCCTCTCCGACACCCTGTCCGCTTTTCTCTTCTTTTCGCGTCAACACCCGTCCTTCCCGTTCTTTTCCTACTTCTTTTTCGCCACGAGAAGAAGCGCGTCTCGAAAGGGATCGTAAGCGTTTTCCGAGTTACCATCGGACAGAGAGGGCAGAGAGAAACAGAAAACCGTCCTGGGCGGCAGTGATTCGCTAAATACGCCCCGTTTCCGTTCTTCTCCTCCGCGTTCTCCAGTCATTTGTCTCCTTGTCCGACCACGCACGGCTTTCTCCCCTTTAGGATTTGGTCGCGCGACTTTCAGGCCGACTTTGACCAGGGCCTCGGTCGCCAGAGCCTTCGAGCGGATTCGTAACGCGTTTGAAAACGCGTAAGCAGAGCCGGAGCAGCGAGAAAACGTATGCCGAATTTTGTAAATGATTCTGAAAATCATAGCGCCGGGTTCCACGTTCGACTAAAACAGTTTTACAAACGAACCAGATTTGCTAAGAATTTTCTATTGTCCGAGAACACAAGTGCGAAATAGCAGATAATTAAGCATCGTAAGTGGAAGGTTATTAAGTGTCCAGATTGGTAGAACGTAAGGTTTCGATCGTGATTCTCGAGGTTCGACCGAACGCGAATACGATCGGTCTCGGTCAGAACGAATCCCGAGGGTGACGGTCGTTCTAGTAGATCTTGTACGCCTGAAGCAGAGCTCGATCTAAGATTTTACTCGGAAGTAATCAGAACCAGTAAACGATCCTAGGTACACGCGGTATCCGTAAAGACATATTTACGTTAAACGCGAGGTTCGCGACTGGAGGGAAAGTCGAACAGAGGCTTAAGATTAACGTAACGTGGATTCTAGTGCCAAAATAGTTCCTTAAGGTTTCTCGAGGACAAAACTCGACGAACGTATGCCGAACGACTATACTCGATGATCTTATTATTACTTGTACGTCTCGAGCAAATGCTGCGTTACCGATATTTCAGATTTTATACGCTTCCGTTACATAGTGCGAACGTTGTTGTTGATATGGTGCTATTGCGTATGGATCTACCGTGACGAGGATGTAGCTTGCGGTTTATCCCCATAGCCAGTTTGCTTCTACGTCCTCGTTTGTTTGTTCGTCGCGCCTTATTGGCACTCACTGCGTCCCCCGTGCGAATCACCCTTCCCCGTCCTCCCCGATTCTAGCCGGAAGAATAAGAGTCTTCGTCGCTTCCGAGATTGAGAAAGAGAGAGAGAGAGAGAGAGAGAGAGAGAGAGAGAGATCGAATTGGAGGAGAACGCGACGGAAGAAGGCCGTTGCGAAACGACGAGATTCCGTCTGCCGAGATTCACGCGCGCACCAATGCGATTCCCACCAAGCACGCTCATCGAAGATTATTCACCGGTCCACGTAAGATAAATAGAGTGTAGCACATATCTAGAGATTAAGTACCGTAAGTAAGAAGTTAGCCGTACTCACACGATCCCCGAACAGAATCGATTCATTTCCCACTCGTACGTACTACTCCTATTGCCCGAGTCTCATCCGCTTTTACATCGCTAACGAGTAAGTCTAGTTTCCAGGATTAGCGATTCTCGTGTGGCTGTTACTAGGTGGTATTAGAGGTCTAACTGTGGACAAGTATAAATTTTATATAAGACCTGAATGTCTCGCATACTTTTAGAAATATTCTCACCGCAAGTAGCTGGTCGCATAGCGGTCGATCGACCGACTATTTAGGTCGGCCTCGCGTCCATTTCCAGAGCTCCGAAAACGCTGTTGGCGAACACGCGCACGCGACGTTCGCTTTAAAGGGAGAGACGAATTCTCGAAGATAGACGTTTAGTGAGGATGAGAGAGAGAGAGAGAGAGAGAGAGGCGTGGAGATGGACGCGAGGTCGTACGAGTAACACTTTGTAAGAGGAAAAACCATTCTCCGTTCTTTCACGTAATACGCTCTGGTATTCTATCGCATCGCGCATCATCGGCTCGTAAGGACACTTTAGAGATAATTACTCGTAGAGTCTGGTCGAAGTAAGACTTAATTAACGATTAAGCGAGACGCGGATCCCCGAGATCCCGGCGGATCCCGGCACACAACCGTTCCATATGATCAATTAAATTCGAATCGTAGTAATTAAGCGAACGGCGACGGAGAGCAGTCAGCTGAAAGTTGGGCTTGGACGATATCGAGCTTTCGATCACGGATTACCTTCTTTCCCGTTCATACCAGTTCCCAGCACCGCCCCTGCCTTCGTTTGTCCTCTCGCACCCTTCTCGGGGGTGGATCGGAACGCGTCAAGCTCCGAAAGTAAACATTGTCCATCGTGCTGCATACCTGTACGCTGAAGGCACGTGTCTAAGTCTTTTGGAACGAACGTGTGTGGACATTCATTTTCGCTAAAGTACCACGTTGTATATGTCAATTTATTTTGCAAAATAAACCATTGGACACGAACCCTGAGTGATCGTGAGTTTCCGTGGCAAGTTCGCCGCCCGCTTCTTTCTCTTCTCCCTTCCGTTTCTCTCCGTTTCTTTCCCGTTTCTTTCCCGTTTCTTTCCCGTTTCTTTCTTTCTCGGCTCGTCTTATCGAAATAACGGGCGAGAGGTTGGATCGACCACCGGGCTGGTTAACCACCGAGGATAACATCGCGTCGGTAACCGCTTGGTTGGAGCAGCGTTGGGGCTGGTATCGCGAAATCGATCGCGGTGGGCGTAGTAGGTACGCACCCTCGGAGCGAGCCGGGGTCGCAGCGAACCTGGCAGGTCCGACCACTAGTCAAGGGCGCCGTTTCACGCGCCACTGTTTTACTCGCCGCGATCCCGATGGTACACGCCATCTGGCTACTCGGGGGGTTAAAATCTCGCGACTCGACCGATAACGCCGGCGAAGAGGGTGCAAGAGCCGGAGGGTGGAACCGCGAGGCTGGCGGCGCCAATGGTGAATCCGGCGAAACGCGAAATATCACTGAATTATACATGCGCGTTTTTAATTCGGTAATCAATAGTAAAAACCGCTAATATATCCCCACCATTTTTCCGCTATTTAGAATTCACCAATGCCCATCTGCCGACAACCCTTTCCGATCGCGTGTGGGAGGAGCCGCGAAATACCGGGTTCTCCGTTCTCGCGGTCGATCGCCGGGCATTTCCAAGGTTCCACCTTTTTTTTCTTTAATGCGACAAACGAGATACCGAACGAAACGAGGATTCGCTAGACGAGAGAGCGAGAGAGAGAGAGAGAGAGAGAGAGAGAGAGAGAGAGACGCATCGCCTAGAAACGCGAACGTTCGGATAAACGAGGGCGGAATTGATGCCGCGGGAAGGCTGACGAGTTTTTTTTTTCTTTTTTTTTTCAGAAGATGGAGAAACGCGTATCCGTTGGACCGAGAACGGACGGTTTGTTCGATAATTCGTGGAAGGCGAGGCGGAATTAGCTAGGCGAGAGAAAAGGGTAAGGCTGGCGGGCGTGTGCTCGAGGAGGAAAAATCGGCGGGCTGGTGGCGAGTCGGTGGACGGTGGAACGGGTCGGTGGTCCGGCCGACGAACTCGCGACGAACTTTCACACGGACCGACGTCCCACCATCGGCGGCGATGCTGACGCAGGCCGCGAATGGAGCGAAACGGGACTGCCCACCGACGCACGGCACCGCGCTCTTGGCCAATTATTTTTACCCGTGGAATCGAATTATCGGGCGCGGCGATTAACGCGGATTTAATCGCACCACTCGTGTCGTCCTTTCGCGACCGGCCGAGGAAGGACGGCGAGAACGGCGGCGGTCGGGCGAGCGAGGCAGACGGAAGGAAACGCGCGGGAGATAGAAAATAGAAGGAAAAAGGGGTGGCATAGGGCGGGAGCGTGATATCTACGCGTGGGTGACAAGAGAGCGGGGCTAAACAGGAGGTTAAGGGTGAGCGGGAGGAAAAGAAAGGGAGAGGGGCAGAGCGATGGGCCGGGAGCGGGACGGAGATGGGACGGCGATGGGAGAGACGGAGGCGGGCGAGGGAACGGCGCGGGGCGTCGGAGGGCAGAGAAGGGTGCGCTTGAGCGTCGGTACAGATACGGCATTATGAAAACACGAATGTACTTTTAAATCAATACCACCATCGCATTGTAGGGAGTGCGCTGGTGGGGGCGGCACGCTCGCATCCCGGAATACAGGAGGAGAGCGACAGAGAGGGAAAGGGAGAGAAAGGGAGAGAAAGGGAGAGAAAGGGAGAGAAAGGGAGCGAGGAGGGGGAGAGGGAGAAAAGGGAAAGAGAGAAGGAAGGAAGAAGTGGAAGGTCGGTGGCGCTGCCGCGGGAATCGGCGGCGGGGCGCGAGGGGTGTGATAAAAGGATAGGCAGGAAGCAGAGGGGTGGCCGCGGGGGGTGGTGGCCGCGAGGGGTGCCGGAGAAACGATTCAGCCGGGTGAAAAGTACGAGCACCGGTTACGGTACTGCTCAGCCTCGTAACGAGAACGACGCGCGTTGCACTTCCCGCGAGAATGGCTTTTGACAGCGCGATCCGTCCTCGTCGACGGCTTTGCAAGCGTCTCGCTGCCGCGGGACGGTTCGTCGTTAATCGTCGTTTGCCCACCGACGCACCGCGTCGTTCGCCGAGTCGCGTCCTTCCTTCGAAACAAACACCGGCGACGCGTGCCCAGAAGCGAAACGGGGAACGGACCGCTTCGCGATCGCGTTCGCCCCGTTCTCGCATCGCCGTTTCCATCGATCGCCTCTTTTTTTTCCTTTCTTTCCTTTTTTCCGTTTTTTTTTTTTTTTTATTTTTTCCCCCGTTCCCTCGAAAACGAACGGAACTGGGACGGTAGTCGCGACAAACTCGAAATCGATTTAATTCGGTCAGCTGGATTTTGATCGATGCGCGACAGAGAAAGTATCGGGGGATTATTAAAAAATAGACGGGTGAAAAATGGAATAAAAAACAGAGGGAAAAAAAGAGGAGAGAGGGGGCGAGAGAGAGAGAGACCGCGTGCGGGCGCGGACGCGAGAGAGGAAGAGAGAAACAGAGTGGAAAAAAAAAAGCGAAGCGACGAAGGTTACTTCCCACGCGGTGCACGGGCAAACGCGAACAAATTGGCAGAGAGGAATATTTATTTTCAATAATATCGATGTCGCGATTCTCGATGTACATTTCGTAACCGTTTTAATACATCAACGACCGGCCAATTTATACGCGACGCGAAATTAGAGTTTACGTTAATTATTTTAATTGGTTTTGCTAATTAAGCACGACCATTACGTAGAACCGGACAATGGTCACAAAACGGACATATTATTTGCTAAACACATTATCGTTGTCGATTGGCCGGCCGAGTGACGAGGTCTGTCAGCTGCTAGTCGATCGGCCATCCGTTCTCCTCGTGGCCGGTTAATTACCAGCGATTAGAAGCTTCCGCGTGCTGGACGGACGGGCAAAGTCGTTAACCGTCGCGGAAACTGGTCCGGTCCGCGACGTTCAGCGTCCGAGCCACGGCCCTGATGGAAATCCGGCGTAAAGGATTCCCATTCAGCCACCCCCGCTCTCTCTCTCTCTCTCTCTCTCTCGGTTCGCCGATCCCCTTGTTTACAAACAGGACACGCGAGGTCGCCGATCTTGAGGGAACGGAATAACAGCGTGGTTCGACCGGCTGTCCTCTCTCTCCACCCCTCGGCCGAATTCCTTCGGTCGGAACGGGGTAGAAGGGTGCCGGAACGGAACAGGCTGTTCGCCGGATGTGTCGGCCGGGGGTGGGTTTTCCGATACGTAACCACCGGCGGTAGCGTCGGTGGCAACCCCATGGTTGGTCGACGGTTCTCTCGCAGCTTCTTATCCGATGGCGGACACACTCGGCGTGCGTTCGTCTTCGTGCCGGTAAACATACGGCGGTGAGCCCCACGGACACAGTCTCGCGGCATGGACAACCGCACCAGCTCGCACACACGGCCGCACGTGGAAAGGATGATGAAAGCGTGCTCGGCCACCTGTATGCTTTAACCGTGGATCGAACCTTACCTGTTACTCGTCCGGCGGCGCACCGAGGTAGTCGGCCCGAGGCCCTCGACCGGGGATTTCCGTTTCCGGTTAAAGACACCACTTACCCCGATTATTCTCTCCTCGGTGGATCCGTTTTTCCCCGTTCCGTAACGACCGAAACCTTAACGAGAGAGACTGGAATTCGAGGACGGACGTGGCAGCCGTCGCCATCGCGATCGCCGAGTCCGAGCTTATGGCGGATCGTCTCTCGGAACGTGCACGCCGATGTCCCACGCTTGTTCTCGCGGGTGCAGCGGCAATCTCGATCGAGGGAAAATTGCCGGAGAAGGAAAAGGAGAACGAGTAGAAGGAGGAGGAGGAGGAAGATGGAGTGCGAGTATCTGCGATGAAGCGAAGCGATTTGACTAACAAATCGGATCACCGACGTGCCGGTGGAAAACGGTTCGATTTAACGAATGGCTCGCCGTTACGCCCGGTACAACAGGTACACCGATTATCCTTCCGTGATTCCGGGACCGTTTCACGGGTCCGGAATCGAGGCGGCTTGTCCTCGCTTCGATCGCGTGTATGCAATAATATTTCGCGTTATACGCACCGCGGCTACGGCGGGGATTAAAACCACCGCTCGCGGTCGCTGCCAAACGAATTTTAACGAAATTCCACGGCGAAAGCGACGCGACACGGTGAGGGAAAAGGGAAAAAAAGAGGAAGGAGCGCCGCGCGGAGGGAAAAAAAAAAAAAAAAAAAAAAAAAAAAA
>NIJG01000273.1:865911-883525 GCA_002201625.1 Euglossa dilemma | reverse complement strand
AGGAAAAAAAAAAAAAAAGAAGATGATTCCGCGTGGCGTGAAAATAAAAACACGACCGCGAAAAACTCGATTGGATTAAAAAGCGTCTGGCGTGAAACAAATTTAAAACGTTTAACCGTGAACATCGATTTTTATACGCGATATAGAAGGCAGATTTTCATCGTCCGTGAATTTAACAAGCTGTGTACACGATTTGGCGGGCTAACTTATGCCATGGCGCGATGCTCGTTTTTCCATCGTGTTTTTTTTCCCCTATTTTTCATTCTTGCTATTCCTCCACCTCTTGCTCCTTCTCTCTCTCTCTCTCTCTCTCTCTCTCTCTCTCTCTCCCCCTCCCTCCCTCCCTCCCTCTGTCTCTTTCCCTTTCCCACGCTGTCGGGAAAAAGAGCGCAGGTAGGACGGAGAAAAATGATTCACGAATTCGGCGAGGAAACGGGTTCGTCTGGTAATCCGTATCGTTAAAGTCTGGCTCGATAATGCAAATGGTCGATGGCGAAGAAAGCGCACGATGAAATATCAATTTTCGTAAATATTCCGCGGCTCGAGCGACGCGACATTCCGCGTAACCTTATTTATAGGAAACTGGTCGGCGTTTTCGCGACAGGCGGTAAATTCGTCGGCGTGCCGCGGGAATCGATGGGAAAAAAAGCAAGCGGAGGCCCGAGATGCGCAGCTTTTCGGTGAAAGTCGGGATATATCAATGAATCTCCCGATAAATTCACGAACCTGTTCCGTTCGTTCGCGTAAGGCTTGCCCGAGAACGGCGTTACAGCTCCGCTCCGTGCCTCGCTGCTCGCGGTCCCGTGGAAACCCGGGAGTTAGGCATCGTCGGGAATTTACCACGATCACCGGTGGTTATGTACGCGTGTAATTTATGCAACGGTGTCGCGAAATCTGCAAACGAGTCTAAAAATCGCGCGCGCCTCTATGGGCCCCGTTTCAGCGATTTCGTAACCAGCGTCTTGCGTCATCCGGCTGCCAGCCGAACGTTCGTGCTTATCCGATGAATGTTTGCTCGATTGTGTTGCTCCACGACCCGCTTTGTAGTGCATGAGGTCGTGTTTAATGTCGCGAGCCGGCTGCAGCCGACCAATCACGCGCGATATGCACGATACGTACTTGCAGAAACTTGCGCCGCTGCCTCAAGGTGCACGCAGCTACGAGACTTTTTGCACCTTCGCGAAGAAACTCGCAGCCACGGGCATATCACCTGGCCGAGGAACCAACCGAAATCGGGCCTCGATCGAACACCCGTAGAGCAGCCTTGCCACTCCTCGATCATCCATCTCGCGGTGATCCTTCGATCGCAAGGACAGCCTTTTCGCCGCTCCACGCGCATATTTTCTCTCTCTCTCTCTCTCTCTCTCTCTCTTTCTCTCTCTCGAAAAAGGGGACCGGCGGGGATAGGCCAAATCGAAAATGCCCTATCCCGTTGCAATTATCGCTATTATTACGGCCGCTTTCGTTGATCGGACATCCGGCGCTCGTTACGCCCGCAACGTTTCGTTTATTAGCACGAACGTGTGCGTTTAAGCGACGGGGCTCGTCCATCGGGTGCACAAAAATTTGCTCGAATCACGAAACGAAGGGGAAGGCATTTCCGGTTCTTCATTATGCGTTAGAACGCACACGCGTGTAATTGGCAACCGCATCGCGAATTAGGGGCCCGCGGCCCTTCCTCCTCTTTCTTTCTTCCTCTACCGGCCGAAATTGCGAGAACGTCTCTTCTCCGTTCGTCCGAATTCCAAGTGGAACGAACAGGATCGACGGCAGCGCGAGATTTTCCGCGCGGTTGCTCGAATTAGCAACCCTGGCGCGGATTTCGGCAATATCCGCGGGAAGATTCGACGAGCGTCGATTAGAAAGTAACGTCGAAGTAGAAACGGTACTGGAGAACGGCCAGGTACGTCGAAACGGCGACAGTCGTAATCTAGTGGAAATCCAATCCCGGTTCTCCGCGTTACACGTGTCCCCCGCGCGGATAGTTGGGTCGCTCGAGCGATATTGAAGGCGCGAGCGAGGCTAGAAACGCAGAAAAACCGGCGTTTAGCCGGTCGATCGGCGCGACATGGCGTTACGTTCCGTCGAACGATAGGTCAAACGAGAGGTTAAGGGGGCCGGGGGTCAGGGAAGGAAAAGGGGACAAGGATTTATTTTTAATATCGATACAGCTCGGATACGCCGGGCGAGAAGGGCTCGTCCCAAATACGTAGCGAAAGTTCAACGACCGGCGTCTTGGCTGAATGGCCAAGGGTCAGGAAGCAAGAAGTTGGTGGATGAAGCAGCGAGAGAGCTGGATGGACGGTAACGAGTGCGCGCGGCGCAAGGAAACGAGCGGATTGAGGCGAAGTGACAGTGACAGTGACAGTGATGCATCGTTCGGCCGAACTCGATTGCCAAATCTGATGAGTTGGTAATAAACCTTTTAAAACGGCGAGGAGAGGTCCAGTTCCAGTTCCTCGAACGCCTATTTCTTCATTGAACGTTTCCCATTCTCTCGGCCGGTGACGACGTTGCAACCGCTACGGTCACGGCGGATCGCGTGTGGCTGATGCGCGATCACGCGCGAATAGCTCGCATCGCGCCGGATCGTATGGTATTCCTTTGTAACGTCCTACCCAAGGAGCTATCGAAATCGCCAACGGTCAGCGTAATTCAAGCCGTAGAAAAGGCGGGCGCGCGATTGCCTAACAGTTCTCTATGTGCATATTTAGACGTGTCGCTGCATTCTAGTCCAGCGGTTCCCAAACGGTTCCCAAACGGTTCCCAAACGGCTGTGAAACGGTTGGCGGCGGTCGATGGCGAAACGGATCGAGAAAACGGTGCGTGCTTGGATTCACGGATGAACGACGGTCGCGTGCGATCGATCGCGGTAACGCTAGACGCATCGCGGAGAAATACGAGCAAGCGTGCATTCGAGACTAGCAAGCTCGCGGTACACCCTCGCGTTCCGATCCACCGTGTTTTGGGAACCGTCGCCTTCTCGGAACACGCGTTGTCCTATTCCCGTTTGCTCGGCAAACGCATACCGGGAATACGTTAGCAATTTTCGCGCGTGCAAGGTGTCGTCATCGCGGCGCCGATTGCGAAAATCCTATCGAAGCCGGCACGCGGCCATCGGTCCGAAGAATTTCGAAAATATTTCGCTGCCGCGACCATTGCCTGCCGTCGCGCGAAAACCACGAAAAAACGTTCCATTTCTCGCCGCTTCCGATTCGTTCGCCGATTTTCGCAATCCGTTAAAAAAATGCGTAACGCTGGAATCGCCGTTATTACCGCGTCGCTGCGTCCCGATCATTCGCTGCGAACGTTGCGCGATGGGACATATCGGAGACGGTGAAATAGAAATAGAGAGAAAGGAGGAGGAGTAGGAGGAAAGAGATTGGGAAGAAATCGGAGCGGAATTCGAAGGATCCATACGGCGAGCCGGTTCTAAACCGGGGAACACGTCCGATCGGGAGGAGAAGAATTTTTGCCGCACGGTCCACGGGGGCCAGCGAGATTTTTAACGCGAAAGATTATCTAACACCGGCAGAGTGGCTGGAATATAGCGTAGATCGAGCGGTAAGAGGCGATCCGGCCAGAGTCGTCCGGAGAACGGAGCGGAGCGGAGCGGACCGGGGCGGGGGGCAAAGGGCGAGAAGAGGAGGAGGAGGAGGAAAGGGAAGGAGAGGGGAAACGCAGGTCCCTGGGGCCAGGGTGGCTAGCTTTTGAAGCTGGCCAGAAAAATGGTGGTAGAACGAGGAGTAGAGAGAGGGGATCCGAGGCGAACGGACCCTTCGGAGGAAGATAGAGCAAGAACAAGGGCCAGGGGGACGGGTGTCGAGGCGGCACAGGAGGTGAACGTCCAAGGGGGCAACCTGTTCGGGGTTCATGGCCCTCTGTCGACTAGCAAACTCGCAGGAAGCCATCCTGCCCAATCTGCTAGCAAGGCCCGTGCGAAGGACCGAGCGTTGCCCGAAGGCGCCGCGATCCTAAGTCGATGCGCTCGTCAAGCTAGATCCTCCCTGGTTCAAGGACGTCTCCGCGATGCAACACGCTCTAGGATGCAACCGTGCCTTCTCCGAGACAGAGACCGAAGGCGACGACGCGCGATTCTAGGAGAAGAGACGAGCTAGACCAGGCTCCTTTTGCCTTTTCTTTTTTCTTTCTTTCTCCCTTTCCTCTCCCTCTCGCTGTTATTCCCTTTCTCCGTGTTCCCCGAAAGGAGACGAGAAAGGCAGGAGAGAGGAGGAGGAACGATGGCCGAAGAGAAAAGCGAAAAGACGAGAAAGTAAGGAAGATCGTGGGTCGGTAGGAGCGTAAGAGGAACCAGTTTTCGCGAGGTATACTCACGCGCCCCGGTTCCGGAGCTACGCCAGCCGAATTCCGCCTCGTCCCGTTCCACTCCGCGATATCCTATTCCGTCCTACTATTCCGACCGGAGATTTATTCGCGGAGGACCGGCGCGATTCCGGGGGCCAGGCCGCGTTATAATTTATAATTCATTCACGTCGGGACAACGGTAGCTTATGCGCGAAACTCCGAGAGAAGAAGTTGGTTTCGCCGCGGCCGATCGGGTGAGTCAGGTCAAGGATCCCTCTGCCGAGATCGTTCCGAGCAAGATCCACGATTCGTCGAGACTATTTCGGAAAAATCTCCGATAGACCTTCCGATCCGTCGAGTTTTCGGCCAAATGACTCATCGATGAAAGAGCCACGTCGTTCGTGGAAGTAATAAAAAAAAAAAATTGCTCGGTTCTAACCGCAAAGAGACGGCATTAGGCAACCGAGAAGTCGCCGAGCGTGAAATTATAATCTTATCTCGCACGCGCGTTAGTCACCGCGCAAATACGCTGGTACACGGAAAAGCGATAGGTTTAATTCTGCATCGTCGCGATAATAGGCGACTTCTAGAAAGACGGATTAACCGGAGCGAGAGAGAGAGAGAGAGAGAGAGAGGGAAGGAGACGTTGAGGAAGACAGAGGGGGAGAAAGATGGCGTCGATCGGGATCTCGGGTGTTAATCGTACGAATCGAAATCCGAAATTCTCGCTGAAACACGTAATTTCTCCCTTTTTCGTCCCTTTTCTCCCTTTCTTTTCTTCTCTTTCTTCTTTTTCTCTCGTTTTCTCTCGTTTTCGTCTTTTTCTTTTCCCTTTTCTCTCTTAGCCAGTGAATTTCGGTCACAGGTAATACGAAACTCGGCAGCAGCCGCTGGAGAACTCGTTGGCCAGGGATCCGGCTCGATTTACCTTTCGAGACCGCAAGAAAGTCGATGGCTGCGAAGATTCGCGAGACGGTCGAAAGTCGATAAGACGGAACGTGGAAGAGAGCGGCAGATTAGAAGCGATCGCGCGCGAGATTCGGACCTTTTCTCCTCTGCTTTCGTCCTTCCGCTCGTAGACGCGCGTACGCCGGTCAGGCGATTCTCGCGCGTCGCGATGCCGCGATCTACAAGCAGACGACGACGATGCACGCGCGATTCCCGCGGACGTGTACGTGCACGCGCGGCCGAAAACGCTATTTCAGAAATGGTATTTTTAGAAATGGCATACATATCTACCCGATGCAGAGGTAACTTTTTATCGACGACGAGCCGTTTCTTTTCCAGGTCGCAGCCACATGCGCAAACACCGACGAGCACCGCATTCCTTCATCTTTTTTCTCTTTCTTTTTCCCTCCTTTTCTCTTTCTCCCTTGCGATACGTAGGAAACGGCGCGTTAACACGGCCGAAACGAAAGGATCCCGCAGCGGTGGTTGCGGACGGTGGGTTAGCTGCGCTCTTAGCGAGGGAACAGAGACGTCTCGCGTGACTCGAGCACGGTTTCGCCAACGGCAGATGCGTTATCGAGGATCGCGAGGATCTCGAGGATCTCGAGGAGATCGGACGGATCGGGAGGATCGGAGGAAAAAGGGGAAAGCGGTTTCCGCGGCGATGCAAGCGGCCTCGAGTGCAAGCGGACGCGCGTTATTCGGCGCGAGCACGAGTTCGGGACGGTGGACGGGAGAATCGAAGAAGAAGAAGAAGAAGACGGTCAATTAAGGGCGGACGAACGGGAGTTGGCTAATGACCCGCAAGATATTAATTGGCCCTGGGACGTCGGGTGGACGCGCGGCGTCGAAGGCGGATCGACCCATAAACGAAATTCGAGATAGCGGTGGTCTCGCGTGGAGCACCTGCCGGCGATCCTGTCCACGCTCGAGGGGACAAAGAGACCACGACATTAGGGAACGTCTTCATTCGAATTTACATGGACCGCGCGAGAGTGTCGGCCGCGAGGAGGCGGCGAAGGAGGCGACCGAGGAGTCGGCCGACACCCGGAAAGGGAACCGCAGCATTTTTCGACCCGCGGTCGTCGCGCGCGCTCGCGTTTTAAAAGTAGCTATCGCGACTTGACCTCGTCGTGTCCGTAAACGAGCTCTCGCGATCGAGGTCGGCGTTGATCGGGTTTAGTACGGCTTTCTGGGAAACCTCGGGACCAAAGCCGGACCCCGCGCCGCGATCGTGCCGCGCATCCTCGCGCAGACAACCACTGCCCGCCTAAATTCCACCCGAGTCCCCGGTACACTAGTCTCTTCCCTTTAACGTCCCACCGAGTTACGCTCCTTTTCCGCGAGATCTCGCGATCGGCCCGAGAATCAGCCGATTTCACCGCGACCAAGCGTTATCTCCTCGGCTTAGAAACGCTGACGCGTCGCCGGGGTCAGGCAAAGGTAAACAGTTTGCAGCTTATTGATACAGATGCAAGGAAATCACAAGGTTAACCGGGGACGCGCGAACGCGATCGAAGGATGCGTGCATCTGTGAAAACGATCGCGTCTGGTCGCCGACGACGAAGACGATAAGGAGGATCTCGCCTGTCCGGGATATCCTCCGGCGAATCCGACCGAGGGAAACGCCGGCGTTCTCCAACGGAAGCAAAGGGCAGGAAGGAGCTCGTTCCTCGAGGAAGCTCTTCGCTCGCGAGGATAGGTGCCGCTAAGGAGACATCGACCGGGTGTAGAGAGAGAGAGAGAGAGAGAGAGAGCGAGAGAGAGCGAGTGATAAGGGGGAAGAGGGAAGCGGGTGCGTGTGACGGGAAAGTCACGGGCCGCGTCGGTCGACGGAAAAATCGGCACGACTATTCGATGCGCAGCTAACCGTACGTAAATTCGGCTATGCACGGCTAAATGCCGCGATAGGGTTTGAGGTAGGAAAGGAGGGGAAAGGAAAGGAGGAAGGGTGCGAGCGAGAGGACGATAGAGGGAGAGGGAAGGGCGCGAGCGGGAAGGAGAGAGCGAGAGAGGATTTTCGGCGAAAGCGAGAAGGAACGAGCGAGAAGGGTGTGCAGAGAATAGCGGCAGGACGTGGAGGGGCGAGGAAGAAACGGAACAGAGAGAGGGTTAGGAAGGGTGCAGGCAGTGTGGCGAGTATAGAACGGGGAAAAGCGCGCGAAAAGCAGCGGCGAGAAAAAGACGGAGAAACGGACATGGATAGAGAGACGTGGGCCAGGGGTCGAGGTTCGGGGTGTGGGGTGACGAAGAGAGAAACGCAGCGACGAAGAGGCAGAGCGGGAGGGCAGGCGAACGGTCGAGACTCGAGAGACGGGCGAGGGGAACGAACGAACGAACCGAAGAGTTGCATGAAAGAGGAGTTGCGAGGAGGGCGAGAGGAAGAGAGCGCGAGCGAGAGAGAGAGGGACAAATGCGAGGGTTGGGGGACCACTAGCGAGGAAGTGGTGGGGCCAAAGAATTGGCGAGGACCAGGCTGCTCGGAGCAGCAGCAGCAGCAGCAGCAGCAGCACCGGCAGGAGGAGGAGGCGGAGGAGGAGAAGGTGGTGGCGGCGGCGGTGGCGGAGGAGGAGGAGGAGCAGGAGGAGGCAGAGAGGAAGAGGAGGAGGAAGAGGTGGCTGTGGAGGAGGAGGGTAGTCGAGTGTAGTCGGAGGGGTGGCGCGGGACAGGAGCGCGGGCATAGGTGGGGGTTGCCGCCCCTCTCACGCGTTAACCCCGCCAACGTGGAGAGAATCGAGAGAAAGAAAGGGACGGAGCGAGAGGCAGAGAGAGACCGGGGGCCACTGCCCCTCTCCGCGTTCCGCGAGGTTCCTATGAATTTTGCGACACTCAATAAAAAGTGGTTCCACGAGGTTAACATTTCGGTAACTATACCCTCGCCTACCCAGGGCGCGCACGCACGCAGCACCGACGAGAGCCGATCCGAACGGACGTGTAGAGAGACGACGACACCGCGCGCAACGACTGTGACCACGACGACGAAGACGACGACGACACCACGCGACCAGGACGACGAGGACGACCAAGACGACGACGCGACGAAGGAGGAAGAAGAAGAGAAGGACGAGGACGAGGACGAGAACGGCGGCGGCGACGACGACGACGACGACGACGACGACGACGACGACGGCGACGTTGAACCACGCGTTCACGCGCGTATTTACTCGCGCGCTTAGTCACGCACGCACGAACGCACGCGCGAGCAAAGGAAGAAGGAAAGGAAGAAGAAGCGAAGGAAAAGAAAGGGAAGAAAGGCGAGAAGCGAGGAGGAAGCGAGGAAGCGAGGAAGCAAGGAAGCGAGGAAGGAAGCGAGGAAAGGAGCGAGCGAGATCTCTGGCGGCGCGTGTGGTGGTAGATACACGCGGAGAGAGGACGCGCGTAAACGCGCACACGAACGCGCGGAAGACGCGCGTGGAGGAGAGAGGAACCGTGCACACCTACGGAAATTCAGACGCGTGGACGAGGGAATACGAGCGCGCGAGCTAAGCCGGTACGCGCGCGTGCAGAGAGAGAAACACGGTGGTGTGTAACAGCTCGGAGAGCGAGAGCGAGAGAGGGAGAGGAAGAAGGAGGAGGAAGGAGAGAGAGAGAAAAAGTCCGAGGGACACACGGAGGAGCGCGCGGGCGCACGCATACATGCACGCGCATGCACGCATACCACGAGACCGCCGAAAAAACTGCACGGGAGAGGCGCAGCAACGGGCAAACCGAACCGCGCGCGAATCAAGTGCTTTGGCCAGTCGCGTTCCCAATCACTCTACGACTAGGTAGTCCCCCGGTGTGTCCCAAAGAAGCGGCAGGGAGCTGGTCCTTCGCTCGATGGTGTCGTCCCGCAAGATAATACCGGATACTTTACCGCGGGATCCTTCTTTACTGGTCAACGCCACAGATCCTACTACTACTACTACTACTACTGCTACTACTACTACTACTACTACTACGACTACTACTGCTACTATTGCTACTACCGCGACTACTGCAACTACTACCGCTACTACCGCTGCTACCACCACGTTCGTCGATACGTCGTTCTAGATCTTTTTCCTCGAATCTCTCTCGTCGATCCTCGTCCGCGCCGAGATCATTCGTACGTTTTCCGCGTTTCGTGGCCGCGCAACGAACAACGTCGTCGTCGTCCGAACATCTACACACGGGAGTGCGTACACGTCGATTGTTTTCTTTTTTTTCTTTCCCTTCTTTTCTTTCCTTTTCTTTCTCGTTCGCGCGTTTCTCTTCGACCGGCCACGCGCGCAACACGGAACGAGGGAAGAGGATATAACCGAAGAAAGGGAACAACGCACAGTGAATATAGTCGGCCGCGGTGGAAGCTTCGATAGGAATCCTCGCCGATACCTATTTATTTCCCGTGATTCCCAGTCGCAGACGTGACGGACGTGTCGCCAACGTCGAACCAGGGAGTCGAAGGCGAAGGGAAGATCCCCGACAACTTCTTCGTGATACGTTAACCACCGGTGTTACGCCTCGTATTTACGCTCTGCGTTAACCGCGACGACGACCACGACCACTACGATCGGCTTTTGTTGTGTCACGGACACGCGACCGTGTGTTCTTCTCCGACCCCTTCGTCCTTCGAGACGCAAGTGACATCCGCGTGTATACCTATACACCGGTATTTGGATCAACGCGGCCGCGTCCCGCGAGATCCTCGGATCCGCTGCGATCCAGGAGAACGAGAACAAGCAGAAGAGGAGGAGAAAGACAAAGGAGAGAGGGAGAAAAGAGTGCGCGAAGAAGGAGAATTTGGGATTTCCGTGATTGGATCGTGATCTTTGGCGCGAAGAAAGAGATACGCGGACGCGTGATTGTCCGCGGGAAGAAAAACCGAGGCTCCCTGATCGCGGTGGACGTCGGTGGACGTCGGTGATCGGCGGTGAAGGTCGATCGAGAAAGCGACACCTCCTCTGTTGGTCGGCGGGTGTGTTTGGCCCGAGTCGTCGCGTGGTCGCGAGAGAGAGAGATCGCGTGGATTCCGGTGGATACCGGTGGATTCGCGTGGATCATCGGGGTGACGCGCGTTCTCGTCGACGACGTATCACCGGCACACCAGAGATCGCAGGAACGCGCGGCAGCTGCACAACGCCGACGACGACGAACGAGCAGCAGCAGCAGCAGGAGGAGAACGACGACGAGGAGGACGAGGACGAGGACGACGAGAAGGAAGAGGAGGAGGAGTGGCAGCAGCAGCAACAGNCGACGTATCACCGGCACACCAGAGATCGCAGGAACGCGCGGCAGCTGCACAACGCCGACGACGACGAACGAGCAGCAGCAGCAGCAGCAGCAGCAGTTGTTCTTGCCGTTCTTTGTCGCGTCTACTGCTAGTAAGAAGAAGATCCATCGTCGGTGGTGGTGGTCGTCGTGCGTGGTTTTCACGAGGATGGACCTACGAGTGTCCTCGGGATCCTCCGGAACGAACGAGACCGCGAGCAACGATCGCGTGGCTTAGGGAATCTCGAGCGGAATTCAGACTTCCCGGTCTGCCGTGTGCGGAGGATCGGCGAAGGATCGGCGGAGGATCGTCTCGGGCGACGGCCACAGAGAGGAAGGAGACGGGAGAAATCGAGACACACGGAGGAGGACGGGAAAAGACAGGAAAAGACGGGAAAAGAAGGCTGCGCTCGTCGCGATCGTCGCATCGGAGAGTCAAACGGTGGGTTTAGCACCGTCGACAAGGACACCGGGCAAAGGAGCCCCACACTTTACTTCGCGCTCAACGATCAAGGTACGTCCACAGCTGAGAACGGTGGCCTTCGGCCGCCTGTCGGCTTCTAAAGCGAGACACGCGTCCGATAGATAGTACGCGCGAGCGAGAGACCGCCTCTACCAGACGGAGACGCGCCGCCGGCCGTGCCAGAGAAAGAAAGAGAGCGTGTGCGTGTGTGTGCGTTTTACGCGCCAGAGAGAGAGAGAGAGAGAGAGAGAGCGAGCGAGAGAAAGAGAGAGAAAGAGAGAGAGAGAGCGTACGCGCGTGTGCGTGGCACAGAGGAAACGACGGATCGCGTGTCCGCGAGAGCGAACGTCAGAGCGAGAGAAACGTCGAGAAACGCGCGCGCGTCGTGTGCACGCGTGTACGCATACAAGGTAAACTCGCTATCGCGTGTTCCTTCTTTTCGCCTGGCGTGTGTGCGCGCGCGAACGCGCGACCGTTGCACATTCGCCGCGAACACACGGTCGCGGGAAGAGAGAATGGGAGAAAGAGAGAGGACGGGGAAGCGAAAGAGAGAAGGTATCGCAAGCACGATTTGGTCGGTGTTCACGGACACGTTTCGCGTGTCTACGCGCAGCTAGTTAACCCGTCGCGGTAGAGTAGGTACGGATACGTACGGATACGTGCGGCACGTATAGGATAGAGCGTGTAAAGAGCGACCGTGAAAGGTAGACGCGTAGCGGCGCTAGTTAGTAGCGTGTTTGTCCGTGGACGGAGGGATTGCCGTGTGGCTAGACGATCGCTAGACGAATATAATGCCAGACGTTAGAGGTTGCCTGGGAAATGACGTAATCCGTCTGCGAGCGCTCGATCCTTTTGTCGCGCGCGCCGCTCCGGGCCGCTCCGGGCCGCGTGTTACGAGTACCGTGTGTACGTACGTTAAGCTCGACCCTGCTGCTCCTCGTTCACTCTCGTTTTCTCCGTGTTTTTTGCCCGGTTTTCCTAGTCGCTCCTGCGTACCCACCGCTCTCCCTCTCTCCTCCACCCTTTCTTTCTCTCATTTTTTCTATCCCTCTCTCTCTTTTTCCCACACGCACGCACACACACACACCGGCAACCGCGCCTCGTCTCTTTTCCGCTCTGCTCCCTCGTTTTCCTTCCTCTCTTTTTCTCCGCCGTTCATTCACGAAAAATTCCGCGTCTCGTAAAACGACGCCCTCTCTTTCTCTCTCTCTCACTCTCTCTCTGTCTCTCTCTCTCTCTCTCTCTCTCTGTCTCTCTCTCTCTCTCTCTCTCTCTCTCTGTTTCTCTCACGGTCTCTCTATCGCGTGCGGGCAGGCGGGCGAGCGAAAAGCAATCGCCAACCCGTTGGCGAGATTCAATTAAAGCGGACTCGGTCGCGACGATCGCGACGATGATTCGCGTTTATTGCGCGCCACCGGACGCTCGTTTTTCCCTGCTCCCCCTTCTCGAGGTATTAGGAAAAACGGATGGAAATAGCCGTACCAGGAAATCGGTTGCACCTTCCGCAAGGTCATCGCCGGACGGACCGCGCCGATCTAGCGAGGAAATTCGTCGCGGCGGCTGAACGCCGCTTCTCTCTCCCTTTTACTCGGATCGGATCGAATCGACGACGTCTCGGATCTCGATCCTCCCCCTCCTGCTGCTCGACTCGTCGTCGTTCCCGTCGTCCTCTTTTCCGCTTCTCCTCGATTTCTCTGTAACGTCGAAACAGAGGAACCTCGGATGGAGGTGCGCTCTCACGATGTCGTTTCGACCCTACGCACGACTCTCCGGACGCTTCGCGAATTCTCTCCCTCTTTCTCCCTCTCGCTCTCCTCTCTCCCCCCTGCCGTCCGTCCGTCTTCCTCTCTCTCCGGCCCCCTTCTCCACGCTCCGGGACGTGCAACGTATCGTGCAGATCCCCTATTTTTACGAGCGACGCGCGTTTGTTACACGATGCCGCTGCAAGTTGAAAACACCGACCGACTAGGTATAAATAGATCTCGCGATACCGAACCAACAGCGGGGAAAGAAGAAGGAAACGTCGCGAGGGTGACGAGAGCGGCGAGAGAGAGTGTGAGAGCTGCGGAGGGGGATGGAAGGAAGATCGAGCGAGAGGGGTGAGGGGAGGCGAAAACGCGGCAAAAAATAAAAAACGCTCGGCCGATGACGATCCGCGCGCGAACGCAGCTTCTGAAAAAATTCACCGAGTCGCCTGCACGCGTATATTATGCGCGCGTCAGACGGCGCGCGCTCGCCGCGCCGCGCCGCGTCGTGCCAATAAAAATTCCTCTGTACAAAGCCGATCCTTGAACGTGAGTTTGGAACCGTGATCCAGGAGCCTTGAAGGCTTCTCGGCGCTCGCCTACGAACTCGTCGAATTTGTCCTCGCTAGAAGGATACCCGTCATTCTCTCTCTCTCTCTCTCTCTCTCTCTCTCCCCCTCTCTCCGGCTTTTTTTCGTATTCCGTTCTTTTAGATCGCAAGAGATAGCTCGGCGATTTACACAGGCGGCGGCTCGGTCGCCGCGCGTCTCTCGAACGGCTTTCCTTCGCTTCCTCGGTCGGACCTCCGCGCTTCAAAATATTTTCGTCGAACAGGTACGGAAATATGTCGTCCCGCCGCTCTGTTTTCGCGTTAGGCTCTGAAAATACTCCGGATAGGATGTTTTCCCTCGGCGAAAGCGATCGGCGAAGGAGCGGGTGCGCGCGGAGGAAGAACGCGGAGGAAGAACGCGGAGAGAGAACGCGTGAACGAGGATCGCTATTGTGGCGCACTGCCGGTAGAAAAGAGGGAAAAGACAAACCAGCTTTACTAGTCTCTCGCCTCGCTGTTTTGTCGACGTCCTCCTTGCGTTATGCCAGCCTTACGGCTTTTTTTATCGTCCACAATGACGCATAGATGCCCAGGTGCTCTCTCCTGGCTGCGTACACGTTCGTGCTCGCACGCACTCGCCGGCTTACGCACTTTATCTCTCTCTTTCTCTTTCTCTCGTCACACGTACGCTTGTACACGCGCGTGTGTATACGCGAAGACGCAGACAGAGGCGCGTGCGAGCGCGTGAATGCGTGCACAACTCGCGCGATGCAAAATACGAGAGCGGGACCCGCGTCGCATCGGTCGTGGTCGTCGAGCCATCGGGAATCCGCGAACCAGCGTCGGATTTTTTCGTCAACCAGACGTTCGACGAGTCGACGACGAAACGTTCCGTTTACCGTCGACCGCTTTGCGGCGTTTCGAAACGCGGTTCGCAGCCGATCTAACGACGCGCGATACATCGCATGCCACCGCACCCTCGCGGCTTAGTCGGATCGAGACAATAACGCATCGGGGCGAGTAATCCGTCCGTTGCTAAACGCCACGCGATATCGCTGCTCTTGCACCCGCAATTTGCAATTGGCCTCGTTTTCGCCAGGGTAACGTCGTTCCACTCGCTCGGCCGCTCGCTGATTCGCTCGCTCGCTCCGCGGCAAAACCGGTACTCGATCGACTCGGTGCCGAGGGATCTGTTGCTTCGATGCCCGTTCTCTTCTCCGTCTCCGTTCTCTCGCGAACGCCTTTAATTCCTACCCGAGAGACGCTTTTCGACTTTCAACGGGCATATCTCGCTGTGGGTGCTTCGAAACGACCGTGAATTAGTTCCGGATAAAATTATAATGCCGCCGAGGTTCCTCGCGATCCACCGTGGCGTTAACGCGCTCTTCGCTTTCTCGCTGCGCTACCCACCTGTGTGCGTGTGTGTGCGCGCGCGTGCGTGCGCGCGCGTGTGTGTGTGTGTGTGTGTGTACCTGGACAGAAGGGTATATCCTCCGATAACGGTTTATTCTCCTTGAACGGCGGAGGGTACCGCTTCTCCTCGCACCCGTTATTCCTCCCTTTCTCTTCTCCGCTTCTCCCGGTTTCTCTCCTCGAGTTCCCGCCGATATCTCCGCCGAGAGAGACAGCGTCGTCGTCGCCGTCGCCGCAACAATTTCGTCTCGTAGTCTGCGCGTGTATCGATGCGGTTAGACGGTCCGGAAATCGATCGTCGCCGATCGCGTTTTACCGCGAGGACGAGTAATGTTCGCAGAGGGGCCAGGATGGATATCGCGAAACGCGCGAAGGAAAAGGATTCCTATCCGATCGTGGACGAATTACCAAACAGAGATAGCGATTATTACGCGTCGAGATTTTCCGCCGCGATAACCGGGACGAAACAATGCGCGACGAGATAAAGGCCGGCTTTCGTGGTCGCGAAAATAAACGTTTAATTGGCGGTGCGAGCGGGGCGGGAGGAGAAGGAGAAGACGAAGAATCGCATCGAGTATCGCGGGTAATCGCGGTGGACGAGCGTGGTGGACGAGCGTGGCGAGTCCAAGTTGTAAACCGAAGACGCGACGCGACGCTACGCGAGATCGGCCCGGTGAACGGGCGTTTCGAAAAATGAAAGGTGGAAAGGGGGGGCCTAATTAAATTGAACGATCGGGTGCCTCGGCGTGACGGAGGTCGCGGCGACGGTGACGGTGAGGTTGACGGTGGTGGTAGTGGTGGTCGACGTCGTCTTCGACTAGTCGAATTTTTCGTCTCGACGGTATTCGCACGCACACTGTCTACACGTAGGTATGCATGCACATAATCCGACTCGACCGATTAGATTAGACGCCTAGTAACTAGATTACGCGACGGTCGTGTGTTATCTGCGAAATTAGACTCCGGCTTGAATACGTTATTTAGGCGAACCGGATGCTAGAATAACCTCGGCGAGGATTTAACGGCGGCCTTTGCCTCGCGATTTACGATCCTCATCCGGGAATTGTGCGCGATTATTCAAATACCAGCGCGTTTTGTAGTTTATAATTTTCGGCTGCCGTTAATTCCCATTCGGCGAATCGCGCGCGCGCGCGTTCCTTCTCTACGGGAAAACCGATTTTTCTTCCCGCTAGGCGATTAAGCACACGCGCGGATTATTCGATCCTGAGGAGGATCCGGGACCGTTCGCTCGTTCTCTATCTTATCGCGGGCAGATTCCGCTGCTAGGCAAATATGCGTTTCGCGTGGCCGCTCGTTGAAATTCATCGCGGACCTCCGGCCGGTCTCCTAGCGCGTACATTACAGAGAAACACTGGCCATTATGAGAAGCACTGGCGAGACGTTCGCGAATATACATGCATTTGAATGTACGCGTTGATCTGGCAACCGACGAGAACGAACTTTATACTCGTCGAAACGAGCGATTAGGAGAGGAAAAAGAACGCGCCGATTCTTCGCGGACGGACGCGCACGCGCGCGCGCCAGTGTGTTCCCACGTCGGTGAGGCTCGCGGCGAAAAATTTGAATTTTAAAACACCGAACCGGTGTCGAGTCCAGCGACTTTCGAGAATCGCGAGTCCGATTCCGTCCAACCTTTCAAACGTTTCTCTTGCCAGTTATTTTTCGGTTAGGTTTGGGTTAGGTGCCTGCCTCGTTTGATAAAAGGAATCGGTAACGGCTGGTAGGTCGGCCGATCCGGCTAACGCGACGGAAAAGTTAGTCAAAAATCGAGGCGCATGCGTCAAGGTTGACTCGTGGTTGGCCATCGAGTAGAAATTCTTTCCGCGTAAAGGCGGCCGGATGTCGCATGGAATCCCGATTAATTAGCAGTGCGCGCATATCGTTAAGGTAACAGTATCCATCGCTTATCGTAACTGACCGCCGCCGAATTAGAGGGAAACAATGGCCCCCGGCTGGTCGGCCGCGGCGGCTCTCTCGGCTTCATGGCCGACGCCTGGAAGAATAACGGTCCCCGTGGAAGGTGCAAGAACTCCTCGGCCGCCGAAACTCCGTTCGTTCCCTCTGACCATTCTTCCCGACCCGTTCCAGACGGCCGCCTCTCTCGCGCACACGCTTCCGGGATTCCGTGGAAACCGATCTCGCGTTTTTGCCATCCCCGCGATCGAACGGCGAGCACACACTCGCGCGCGCGCGCGTGTAATTGGTCGGGCCGACGCGAGGCGCGATCGAGCGAGGATCGACGGCGGTGTCGCGGCCGCGATCCCCGCGAATCCACCCGTCTACTTAGTCGTCTGTGGCACAATTAAAAATACAGACGGTGACCTATTTTCGGTATTTTTAAGCGCCGACAGAAATATTCGGTGGATCATCGCGTCTCGATTAATCGCGCGAGCACCGATGGAAAAGTGGGTCGGAGCCGGGGACAAGGAGTCCGGGGCGAAGTGAGACGTCTCGAACGCAAATTTACCGATTAACCGACTATCGTCGATTCGGGGCTAGAGAGGAAGAGAAAGAGAGAGATTCGACCCGAAAAACGTATCGCGTATTTTCGGTTCGGGTTCGTTTCGCGTGCATCCATCGGGTCGCTTTAAAGAGGGAAACGATGCGCCGTGGAAAGAAATTTATCGAGGCAGGGTAGAAATAGGAATCGTTTCTCGGGGATAATACCGCTTTAAATAAGTACACTCGAGTTAAATTGGAATCGTTAGAGTACGCGGTTTTAGATGCGCGGTACGGAAGAGTGGAAGTAACGACGCGGCTATCGGCACCGCCTGCAGTAGCACGAGTGCAGCGATAGTTAACCGTAGTTGCAGTGGAAGAGGACGGTATCGGAATAGACAGGCACTAGGCCGCGGTGCAAGTAGCGCGCGTCTATTACTAGGCAGACACAGGGAAACGCGTGCCGCCCTTTCGCGCCTCCGCCTCTCTCTCTCTCTCTCT
>NIJG01000273.1:774800-805682 GCA_002201625.1 Euglossa dilemma | reverse complement strand
TTATTATTAATTAATTATTATTATATAAAAATTCAATAATAGTTGTTGGTGTAATATTATGAAATAAATCTTTAACGATAGCAAAAGAGAACCTTAATCGTGCTCTGATCTTTCTTAGCCAATTCACCTTCGCTCTCGATCCAGCTGCTGCTAATGATTAGCAAGTCGAAAATTCGCGTTATTCCGTAAACCGCGTACGGCGTCGGTGCGATGGGAAAAATAAAATTTCCGATAGACGACGTTAATTGACGGTTCTCGATCAGCGCGTGGAAATACGAAGACCGCGTTGATAAATCACCGATCAATAGGATTGCACACCGACGAACCGCGCGAGCAGTGACGCAAGCGAAGGGTGCAGCCCGCGGCAGATGCAATTTATCTTCCGAGTACCATTGAAATACCTAACGGCCGGCATGGTCGTTATATATCGAGTATAGCGTTTGCAAAAGAATAAGTCGGTAATTAAACGTGCTCGAGGAACGTATCGAGTCCTGCAACGAAGCAGCGAAATGGGGCAGTGCAACGGGGTAGTGCAACGGGGTAGTGCAACGGGGTAGCGCAGGAAGGACTAACAAAAATTGGCAGGCGATATCGATTCGCCTGGATGGTGCATTCCATACGAGGCGATAAAATATGGAGAAAGGAACGGACATTCTCGCACGTGGGTGGGCCGAGATAGAGGGAAAAGGAATATTTCGTACAAATAGAGAGCCAAGCGCAGCCTTTACTTTTCCTCGTCTCGTAACACCGTCGTAAATACCATCGGAATTTTCTGCGCGCAACGCGAACGCTAACGGGTTTCGTGTAACGATGCGAGTTTCCTGTTTCGTATACGCGCTTGTACGCGTTGGCCGTTAATCCGGAAGTATCCCGGAGAGCGAGTCGTAGGAACGTCGAAGCGAGTTGGAAACAAAAACGACCTCGAAAATTGGGAAGAGAGGGCTCAGTGTCTGGTCGACCGTCGTGGGTATAACACGGGAACGTAAATAAGAAAGGACCTCGCGGCTTGGTCGGAAATCGGAAGCTAGTACAGGGCGAATCTAAATCGCGTCGCGCAGTGTGTCACGCGATGGTCCTTTCCTAGAGTCGGTCCGCGATTCGCGTCGGGTGTTCTCCATCTCGCGTGCACAAGTGGAAATGTACGTGTGTACGTACACAACGAGGAGGAACAAAGGATCGAAAGGACTGCGCGTGTGTTCGAATCGAGGGCCAGTCGACAAAGCTGTCTCGTTTCTCGGTAAAGTTGGCGAGAGGATAAAAATGCCTGATAAATATTTAAAGAAACGATGGAGTATTAGTCGACCATCCTCTTAGCCGTTTGCGCGCAATTGACGCGAGAGAATAATTCCAAGGCTGGGTTTAAAAGATCGGGAGCATAGTTTGTCAAGGAAACGCAGGGATGATAAGATGGATCGGTGGCCGAGGGAAAAGGAAAGCCGCGCGACGGTTATTCATCGTGCGTGTTCCCTTGCGATCGCCGAGTGCGAGAGGCGCTCGGGAAAGCCTTGGCGAGTGGGAAAAACAATGGAGGCAACTCGTAGAAGACATAGTAGGTGCTGGACGGCCTTGGAATCGCGACCTTGGCACGTCTGGTCTAGGCGTTCGTAAAGTAGGCGCGGCCCTGGGGTACGCTGCTATGGCGTCGCGACGAGCGTGCGCGAGAAAGCGCCGGGGTGGTTTCCTCGCTCCACCACGGCTGCTCGGAGAGACCAGCTAGACGGGACAGCCGGTCAGACGCTACTCGGGCCAGAGCCGCGTCAACGTCCTTCCGTGTCTATCCTTCCGCGTCTATCCGACTAACATCCGACTAACATCCGACGTCCTTTCCGTCCTCGTACCTCTCTCTCTCTCTCTCTCTCTCTCTCTCTCTCTCTCTCTCTTTCTCTCTCTCTCTCTCTCTCTCTTCTTCTCCTTCGTTTACGCTTATTCATTTGGACGGAGGAATCGTTGTGGCGGTTGAATTGGAACGACGCGACACGCGAGACGCACTCCTCTCTGGAGACTTGTCGGGAACCGCGTCCTCGGGCATCCGCGAGGAGAACCGTTCCAGCTGCTCCTCCGGATCGGTCAGGTAGATCGAGCTTTCGTGCGCTCGCGCCTCTTCCCGTGTGCACGAGCGTGCGTAACGGAACACCGAGCAGCAACGAAACATCGGCGGGAAGTGTAGCAACAACGCGCGACCACCTGTAGTTGTGGCCTCGAGCCACCCCTGACGGCTCTTCGGACCAGCCTCCTCCGTCTTCTCCCCCACCCTCCCGGCGCCCTCTGCCTCTTCTTACTCGCAAGCCGCACGCATACCCGCACCTCGCATCGCCGAGGAAAAGCCGAGGAAAAGCCAACGGCGGCCACATCCAGACGCATCTCGTTCAAGCCTGCCAGGATTACCACCAAAATGAAGACGTCGTCGTTTTCTCTACGCGTCATGCGACGGGTAAGTACACCTTTGCGCTTTCCTTCATTCTCTCTATCTCTCTCTCTCTCTCTGTCTCTCTCTCTTTCTCTCTCTCTCTCTATCCTCTCTACCTCTGTCTATCTCTCTTTCTTTCTTTGTGTGTTAACCGTTGGAGACGGGAACGATCATGATCGCGACTTGACAGCCGACAGTCCGTCGAACCTTCCGCCGAACCTTCGAACGGGTTCTGGAAGCTTCGCATTTCAGCTGACTCGGCGGAGCAGCGTTCCGAGAGACTATTTCCGTTGCCGAAATAGCTGGTGGGAGTAAGGTTTCTCTGCCGCGAGAGACGCGAGAGACGCGAGAGTAATACCATAAGGGTGGAGCGTGCGGAATCGAGCGAGGGGGATTCTTCTTGCTCGCTGTTGAACGCGCAGCGTAGAGTTATGCGAGATAAAACGTTCGCTTTTTCGCGTCTTGGCAACGCTTTTCAATTACCAAACGGTTCACCGATTTTCAGTAAAGTTCGCCCCGAGTCGGTCGCGCTCGCGCTCGTACGTCGGAGGATGAACGTTTTATTCCGTCGGTTTTATTTTTCCTCGCAACAGGGAGCGTATTTCGCGGACGAGATACAGTTACGGTTTCCCGCGCTGGTATTCCGCCACGGTCACGGTATCATAAATAATATGTTTGGCAAAAATTCGTGCCAGCATTGTACGCGTGAATCCGGTCGCGCGCAAATCCATCCGACCCGACTGATTTATTCGCTTGCGCCGACGTTCCCGTTGCATATTCCATTTCAATGCATATTCAACCGCGCGATTCGCGTTACCCCGCGTTGTATAGAGTTAGACAGGAAACTCGAAACGGACAGAAGAGCCGCGGAGAACATCGCTCAAGTTGGTCCGGAAAGCGACACGAATCGAACGCGACACGAGCGGAATTCTAAGGTGGAAAATTACTCGTAGCATGTACGTTGCGGTACGCGGCTTATGTAACGCTGGCTGGCAATCAATTATCCTTGAAACGTCTGATATCAAGGGAGATATTATTTCGAAATAGAAGCGCTCGATACCGATACCGAACGCGTTAATCGATGCAGCCAGCGCGTCGAAATTCAATCGGATCTACGCGAAACGCCCGGCTCGATACAGCCGCAGGAGATGCTCGTTACGTTCTACCGAATCTCTCTCTCGAAATCTCTCTGGAAATCTGTCTGGAAATCTCCGCCGAGTTTCGTTTCGCTGCTTCCTGTCCGAATCCGAGGCGGAAAGAAACGTCGGGGCAGAGATTTAATTTCACCTTCGATTATTTCCCGCGAAATTCGAGAAATAAAACGGAGGAACGTCCTCGAGGGATCCCTGGAACGAATTGCGCTTGGTAATCCTTCCCCTAAGAGGAAGCTTCGCTCCACTGGATTTAGATCTTCTCCGGTGGAGAAGTTGGTCTCGGTGATAGACAATTAAATTGGAAAACGCAGTGGCGTAATTCGCCGGAGTAAACTCGACGACGCGAAATTCGACTCGTAATAACTCGATGCCGCTGTACAGCCTTGCCCCCGTTTAATAACCGCGAATCGCTAGGTTCGAGGTTGAAATTAAAAGGTAATTTCCATTGGCGCGGGGAGAGAGATCGTTGTCACCGTTGGGGATTAATAATTTCGCGGCTGGTCCGCGGCGCGCGATCATCGTCGGAATCCTCTCGGCGAATTAGAATGCTTTCGGAAAGGAAGAAACGAGGGAAGAAAACTCGTTTAGTCGATTCCTTTGTCCTCCTCGAGAGGGAATCGCGGGGAGAGGCGAGTAGGAGAAACGACGTTAGCGGAATCGCGTTAAAAATTTCTTTCGCCCTCGATTTCGGGTTACGTTTCGTTTGACTCGGGCGGAATCCTCCAGCGAAAGCATTATCCAGATATTTTCCAAGAGAGACCGTTATTTCCACCTGACGCATGGAAAATACAAAGAGGGGTCTCCTCGCGAATACCCGTAAAACTTCGTTTCATCGTTTCGGCCCCTTTGAGGCGTGCCGGAATACAAAGAGGTATTTCCACGCGTAGCGCAAACAATCCAAAATTCAAAGCAACCTCTCCCTTGCCACCATTTTCCCTCCGTTTTTTATGGCAATACTTAAAAGCCCATAAAGCTCGCCCGTACAGTTTCTCCCGGCTCTCGGGGAAAAAGCTCCGGTACTAGACCGAGTTGGAATTCCGCGAAAAACCGACGAATTTTCCCGAGAAATAAACGATACGTTTCGATTTCTCCTCCCGATTCCATCGAGCGGAATAAACGGATTCGCGTTCTTTATGGTAATCGGGAGAAGGTAAAAATTTCGTAGAGAAACGAGCCATGGTGGGAGGCGCGATAAGCGGACGGACATCTCGAAAATCCTTTTACCATCTCTCGCAGCCCTCTGTCTCTCGCCAGGCGGCGACAGCTAACTTGTCTCGCAACTTTTCTCATTTCCCCGGGAAAACAGGATACTCGTCCTTGGCGAAATCCAGCGATGCTCGCGATTCTTGTTTGTCCCCGTTATGTCAGTCCTCGCGCGTTTCACCCGATGCACCGATCCGATTTTCCCGATCGTTGATTCGTCGGATTAGCAACTTCGCTTTCGTTAGCCTGATCGGGAGCAGCTAGTTTCCACGCCGCTTTCATCTCTGCGCCGTTCGTTCCAACGCGCGGTGTACACGGGGTACACGGTATACACGGTGTACACGGTTAAATTGCTTTCAAGAGCACGGAGTTTAACGTGGATGGTCGCCGCGTTTCACCGTTGGATATATCGCGACTTTATTCCGCGGAACGAGGCCAGACACGTGAAAACGCTCGTTTAATCGCGCGTCCGCTGGAAAATTCGCACTAATTTTCTAAAGTCCTGCACCGGCAGCGGGAGTTTTTAAACGACGCGAGTAATTTCGTTTCCTCTTTGAGGATACACGGCTGGAAGAGGGAACGCGCGCGGAAGGCTGGTCTCGCGTTTGTTTCTCCTGTCGACCGTTCCGCCATCGTTCACGGATAATATTGACCCTCCAAGGCTACGCGACATCGTGCAATTAAGTCGCAAGTTAATTGATCGTGGCATGCACCTATGCAAAGTGCTTATTGCGGCAACATCCGAGTACGTGTCACGGAATATTTCTCCGTGGAACGGTGAAAAGGGAACAGCGAGCTTCTACCGTTCTATCGCGAATTAGAAGGAAAAGAGCTGGCAGAGGGAAACGTGACCGTCATACGGACACCATTTCCGCGCTTTGACTTTCGCACGGGACATTAACGTGGATACGTGAAACGCAGGTACCTAGCCCAGCCGGAAATTCGTATTCCGCTGCGCGACCGCGCGTAATTCGATTGTCCAGCCTGTCGATCTTCGATTTTCCACTGCATCCCGCTCTACCCCTCGAAATCTCGCCGTTCCCCGGCCATGGAAATCGAGACTCGACAATGGGGCGAGGACTGACAGCCTGGAAAAATTCCCTAACTTCTCCTCCTAACCTCGCTCTCTCCCTTTCTGCCGTTTAACCGTTATTCGCGCGACGCTTCGCCGTGACTGGAATAACCGTGAAAACCCTGCGAATTCGGTCGCGCAGAGGTTGCAACTCTCGCCGACTCGAAATGGCCACCGTTTCGAAACGCGCACACGGTGAGATTGGAAAGCCAGATGGACGATAGCGCGGAGAGACTGGAGGGCCAGTAAATCTACGCCCGTTCCCACGGAATCTTCCTCTTTATCCGACTCTGCCTCCGCGTCGTCGCAACGTTCGCTTGGTTTTCCCGAAAAGCTTTCCGGGTATTCCGTGAAGCTTAACGCGCCTTTCAGCCCCGTCCTTGGGACCAGCTCCGGCTGGCGACACACGCGTGTCCTTCGCGACCCGAGGCTGAACGCGCGCGCCTGCCCGCCGAGAGGATACGAAAACAGAGGCGTAAGCTTTATCGTCACAGTGTGGTTTTTATCGAGTAATATTTCCTTTACAAGCTGTGGCCGAAGCCAGGATTTTCGATGCTATCTCGGCAAGGATGAAAAGGACTATTCCGCTTGTATATGAAATTCCTTTCGCGATCGTTCGATCGACGCCGGCGTTCCGAGCATTTTCTCCTAGCAGCGCAGGCGATGAAACTCGCGTGATCCTCGGTGAAAAGGAGACCCGAAAATACGACTCGCGAGACATACGTCGGCGAACGCTTCCATAAAGTTTCACGAGACCGGGGATCGCGTATGAAAAGAGTTTCTAATATTTGCCGACCGGCTCTCCGGGGGTTTCCATTTCATCGACGACCGACCAACCACCGCGACGTACACACTCTGCTTTCGCTCGACGAGATTCCACGACGACCGCGCTCTCCGTTTCCTCGGAAATTCAGACGTTGTTCCGTCCGCGAGAAAACAAGGCTTGCAATGGGAAGTTATCGGGAGTTATTTTTTCGCGAGAAATTCGTTATGACAAACGAGCGGAAAAAGAGGAGGCGCGTGTCGGCTGGAAGCTGGAACCGCGTCGCTGCCCATTAAAACCGGAAACGTCGGTATTAAGAAATATCGCCTCGCATCCTGTGCATCGTTAGCCTGCCCTGGCGCCGTTAAAACGTCACGACGCGGTTGCTCGAGAAATCCTCGAGGAGCGAAAGGTCAGAGGGCGGAGCGTTTAAACGGTAATTGATCTTTCGAAGACCAAAGGACGGCGAAGCGCACGTGTTTCGCTTCTCGTACGACGGTTTCGCGCGGTTGTCGTGGCTCGCGTGTGTCGCGAAGATTTCGAGGGTCGTCGATAGTCGGAAGAGAGACGACTCGGGGCCGCGGAGTCTCGCGTCAGATGAAACTTTCCATTTTTCAATTCGTTAATTGGCCGAAATGAAATTGCTGTGGCCGAGTAACGGCTGCAGTCGCTAGATGGAAAACAAATTCATAAAGCGCGAGGAACCGGTTGCTATCGGAAAGCTAGGATAGCTTGCACCGGTATAATTTCCGGCTGGATTTCCCCGGGACGAACGGAGAATAACGCAACGTGGAATTTCGAATCGTTAATGGCCTTATTTGTTGGCTCTCGAATGCGATCGCCTTTGTAACGTATATCTTGCTCGAATATATGGAATAAATTCAATTAAATTTGCTAAATGTTCCGCCACTCCGGTGATCTTGTTTTACGTTCAATTTATCCGCCGGTCTATACGTAACTCCTTTTAAATCCGACATCCACCTTTCCCTTCGTAATTCACCTCTTCTCGGTAATAGGATTTCCTCGTTAAAGTAAACGTTCTAGCAGCTCGCTCGAGCTATTGCTTCCTTTGTACACGAAATCAGAACGTCGGCGATGCGTTCTCTCCTCGACGATCCGATTCAGACAGCTTTATTCTCCGGGCATTCTCGAGTAACACCAACACCACCGAAACAGGCTCGTTTCCATTTTCATTGGCCGCGGCCGTGATCCAAATGTCGCTTTTAAATCGTCACGACTACGCGCCGGGATTAAATCATCGTCCAATCTGTTCTCTTCGCGCTGGCGTTCGTGACGATAAATCGGCGATAACGGGACTGGGTTAAATACCCGAAATGGCAATAAACGTAGTCTCTGACGATGCCGTCTAGATTTGAACCTTCACTGGTCGGGGAAGGATGTTCGATTGGACATGGTCCTTACCGAAGCGATAAGTCCGCGCTTTATTTTCGCGACTCGAGGATTACCGCGCCGCCAGACCGTCGTAAATCTTTCCACGATACAGGTCGTCGTTGGGCGTCGTTGGGCGTCGTTGGGCGTCGCTGGGCGTAGCTCGCGTGTACGTTTAACAACGGCCGTTGAGAATGGTTTTTCCTCTGGGCGTGCAATTCCTTCGGCGTATTCTTTCCCCCCCGGGGACCGAAATCCAATTCGCGGTAATACCGCGTGGGTGACTCCTTCCTTTCGTTGGCGCAAATTTTTATCTTTCTCCGCTCGGTACACCTCGGCAAACCCTCGGTTCTTTTTCCTTCCGATCGATCCCGACGGAACACCGGAAATTATCGTTGGGCGAAACAACGGATGCTCTGGTTCGGAGAGAAAGAGAAACGTAATCGCGACGCGCGCGGGGAAAGATAAAAGCATTCCTGGCTCACTCGGAATGTATTCGATTATTCGAAGAACGCCGAATCGGCGAACGATTCGAGATCGAGTCGGTGAAGACGGTCTCCGCGGACGAATAGCGAGATAAATCAGAGAAGCTCGGGAGCTTAATCCGATCGCGACGCGAGTTCGCGTCGCAGTTGTTTTAATCCGTCGAACGAACGTTTCGAAAGCGCCGCTTTAATTGATCAACGCGTTGAATTCGCCGCGATGGAAACGGTTCGCCCTTTCCATCTCGATTTCCCGCTGCCACACCGACTCGCGCCAGATGGTCGGAACAACGCGACTCTCTCGCGAATCGGTGGTGGATGGTCGCAGCGCTGGATAAAAGCAGCTGGAAAGTTGGTATCGGTGCCGTCGAGTCTGGGAAAAACACGCTCGCGATACGCAACGTTTCGTGGGAGACGGTGGAGAAGGAAGGCGAGCTCGTGTGCGTGGAAAGTGGAAACGTTTTGGTCCGTGGGCGTGTGCCGGGCAACGTGCAAAGTATCTCGTCGCTCCGGGTACATTTGCATCTGTTTAATTAGGGTAGCAAACGGCCACCGGAATTGCGGTACAATTACGAGTCGTTGCGCAACTCGCTGCGCGGAAAATGCAAATAAATAATAACCGTGAATGGATATTAGAGGGGAAAGGACGGCGTGACTGTTGCTCGGGTTATTTCTCCGCGTAGGTTGCTGGTATGAATTTTATCCAAGACGCACATGGTGCGCGGTGTACCGGATCGATGACGTTGAACGCACGCTCTGTGCCCTCCGAGGATATGGCTGGATAACGCAAAAGAGCCAGCCGGCAGAGGGTCATGGCCCGTGGCTATCGCTCTTTCGCCTTCTAAAACATCGTGTTCCCCGGCCATCTATTAGAAGACGCTTTCGCGCTGCAACGCCGAAACACACCCGACGGTAAAAAACCGAAATCGGCAGAAACTAGGTTCGACCCGATGAAATTAGCTCCGACCAAGGTCTCCGGGTGATACTAATTTCGACTAGTCGAAACTAATATCCGCTGGTATAACGCGATGATAATTAGATCGGTAGGAGACTGGAGTTTAATTCCGCTAAAAGCGGCTGCACGTTCTGGAAAACCGCGAAAGCGAGAAGTCCTTCCGACTGGTTTGCTAATTTCCCAGGCGTTAAAGTCGACTGCCTATTATGTCGTAACGCGGCGCGCGATGACAACCAGTTCCCGTGCAATTTTGTCGAATTATTTGCACTCGTGCCTGCCTGCAGCCAGCGAGTGGCAATATACTGTGGACGGGCGTCTTTCGAGATCGCTGCCTCTCCTTTCGATATCCTCACCGGATATCAATTTTTCCAACCATCGAGTTTAATTTCCGCTCGGCCGTGGAACGAATCTGCGCGGAGTCGGAGGCGGCCATGGTGCGGCTTCTGGCCGCCTCCATTGTTCCGCATTTAAATTACCACGTGTTTTAATACCAGCCGCTTCTGTTGCACGCGTTCCGAAGCGCATTTGCATGCAACGGTCGGAGTAAAGGCGCAGCGTTATCGCGCCACATATGGGCCGGTTCGGCAAAGGCTCGAGATTAATATTCATGCGGCGGTTTATTAAGAAAGAAATTGCTCGGTTGCGCCACGACGATACGTAGATCGGAGAATTATTCATGCGACACCGGCGACGTTTTTGGTCCGTTTGAAGGAGCGGGATTCACCAGCTGGGTCAACGTTTCCCAGCTATAGATACGCGGAACAATTAAGCTCGTTAGCTTTTCGCGTGGCTAGTGACCGTTTGCCATCCTCGGGATGTCCAGCCCGTCCTTCACCTTTTCCTCCTCCTCCTCCTCCTCCTCCTCCGGATCCCGATTCCTCCCCGGCAAATCTTCGCCGGCGATTTTAATTATGCAATCCGGTGGAAAAAGGGCCTCTCCAGGCGCGTAGATGCAGGCGGAACGCGTCGCGGTGGAAATGTGTCAAGAACAATTTCTACCTGAAGGTTGAAAGCGGCTCTGACGAGGTAGGAGGCGTGCATACACCCGCCCCGACACAGCGATACCGCCGAAGGGTAAATGAAAACATTACGCAACCGGGTATCGGGGGAATTAAGCGGAGTATCGCCGGTGTGGCAATTCCACTAGGATAATCAGCAACGAGACGGATCGCAGTGGTCGGCGACAAGGTGAAACGGGTCATCCCTTAATTAATCTCGTAATTAACCTTCAACGGCGATAGGGAATAACGGCGATGCGGATCGGGCGCAGGTGAAAAAGGGAAAAGGGAAAAGGGAAAAGGAAAAAGGAGTAGGCTGGCAGGGCCGTAAGAAGAGGAGAGGTTCGCGGCAGTGTATATCGCTTGTGTACGCGAGCTGAAGTGCAGCCCACCTGTTGCTAGGCCTATATCGCGCGATCTCTCGCATTTTCAGCGTCCTACTCGAATCCTTCGCGTTCCCTGGCTAACTGGCGCCGTGCTTTATTTCCGGCCACGGAGAATCGAATTATCCGGCTAAATGACCGTCTCTTTCCCCCGGATTCGTCGACCGGGATCTGGTTTTATCGATGGGGCGCTCGCGATGCGAGGAAAAATTAATTCCCCGCAGCGGCCACTCGCTCTCCCGCGGACTCGCCGCGGTGGTGATTAATGGCACCGCCTGTCCCGTTTGTTGTCTCCGATAAAAAACGATCCGACCAGTGAATTTTTTTTCCATCCATTTCTCCGGTTGCTTAAATAATCGCTCGCGGCCAACCGAATCGGCTTCTCTCCTCGTTCGAGTTTCCTCCCCGCGCGCGAGCTACCCCGATCGAACGGGCGAATAATCGAGCTTAAAGCGAGTTAAACGACGCTCGATTATCCGTAGCGATACGCTCGTAGAATTTCGAGCAAGACGATAGGCTCGAGCAAGGGATATTATCGAATTTCGATTATCGTCTTTTCCTCCGCAGATTCGCGAGGAAACGGCCACCAAATATTTATGCCCCGAGAGTTTGCGCCAGTTTTCCCGCTCGAGCGGCTGTAAATTGATAGACTCGGAATTGTCAGCCTTCTTTAACACGTTCCATGCCACGTGTACCATTTATGGAACACGTTAAGCTTACGAACAAGTCAGGCAAAAATGGCTTGGCACGGAACGTGTTAAATACAAACCGGCCCCTTCGACCAAGTTAAACGTAATATTTGCCGCGAAGCTTGCCTGCCACGGGCTATCCGAGCCCGGAGTCTTGGCTCTAGCAGTTTTCGAAGGGAAATTACGTCCGCTTTAAACCCGGAAAATTCCTCGGGTAGTTTCGCGGAGTTGCTATCGCGGTGATAACAAACGTCCGCCGGTGAATCTGAAAGTTTAAAACGCCGCGGCAAGTGGTACACCCTCCGGTCTGGTATTTTTCATCGAAAATTCACCGGCCGCCGGTCGTCGAAAGAAGCGGGACGAAACGGGGAAGGTAATTGCTGGAAATTACGTTGGAACGCTCTCGGAAGTTGGCCGGTGGTGGAAGTAGCCGAAGGAGGAAGGCGGAATGGAAAAGATCATTAAGCGCATTAATTGCGTGGTCATTAGTCAAACGGCGGCGCTTCAACGTCGAGTCGGGATGGCGTAATGAAACCACCTGCTCCGGCACAGAATGCTATTGGCTTAGGTTTCGCGTCGTCTGTTACTTTCTGGTTACGTTTCGCCTTCTGGTCCCGGGAAACTCGGATAGAGTCTCGAATTACTAGCCAGTCCCTCCTTTCCCTCCAGGTACATCTTTCCCCGGTTAACTTCTTCCCTCGTATTTCCCTAAGAAATTTCATCAAAATCGATGAGCGACGCTCTGTCCTGGCCCCCTTATTCCAAGTTCTAAAGTCTCGAAGCAAAGGCTAGGTGACTCAATCTCATTTGCCGTCGTATTTGTAATGAAGTTTCAGCGAGTTATCAAGCTACCATAGCAAGAAACCCGGGCTGCTGGGCGGTTGCTAAGGGAACCAGTCGCACGTGTCGACTACGTGATCGTATTTGATTATATGAAATTTCTCATAGTCACACGTACTGGGCGTTTCCCTTCTTTCCTTTGCCAAACTTTCTCGCCGCGAAACCCATCGAGAAGATCGTCAACTTTGCCCCGTTTCGCTAATAAACTCTCTCGGGGGATCCTTAAAGAAACGGGCGAGGGAGAGGGAACGACGTCGGTCGATTAACATCTGCATGTACGCGCGATACCGCTAGCGCGTTGATAACGCTCGAAAACGAGGGAAAACGAGGGAAAACGAGGGAGAACGAGCGAGGAGACCGCTGAAAGCCCGAATCGCCTAACGAAATGCAAGCTTGCCGGATTCAGAAATTCGTGGTTTCCGTCTGGAGCGCGATTCCCACCGGACTTAAGGAACTTCCGTTCGCTATCCCGACACGATACACGGTGTTTCATAACGCCCGACGTTTAAAGCCAGGCCTTGGTTAGAATCGGGTATTAAAGCGAATGAAACGATCCGTGAGCAGCGAAATGGCTAGCTCCAGTCCCCGTGACGATCGCATCCTAGCCGCCGATTTTTCGAGCTATCGCCGTTGGAACGGCGTTGCGAGGAACGGCCACCAAGGTGGTCGGTAACGAGAGGAAGAGCAGAAGGACAGGCACGATATTAACGGCGGACTTCTCTGGCCGTTTATCGAATAGAAGCTAGATAAATATCTAGCCGCGCAACGTTATGTGCCCCCGGTGACACTGACAAAGTGGCTGCTCCACTTTTCAGTGGATTAAGGGCGTCGTTGCAGGTACAGAGAAACGCCTCTGCGTAGGAAGATAGGATCGAACGGAAAGACGATACGAGGCGGTAGAAATGGGTGGAAAATTGGTCGGACGGTGGTGAGAACGATCTGGCGAAACGCACGCAGGATCCTATCGAACCCGGAGCGTTGGAGAACGGCGGATAAATAATTGCAGTCACGTGCCTCGATGAAACTTACCGGGATTTTGATGTACGACCTTTCGCGAGCTGGTCACGAAAAGCAATCTAGCCGGAATAAGCTCTCTTTCGTCGTTGAAGAAACAGAACGGAACACTCGAGGAAATATCAATCGCGTCCCCGACAGGAAGGGCCGAGCTTTTCGCCGCTTACGGTGGATTTCTACTCCAGACGGAGCGCTTTTTTGTTTCTCCAGCGCAGTAGGGAAATGGGCATTCGAAAGGAAGGCCAGTCAATGGAAAACGTTCTTCTTCGTACTTTCACGCTCCGTCGAGCCGAAATGAACGCGAATTACGCCGTAGCGGGGAATTTCTTGGAAATGGGACGCGTTATACGTGCATTTTACGAGGAGAATTAAGTAGTAAAAAGTGTAAACTCCTTTGAGAGCAGCTCGGACAAATGACATTGTACCGTACTTGTATCGATCCTTGACGGGAAATTGAAACCTTGTCGGATAAGTTACCGCCTCGCGGAGAAACGGGAAACTCTATAATTCTGTATCGGTTGCCGAGTACTTTATAATGGACGGCAGCTTTATGGTTGACTTTATCACTTGTCACGCGTAAGTGGTAGTCAGGCGGATCACTCGCGCCCTCTAATCGACCATATCCTCGCTCGTTCTTTCCGCGCTTTGGCTATAAAATCCCTCGAAATCTACGCGTATCGATTATCGAACATGGTTCCTCGTCGCGAGAACGAATTACATTCGAAATATCGATTGGCTCTATCTCCGGAGACGTGATATTTCTTCGCTTCGCGAGGACACAATTTCTTTTCGCACGCGTCTGGGTAAACGTAAAGGTATCTTTATGGTGAATACGTATGCACGGCGGAGTAGATATCGAAGCAGAGACCCGTGAAGTGTCGAAATTCCTCGGAGATTCTGAGGAAAGCGGGGAAAGCAGGAAAAGCGGGAAGGCGGGAAAGCGGAAACGCGAGTATGGGAAATTTTGTCTGAGAAGCTTCCGAAGCCTGGAGAGAGCTGGAACTCGCACGCGACCCCTGACATTACCTGCCCTACATAAATGACCTAGATCCCCATGACTCCGTTCTTGCAATTTCTACTGGACAATAGTGTGATCCAATAACGAGCATACAACGCCATGCTCCACGATCATCGTACGATTCGCGCGATCGGTTAACGATCTCACGCGAATAATTACATCAACGCGATTCCACAGTCCTCCAAAGGGATCTCTCTCCCTCTCTCTTTCTCTCGTCTTTGCGTAACTCATTTGCGAAGCTTCTACGCAGGAGAGTGTAGGGAAAAGGTAGGGAAAAGGTAGGGAAAATCCCTAGGGAAATGGCGAGAAAGATGGTGTAAATAACCAGAGTTGGCTGCTCGATCGAGCCACTTGCTCGTAATTCTCCTTTGTCGGTGGTAGATGGGGAGAGGCAAGAGAAGAGAAGAATACGCGGTATTGCGCGCTTTCGTTTAATCCCGGTACGAGGGGAAGGATTTATCAGGAAGAAACGAGGGAAATTCGGTAAACAAAAACAAGCCGATGGTTGATTTTCATTCCCCGGCGAGCGCGCGTCCTCTGTTTCTTCGATCTGGCCGTCTCCCCCGAGCGAGACCGCTCTCCCTGGCAAGCTTTCCGGAAGGTAATAACGCGAAATTCGTTTCGTCGATTCCGGACACGTGTCGCGGCGACGAAAAGCCCGGGAAACCGAGAGATTCCTTCTCCTCCGGCTTTTCTTTTGTAGCCGGACCCTTTCATTTCGCACTCCCTTCGCGGAAAAACCGTTCGGGTTCCTTTCGTTCTGCCATTTCCATGAACGCGGAAACAGGAGGAACACTGGATTTTCCTTAACGCGGAGAGGAGTAGGAGGCGTTTAGAAGTAGAATGGAGTCGCCGCTTTCCTTCCACGTCTCTCGGCAACCTTTCGTCCTATTGACCCGTTGAACGAGATTTCCTGCTCTACCGAGAGGCGACACACGGAGATTTCATGGTCGTACGGGTTTCGTCTATCTTGCCTCGGTTTTCCATTGAAACGGCATCCCCGGTTTCCATGGTGATTCCCGGATATGAAGCGGCTCGTAAAATCAATGGAACGAAGTCAAGCCACCGGTAGTCGGGCGGAAGCAATTACGATATCAGGAACAACCAAATCCATACGATCTATCCACGAAGTAAATTTTTCTCCATCAGCCTCGATGACACCGGGCTCGTTACTCCGACATTTATCCAGTGCGTCCAGGTGGATGTGTTTTAAAAAAAAACTTCTTTCGTTAACGCCGAAACAGGGTCGCGCTTTTCCCTACCAACTTTCTCCTTCCTTTCCCTTTCGTTTCATTTTTTCTATTTTCTTTCTTTTTCTTTTCTTCCTTTCTCCTCGTCCTCGTCCGTGTTCCTACCGTACGTACGGTAGCATACCTCGCGGAGCAGTCGCTTAGTTGGCAAACTTGGGCGCAAATAAAAGGCCGGATTTTTACATTTTAATCTCGAGGACGGAGGGTCGGGGCGGAGGCGAGCGCTTTGAGAGTAAATTGGCTTTCCTGTTGATCGCTAGATTCATCGGTAATCGCGCGCGATCCTGAATAATGATGGATCGAAGGGGAAATTCAAATTCAAGGGTTAATCGAGATAGCGGGAAGATTTGCCGTTTCGATGAAACGGCGATACGGACACGAGTGAAATACGAACGTTTTTATCGGCGCCCCTTTCACGCCGTGCCTCGCTTAATTTCACCGCCTCCTCGCTTTCGACGAATTTTTATTAACTCGTATACCAGATGAACGTATTCCCGTATCGGTGGGATCGCGATAAAGAAGCAAGCCGAACGAACGGTTCGCTTCGACACGCTGTTGAAAATTCCGCGGTGATTAAACAACGGCCATATTTTCCCTCGAATTGATGGTGATTCACGCGACGTGGTCAGCTGGTTGCATTTGTATGCATGCGGTCTGATATAATAGACAATGCAGCATCACACGAACAAGCCAATCTCGAGTGGAACATGCGTGCGCAGAATGGCTGCTACCACTGGTTCGACATACCAACACTAACTACGCGGGCCAAGGTTCGCGGTTTATCCAATTACCGTGAATACGAGCGAAATGTGGAGTAGCGTTGTCGAAAGTTGGGAAGATCGTGTCGCGTTTCCTTTGCATTCCTTTGCAAGCTTGCCAAGCAGAAATGCCGTAATTCTGCAGTTAGACGCGACGCAATCTTCCAAATAGACACCATCGTGATTCACGGAATATTCGTTTGCCCAGAAACCCGTCGACGTTCCGGATCCCTTGGCCGTCCGGCGTTCACGAGGAGAGTCGAGGAGAGTCGAAGAGAGTAGAAGCTGGATGATCACTCTTGCATGCGTCGCGCTCTCGATCAACCACATCGCCACACCTCTCTCACTTCTCTCATGGTCTCTTTCCTCTTTCTCTCACGCAATTCATACATACTATTCTCTCTTACGATTCTATCTCTACCTGTCTGTATAACATTCTTTCTTGTGTTTCTATTGCACAGACGCATCGCGGGCCGGCTGTCGTGCAGGTACAAACTTCCACGCCAAAATTCCAATTCTCTGCACAAAGACACCTTAGGCGTCTCTAGTTTCTTAGTCTCTTTCAGCTAGAATGCGATCCTTCGGGGGATCAGTAGCACTTAGTTACGTAGGTGGCAAGACGTTCGCAAGCCCTGTTTCGCTGTTAGTAGAGAGCGAAACGAAGCTTCTTAGCATACCGATTCACGAAACTAGTCGTGGTCGCGGGATCGCCGGGATAGCCAGACCGTTCGCGATAGATCGCTTTCGTTCGACACCTACATAGCGATAGCTGAGACACTGAATGCCTAGTGTTTGCGTTGCGTGTTTTATTCCAATTTTTTCAACTCGTTTCGACGCCCGCGGACAACGACAACCAACGATCCGGTGTATCCGTTGACGGAAATCGATTCGCCGGTCTGCATTTCGGGCTAGATCTAGAAATTACGTCTCGACCGTGAGGCGCGTGCAGCATGAAAAACTCGACGATGCATGTACATTTTCAGCTAGGCCGCATGTTTCCTTTGTGTTCCATGCGTTTTACTATCGTTTCACGTTAGTACCGCGAGACGTCCCCTTAGTGCGATGCAACAACAACGCGCTAACAAATGCTCGAGCGCAATTTTTAATTCCAAACCGTTCTCTTTTGTAGGTAAGTGCTCCTCTCGCCCGACCGACCAGCTATCCGATCGGTAAGTCAGCTTTTCTCGTCTTAAAAGCTTCACGAGCTGCCGCGAAAGCTCTGTGCACTCGTAGTCGGTACAACAGAGCCGCGCGAAAGCTCCGTCTCATGGTATACCGGCGCAGTCGGTACTTTGCTCGATCTATACTACTGGCGGCGCGTTTATCACCCGGGCTTCTTACTAGTTTCCTCCCGTGATCCTCCGCCGTACCTTCGATAATCGCGCCGCTCTGCGAACCATAGTTTTACGTACCGACGCTTCGCGTCGTTCCACGCGCGGAACTCGGTCGAAGCACGAAACGACAACGTATACCCGTACGTACCTACCATTGATCGCGGATAAATAAAATTCTAGGATAAAGCAGCAGATAAATCACGAATCGTCGCGTTTCTCTGTCCTCGCTTCGTGCCAAGCTGACCGAACGGTACGCGTTTCCTCTGGTTTCCAGGAATTCGCTATGGATAATTTAGCGATTTCAACGAACCCTGCTATCGACAGACTCGTTACAGGAATAAAAGTTGCGCTGTCGACGCGAGTCGGAGATATTTTATTACACATCGATCTGGAAAAGTCGATAGGTACCGTCTCTGTTTAAAAGGTTAATCGACCGATAGGATGGTATCGTTGGTAAGCGAGGAAAACACGGGGAAAAGAGGCGCCATTGGAGAAATGGGCCTGGGATGGAGCGAGGTGACAGGTGAGGTAACAGGCCAGGCCGACCACCGCGGGCCGATACTACTGCCGTCGTGGCGTTCCACGCCAGGCGTAAAATATTCATTTCTGCGTAGAGGAAAAAGCGTTTCCGTGCCAAGGTCGCGTGCTAGCGCAATTCCACGATGGTCTCGCGTCTCGTGGGTTCTCCGGGCGATTCAACAGATATACACGCGCGCGATCGTTGCGATTCGCGGGATCGCGCGATCGAGCGGGCGTCGCGACGGCGCGCGGAAGGAAAAGCGAGCAACGGCAGCCAGATGGCCGGGTGGACGGTGTTCGGCTCGGCGTTGAGAAATTTTTGATAAACGCCACGAATACTCGCGTGCCCCGGTAGATAAAGTCACGGCGCATAAATCAGCGGCCGGTGATCCTTTTGCTACTCGGTTATCGGGGGTTTAGATCGGAGGAACGAGTGGTGCGCAGCCGGCGCAGCGGAAAGAACATTCCGAGGAGCACGCCGAGCCATTATTCCCTCCCAGCTGCTACCGGTATTATTGGAAAGCTGCGCGTTCAACATGCATAGAATTTCCAAGGGTGTCGTTCGAACGGTCAATTAGAATTCCCGAGGAATCCCTACCGTTTACTTCGCGTCAGAATCGCGATCGAGTCGCCGAATTCTCCGAACCATCGATATATATATATATATATATATATATTTCCTCGTCTCTTCGACTCTGCGGATGATTGGTCGAAAGGTGTGTAGCCGAAGGAAACGGTATTTCGCCCGGGGAAACAGGGCTGATTATATTTTATCCGATGGTGCTTTCATAGCAGACGTTACCTTCCAGCGATCTCGTACCGAGCCAGAGTTGCCAGTGGTTTTGACGTCGGGTGATCGAGAGACCGATTACCGGTTCGTTCTACTCCACGAAAACGAGGACACGAGCCATTTTTCATCCCTTACCGCCTATGTACGCGAGCTCGGCGCAGCTGTGTTCCACCGCGAACGTTGATACACGGATCGAAAGCAAAACAGCTAGCGTAGAAATAAAGAGATATCTACCTTCCTGCGTTGCTTTCGCGCGAACCACACAGGAGAAACGGGAATTTTGCGTAGAAACTAGCGCCTGAATTTCTCTCGGCCGTATTCTTGTCGAATTTACGACGGCGAAATTGTACCAGACTATCGCCAGCCATATGGAAATACGCCGGGAGAACGTAGAGATTTTATTTTCCTCGATAACGAGGTCGTTTCGAGCGGAAACCGTCCTTCCATCCCGTCAAAATGTTCACGACTCGCCGGTATACCGAATTCGAACGCGTTTCGTACCGCGAATCGCGATCATCTCTTCCAGAGCAATAAAAATAGTTCTGCGCGTTGTTCTCGATTGTGAATCGGTAAATGTGCCGTAAATCGAATAACGCCTCTATCAATCGCGTTCCATCGACGTCTTCGCGCGTCGTTGTATCGCGACTTTGAAATCCGTTCCCTTAACCGATTTTAATGGGATTCCGCGATTAATTTACGGGCAAGGCTGCGAAAATATAACGAGTGCATCATCCACGGATTCGCTGCTCGTGAACGAGGAATGAAAGTTTAATTAGAATCGTCTCGATCATCGTCTCCCGACTCTTTCACCTTTCACCTTGGCCCGCAGCGAAATATTCTATCTCGGTGTTCCGATCGAGGGAGAATTAATTCGCTGTTAAATTCCAGTTTATTTTCAGTGATATTTCGCCGTAGATCCCCGTCGGTTGAAATATTTAACGTCGAGGACGTCGAGGAGGTTGAAGAGGTATTTATTTCGTTGCTCCTTTCTCCGGCGCTTCTCGCGGCGCTGATGGGGCAAGTGCATGCAAATTCGCCGGGATTCGCGAGGCACGAGCAAGCACTTTGGTCAGATTATCTTCGAGAACGCGGCGCTCTCCGAGCTATCCGCTTTACTTTTCTTTAATCAAGGTCAGGAGGTGCCGCGCGAGCAACCCGAGAGGATGAAGAAACTTCCCTAGACGTTCTCTTCCACTCTCTCGGTCACTCCATTCAATTTGCCAAACAGCCGAAAAATCGCACCTCTGCTCGGTGCGTTGCGCGCGAAAGCGCGGCTCCCATTCACCTCGGCTGTAGCTGCCGTTTAGTTATCGCCTAATTGGAAACGGTAGGAAAATTGCGCGCGTCGCGAGAGGTCGGTTCGCTCGGGAAACGGCAGTTGCCATTTTCCACCTCGAGTATGCCGCACGAGCTGCTAGGTTCGAATGGAACAGCAGCTCTTGCCGCGTTGATTCAACAACCGGGAAGAAATTTTTCCGCGAAATCTCGGTCGCACTCGTTACGCGGGAAATGCGACGCGAGACCGAGCAAACGATTAAAATGCTGGCCGCGCGTATGGCAAAGAACGCGCGAGCGGAAGGTATCGGAAATCTCGATATATCGATCGACGCATCGGCGAGTCGGAGTTGTTTTTCCGCGGTCTCGCGGAGAGAAGGAAATGGAGAGATATTTCATTGAACGTCGAGGAAATAATGGGACCGGAGAGGTTCGCGGCTGTTGGAGGCCGTTTGTGTAATGTACGTCAGGCAAACGCGCCGGTGGCAGCTGTCAATAGTTTCTAAAGGAAGTTTCACAAAAGTTTCAGCAGCCTAGAAAGACAGTGGCAGTCGGCGCGAGCGTCCGCTAACAAAACCGGTCCTTTGACAGCCGATACACCGATTCCGAGCCTGCTTTTTCATTCCGGCGACGTCCTTTGTAAACGAATCTCGCAATCAGCGGGCAAAACTGTTTACCGCCAGAGCTCGTTTTAACTTTGCGAAAATCCGAATTAGTTCCGCGACCTAACGTCGACAAATTACACACCGTGGAAAAACTTTCCCGGCGGAAAAGAAGGTTTTAAGTGGGCCGCGCGTTTCGTAACGCGGCGAGCGTCGTTAAATACGCAGAGCTGCCCTGCCCGGTTCCCCAAATTTTAAGGCCTCATAATTCTCCGAGCCTCGGATCCTTAGTCATACACAATCCCCTGCTTACGTGGAAGATTTAGTCGAGGACGGGCCGGGTTGTTGATTAGTAACAGTAATTAAACTTGGCAAGGACGCGAGGAGAAATTATAAAGCTACAAATATCGCGAACCTTGCTCCTTTTGCGAAACTCCAAACTTCTTACCTCGCCTCCCTTTTTCTTCCATGGACCTGTCTCTCAACTTTTTAATTGCTTCGAATATTCCACGGCAAGGCAAAGCGCGACGCGAGGAACGTCGATAGAAGCGAGACCGGCGAACGATCGTTTCCTAAAGTCCGCGTTACAATTGTCGTCCGAGACTCACGCCATTCGTAGTCGCTGTCAGCGCCGTGTTTTCCGAAAATTAGAATTTCGAGCGGAAACCGATCGAGGAGGGACCTAGAGGGAGAGAGAGAGAGAAAGAGAGAAAGAGAGAGAGAGAGAGTGAGAGAGAGGGGGGAGAGAGGGGAGGACGGTCAAGTACACCGATCCCATGGAGCAGAATCGCCGGGGAAAACCACAATGGCAGTCGGCGGTTTCGACCGATCGATCGGACCCTCCGACCGTGGAATAGAGATACCTCGCTGCGTTTTTTACGTTCGATGGATCTTGCAGGTACTTAGGAACGGATCGTAAGAAATTCCGCGTCGCAAGCTCTGGGATTGAATCGAATCTCGAGGGATTTCGAACGTTCCATTACGCGATAACTGTTCTCCCACCTTTTCTTTTTCCTTTCTCGTCGATTTTCTCACCGATAATCTGACCGATAATTCGCCTCTCGGTCGGGTGAGTCGAGACTACTCGAGGAAGAAGTACAAGTGCGTGGTGAATGGATTCCGCGCGGTTGAATGAAATTGGTCAGGAAGCGTGTACGAGGCGGAAATCGATGAAGTAGATTATCCGGAGGACGATTCGGACAGTGAGCTCTGATACGGGCAATTTCTGATCCGCGGACAGGCCTAACGCTGGCGAAAGCATTAGGAGAGAAACGGCGAGAGAAGGATTAGGCGGGGACTGTCGCGGGGACTGTTGCCGGAGCAGGAGTCGGGTCCGGGAAGGTAAGGGAGAGAGACATTCACCCTGAGGATGGCGTACGTAAACGTAGAAGATGCAGGTTAGAGCACATTGGTCGTTGGTTCGGTCGACCGCCAGGGATGATGCTCTCGGGGGTCGGGACAAGCTCCGGAGAAGCTCTGATCGTGGCGGTCGTGCGGGGCTTCGAGCCTGCGCACTCTGCGGGAAATCGCAGAGTCGGTGCGCGAGGGGCGCGTGGCGGCACCAGGGGTGTCAGTCACGGCCCATCTGCCTACCATCGAACACGTAAGTCCGCAAGTCGTTACTTTTTTCCCCCAACCGCTTCCTCTACGCCCCTTTTTTCAACTTACACCTCTCCGTTTGCACCCTCTTCTCCATCCCTGCTCCTCTCCTTTCGCCTCTCTTACACCCTCCGTTTCTCCATTGACACTTTCTCTTTCACGACCTTGAGGCTCGTTAGTCCCTCGACACGGCCAACGTACAGCCAGGCGAGAACGGAGTTTTCGCAAGTGTGGAAAAGACCGGAGGATCGGCAGGAACGACCGTGGACGATCCACCCGCCGGTAGTTTCTCAGTGATTATGTCGAAAATGGCGGGTACCGTTGGACGATTCCGTGACAATCACCAGCTTCCGAATGTCTCCAGGGGGTGAACTCGGTCGGGAACAAGTGCTCGCGCTTCTTTTGTGCCGTTCAAGTGGCCGCCTTAAGTGGAACCGTTTCTTCTCGCAACGAATCGCGACGTTCCTGTCAAGTGAGCCAGACGGTTTTCGGAAGCAACCCGGCCCTCTCGCTTTTCCTTTACCAGCAAATGCATTTCCTCCCTCCAACCTCTTTTTCTTCCCTCGGATCCTCGATAAAAAGCTTGCGCCTATTACCCCGAGAGAACGCTCTCTCGTGCGCCGTGTTGTTCTTACGGCACCGTGATTCCCAGCCGAATCGTTGACTCGTACTACTACTCGCTCCATCCTCCTCTCACCTGTCTCTCTCGATCAATCTCCGCCGGTCTTCCGTCTTAATTTTCCAAACGTAGACGAGCTCCTCCTGGTGATCGGTAACCTTGCAATCGCTCGAAAATCCAATCGAATTTTTCATGGATTTCCGCCGTTTCGTAACGGTCCCAGGCGAATCCTTCTTCCAGGACATCGAATCACGTAAGTCTTTGAAAAAGGTGACTTCCAAGTTTCACGCTTGTCGCTGATTTCCCTTGTGTAAGCGTAACACGTGATACACGCGTGACACGCTCAATTTTCCACGGTGTATATTTATTAAAAAACGAAAAACTATGCCTTCGTTGTGTATGAGGCTATTAATCACTCGACGTAATAACGAAAGCGCCTGCTTAGAAAGGGTGTAATTCGTCGTTACACGACTGTTTCCTCTTTCGTGTCGTACACGCCTTCGATTAATCTTTTAGCCTGGAACGAGGCAACGGAGGACAACCTCGTGGAAACTAGCTTGGGAAATTTTCAACGATATTCTCTCGCCGCTGTTCGTTGGCCAGTTTAACATTCCCATTGTACGTACGCGCGACGTTTCACGCAAGGTCAAGTCGCTTCTTTGAGAAGTTCGGAAATGACCACGTGCGTTGCAATCAGGGACGAGTACGAGCATTCCTATATTCCTCCCGACACGCGTACCTGCCTAGTCGAGGAAAAGCTCGAATTCCTCGCTAACGACGTTCCAAAATAAATCGCAAACGCATCCACGGCGCGTTAGATACTCGATCGATCGTTCGATGAGAAATAACGAAAAAACCGAAAGTAAATGAAGAGAAAGGAAGGGCGCTGTGAACGTAGCTTTTCTTCGACCTACAAATGTAGACCGAACGAACCGTTTCCAATGCATGTGTTTCCGGTTTTTCCCCGACGATGCGGTTAAACAAATGGACCGGTGATCGTCGTTAACGTTGCGTCCAGTTATTGGATCGTTCCGGGCAACGGTGTTTCCAACCGTGAGGTGTATTTCCGTTGGCCAAAGCGTGCCCGTGAAAACAGGAATTCCTAGCAGGATCATTGGATAACGAGAGATCTCGCGCTGCCTGTCTCGTTTCGCAGAGTAATAGTTCCTGACTATTCAGGCGGCCGGTGCTTAAACATTCCGCACGTTCACCATTTTACGGTGCCCAGGCAATCGACTCCAGGCATTCGATCAACCGTCGCTTTCCAGCCGGCGTTACAGCTTTCCTTTGTTAATGCTGATTTGTTGCCAGTGCCGTATCAAAGTCTCGCGAGGATCAACGATAAAAAGCAGTCCGACAGAGGACGCTAATCGAGTCCGTTTAATGGGAAATCTTTGCGATATCACGGATTCGAACGATAGGGTGTTTCGATCCGCGTTTTCACCTACGACACTCGTTACGTACACGTTCGCGAATGCGTTTCAGTCGCGAAACAGCGGATTTAATTCGGCCTTTGCCAATTTTCTCCCTCTTTTTTTTTTCTCGGCATAACATTCGGTCGTTTACTGGGAGCTCGCGGTCGCGGGATTTAGCAACCGCGGAGACCGATTTACGACCGGAGCTTTCTAGTTTATAACTTTTAACACTGCCCTCCGGTAAAAGGTCGGTGAATGATTCTTTGCTATAAGTAGATAAAATGGAATATCGGAGAATTGCAATCACGTAACGGCGTTATGTTAAAACGTTTACGTCGAGGCTGGAGCGGAAAGAAATATATTGTCATTTCGCGGGGCGAATCGATAACCAGGTTACGGAAGCCCGTAAAGTCGTAAAATGACTTTGGGTATTAGCTTATCTTATCGAGTCGCGTCCTTTTCTCCATTTTCTTGAAATTTCCACGCATCGAGGAAACCACGCTACGAGACCGAGCCAGTCACTGATCAAACCTGTTGCCCATTCGGTCAAATTACCGCAATTAATATCAGTATTGCGTGTCGAACGTTGTTAAAGCCCCGTACTCGCGGAATAATTTTCCTCAATTTACCAATTACGCCGATTTCTAAATCGGCGTCCTCCGCGAGATTGCGTTTCCGTAAATAGCGACGACCAGCGACCGAATCGTCGGTAACGACTCGCCCTCGCCGCGCATGGTTTTCTCAACGTTATCGCCGTGGACGAAAGCGGAGGAACGAAACCGACAGGGGAACTGATTATCCGGGTTTACGATCAACGGGGTAGATGGGTATCTGCGAGGCGTAACGTACCGGCCGCGAGAAATATAAGATGGCCACCGATCGTGCGGCAAGGTGCTCGACCTTAGGTGGAAAACGTACGAAATATGTCGAGCCAGCTGGCCCGATAGTCGCGTGAGGCTAATAATTAATCGTACATCAGCGGCTACCGCTGTGGAAAGTCTAGCCGTCTCCGCGGCTCGCGATAACGAATTATTTTTAGACGCTCCTCGCGGACACAAGCTCGTTGTTACCTCTCGTCGACGTGTCGAGGACAAAAGCGCGGAGATGATGCACGAAAGGCAGAGATTCCAGAGCCTTACGCCGAGTCGTTGCACTCTCGATAACTTCCCTCTATTTCCAGCGATGATCTTGGCTGGAAGTTGGCCGGCGCGGCGAACAGAATTATTGACGAAGCGAAACGTCAAGGGAACTCTTTCGGGCTTAAACCGCGGCAGAGGGCCGCTCCTCCTCCGTTTCTCCTCCGATCCTTTCCTTTCCAGGTGTTTACGCTACGAAACGGAGCCTGACGAGATCGCGAGGACTTTGTTCGAACGACTAGTGTCCCGGTCAGTTACATCCGCTACGAGACGAGGTCGTAAAACGAATCGTCGACGAACGATGTTCGCGTAAAGCTAAACGCTGGCAGAAATATTTGATTCGCGCGAACGAAAACCGCGATTTCCTGCTTGGGAAATCGAGCGATCGACGTCGCGGCGTAAAATCTTAGACGCGGATTACGCGCTTTCCGATTGTAAAAAAGTTGCGCACCCTTCGATATCGCGGCTGTCCCGAGATTTAACGTGGTGCCTCGATAAACGAACGAAGGAACGAACGAGAGACGATCTCAAGAGGGGTTTCGAGATCACGCTGGAGAAGAATGAGAACGACGCGAATGATGAATGCGTCGATATTCTCGAGAGGCTGACGTACGATTTGAAAGGATTTCCTTCGTTTTCTTTTCCTTTGGCTTTTTTCTCCTTTTCTCTCTCTCTCTCTCTCTCTCTCTCTTCTGTCCTTCTCCGGGGAGAACGCGAAGGCTGTCAGGCGGCGACAAACGAGCGACCTCGTCGGAACGGTGAAGTTCCAGGCAATCTTGCTCCTCCGGCAGACACGGCTCAGCAGAAAGAGACCTGCTCGCTTTAAATAGGCTTGATTTATTCAGACGATAACTCGCGACAATCGTGCTTCCTCGCGATGTATCTCCCCGTCTCTCTGCCCCGTGTTTCCTGCTCGGCCTTCCGCTCGGTCTCTGCACCCTCTTCGCCGGCCAGTCCTCGCATCTTCTCTACCGCGCCGAAATCCTAGCGTCTCTCCAGTCACGCGAGGCGAAACTCGGATTTTTCCCGCAATCCCGATCGATACGGCTTCGCGATCGTAACGAGGATAATTTCCAAGGGTCGAGTGTCTTTCGACGTCTCGGGGAGGTTGCTCTCGTCCGTGAAAGCATCGACGTTTTCCTCGCAGACGCGGTACTCGCGTTACAACCCTTTCCATTACGTTCCAGTCGATTACAGGGTCTCTTTCTGTAACAAGAATGACCGTACAGTTCTTCCACTTGGCTGTCGTTCAACTATCGTCTCTCTCTTGGTTCTTCGAGGAGCTCGAAAAATTGCTACGAGTCAGAGGTATTACGGCGCTCGGCCGGCGAAGACGCGCCTATGGTTAATTGGCGCAATTATTTCGATTATTTTCTCAACGAGCAGCCCTCCGGCGTTCCGTTCCGTTCCGTTTCCTTCCCCGGCCGTGTTTTTCTCCCGTCAACTTGCACCGCCGCGACAGACATTGTAAAATTACTTCCCCGAGAATCGGAACCTGACCCGCCGCCAGCCAGGCTTTCCATCCAACGGATCCGTTCTCATTATCGTAATTACTCTCGAACGGCCGTTCAATCTGTAATCTGTTGCACGTCGGCACTTAAACCGCCGCGCGATTTCCCCGGGAATTTTTCCTCCCAGTCTGGCCTTTGACGAGCGGAGGCGCGCGAAAACGCGCGATCGTTGGAGCGTTCACAGATAAATAGTGAATGACAGAAACGTTTTACGGGGGTGCCCTGCCCTCCTGCAGTTCGATATCGTAAGTAGGACGTGAACCTGGATGGTAGCGTGCGCGTGCGTACGCGTGCGCACGCACACACACACACGCACACGTGCGCGATTTCGGCGTAAACCTGGCGGGGTAAATACGCCGAAGCGTGGAACCGTTCGGATCGCGAGATTCCTCCTAAGACGTTGCCCCAAATTCGACCCGTCACTCTTTTCTCCCGGATATGCCAACCCTCCAACACGGTCGGCCGTACTTCCGATCCAGCCCGAGTGAAAATCGAGAAGCTATCAGGCTTCGTCTCGCTCCGGAAACAGGACAAACACTCGGCCCCTTCTTGTTTAATAACCACCGGATACTTGGCTGCACGAAGCACGCTCTGCCTCCTGTCCTTTCAAATTTTCCGCTAAATTTTCGGCTAGGTTCGTCGAGGCTGTTGGATCAACATCCAAGAAAAGCACCAACTTTCTCTTCACAGGTGGTTAATTGTTTCCTACGCGAGATAGTTTCGATAGCCTGACCAGCTTCGAATACGTCGCGGTGGCGACCGTTTCCGGTGCACAGGGGGAAGCGCGAATCGCGAGCAATTTGACCGAGAAAAGTTAATTATCAGCGGCAACAGGTGCACACACTGTCTTTCGGCGCGTTACTTGTGCCTAATGCGTGTAGTTGGCGAAGGAATTGATTCTTCTTCCAGCTGGAATAGCAGCCTTGGTAATCCATAGAAACTTCCGTTCGCCGTGACGTCAAGGATTCTGGCTTCGACCAGTTCGTCCGATAGTCTACTCCTCTCGCGGAACCGAATCCCTTTCAAGGTGAACCAGAGATTCGTTTACATCGTACGTTGATACGTAACACGGGAATTTTGCGTGCCAGGGTTGGCGTCTAGTCTGGCGTCGGTCCAGTGTCGTAAGCGTCGTGACGCTCCTCCGGAACCCTTCCATGCCGACGATCCTCGTAAATCAACCCTCCTCGTCACCGTGCCACCAACACGTACGAATAATATATTTCGCGAGAACCTCGGAACAACGACGGATCAGCGATCGGTCGGATCGTCGACGGAGCAACCGGAAGTTGCGCGTTTAAAGGATACGGGCGGACTGTTTTTTCCGTTGCTCCCCGCGCGTGAAGGGAGAGCAGGGTGTTTTGGTCGTAAATCACGCGATGGAGTGGCGGAAATGCAAAACGGTATCGTCCAGCGAGGATGTATCGATCACGCTCGGGAATCAGTCTTTGCCGCCTCGGAGCCGTTAATCCTGGATCCTCGGGCTCATATTCGCGACGATTCGAAACGACTGGTAGTTTCACAGTGGGAGGAAAGCCTGTCGCGGCAGCCTGTGAAAAGTTCTGCCCGGAAAAAAGGGATTTAGCGTGCGCGTACCGCGTCGTTGGCTGCGAATCGAGTCGCGGAAAAGCGGCTGCCTCCGCCATTCCGCACCATTCAGACCGGGATTACCAGATTTTCTTCTTTTTTTCCCCCCCGCCGTCAGAAGGACGTTCTCTTTCACGGGCAGCTAGTTAGTTACAGCTTCTCCGGTGTACCCTGGATTCGAATCCGGTGGAATGAAAAGCCCGGCGTCAGCTGAAAATCCTGCGCGTCGGTTTTAGCCGATTTCGGTTAGCTAGGAGTTATCGGGCGTTTAGCGTCGGTCACGTAGTCAGGGGGAGAAATTTCGCGAGAAAAGTGGCTGTTACTCGGAAGGATAATCTCGCGAGAGGGTATTTCGCCGGGGACAGGATAGAGTGCGCGGAGAAAAGGAAGAACGGGAAGGTGGGGAATCGAAGAGGGTGCAGGATAGAGGATGCAGAACGGAGGATGGAAAACAGAGGTCGGAGGACGTAGAGGGTGGAGGTGGGCGCAGCATGGGAGTGATCAATACTACCTCCACACCAACTTCCCACGGGAGTAACAAAGATGGATCGGGACGCAGGGAAGACGCGATTTTGGAAAAGCCTGCCCTCGAGCAGCTGCTCCTCGCGGCCAAAGTCCGTCCGACCGGGAATACGCCAGGCTAACGAATGCGTCGGGGGCTCGTGTTATCCCGGCAATGTTTATCGAGGCCCTACTACCCTTGCTAATCATCTCCGCGTTTAGACGCTCTAACGAACTCGAGCTACGTGCCCCTATCGATGCCCCTGTGGATGCCCCGGAGCTCTGGCAGATATTCACACCGCTACGTCGCGAAGCGCTCTCCTCCAACGCGAACGATTCTCTAAACACTGGTTGTCGGAATCGGAATGGGCCGAGCGAAAGGTAGCCGGGGATAAAGCACCTTCGGCAGGAACGGTTTGATTCGCCGACGGTGCGACGGGGAATAAATAGCGGATCGAAGTCAGGGACAGAGCGAGTGGCCATCGAGTCACGCGGAAAGCTGGAATGATAAAGCGAAGGAAAAGGAAGGACAGAGTGGACAGAGCGTATCCTTCTGGATAGAACGCGATCGGTTCGGTGGTGCGTGACTGGGGGCTGTTAACCTAAACAACCAGCCACGCCATCGATAGCCCAGTGACTCCGTTTCTCTGCATACCAGCAACGTGCATACACACTTGTCGTTACATCGCCAGACATACAGACGCCCGCCAAACAAACCGAACACTCATCGAATACCGCCTTCCAATCTATTTTTACGACGATGGGTTTACTACCGCGAGTGCCGGATAATGGACACCGCGATCTCCCGTGTAAACGCGATGCATCGGCAAGGCACCGGCTCCGCGTCGTTTATCCAATGCCACACCCTTCCGATCTCGCTCCCCATTCACCTTTCTCCTCTCTACCTTTCTTCCTCCTTCGGTCATCCTCGGCCTCCTCGCTTCGCGTGACGTTCGGTCCTGAAACGGCCGCCACCGACAGTGACAGACGTTAATCCAGTTTCCGTGGCTTCTCATCCGATTGACATCGCATCGGTTGTCGTTTAATCGAGTTTTAAGCTTCCGCCAGAGGCGAGGCCGGAACGACGACGAGGCGGCGCGGTGCGACGCGACGCCGGGCACAGGCCTGAAACGAGGGGATCGTGACAGGGGTAGCAACTAATTGTAAATTCGGCCTGTCTCGTCCCGACGAGATAACGCGGGAATACGTCCTCGTTAGAAGCACATCGAGCCGCGCTGCTTCCCGTCTTCGTTATCCCCCTCTGGAAGCTGTCGAAACTTTTCCAATGATAAATCAAAGGGTTCGGCCTCGGGGATAAGGAGGACGTCGATCGTGTTTATCGATGTTCACGCGAACACCGTTAAACCCTCGTGCTTTCCAAAGGGATATATCGTTGTTTTATTTGCCCGCGAAGTAGGCCAGACGTTAGATTAATCTTTCCTCATGGGCGCGACGTTGCTTTAAACCGAGTAACTTTCGGTGGCAGGAAAGGAGAGACTCCCGGTGACGCGCGTAATCTTCGGGGCAGCAGCTCGTAGGCCAGGACACCGAGAGAGTTCGTTATCGACGATTCGATTTCGCGGCTGGTCGGCCGGATTTATCGTATCGGCCGTGGAGCTTTT
>NIJG01000273.1:730188-774795 GCA_002201625.1 Euglossa dilemma | reverse complement strand
GGGGAGGGCAGGCTCGAGATACGATTTAGCGGGAGGAGAAATCGGCAATGGATCGGAAGGAAATATTACCGGGCGATAGGTAGGCAGCGTCGCAGGATGAAACGTAAGAGGATGAAATCCGATATTTTAATTTCGAGAGGAAAATGATTCTCCGAGCCGATACACGCATCCGATTAAAATCGAACGCTTGGCCGAGAGGCTGTTAGTCCTGGACAACCAGAAATTGCAATTTTTCACTGAAACTGATCCTCGAGAAATCTCATTGGAGTTTCAATGGGCTGCTCTTATCGACGTTATTACTCTGTCGTTCCAACTATCGTTACCATCTCCCGCCTCACCGGGGGAAATCGAATCTCTTTCTTCCCTTCGATAAGCTTCGTCAATAATAAAAAGGTAAAAGAATAAAGAGCCGGCGGGAGGGGATGGGGGGAGCAGGAAAAAACATTCCGGTGCTTACTTAAAAAGCAAGGTACGAAAAAGTAACGAGAATTTTTCCAACGTATCCGAATCACCGAGAATAATACCGTGGAGATATTTAAAAAAAAAAAAAAGGAAAGAGAAAAGCAGGGCAACAAAAGAGACAGCTCTGTATTTTTTTTCCTTTTATGAAACGAGTCGTAGGTATTATCGATATCGGTGTGTCATCCGGGACAGGGATCGGATCAGATACGATTCGCGGAAACACGTTCGCGCGTGTCTGATTTTAGATTACAATGGTCCAATCGATAAAGGACATAATTTATTTAACCGTTACACGAGAACGGAGTAACCGTGACTGGGAATTAAACGAACGTCGTGTACACGATCTCGTGAAAATCCGCCGGAGTTATTCGGTTCGGACGGTTGGATAGAAAATTCGGTGGTCCGGTTGGAAGCGCGCAGCTGGTCTCGTACGCGGAATCGATTAAGTAGATCCAGACGTACGTGTGCGGCCACACCTCCAAAGCCGATCCGTAACGGTACACCGTTGGATAACATTTTTAACCGAACTTTTACGCTATTCCGACGCGCCGTACCGTCTGGGCTGCAATCGTAAAACCTTCCTTCCAGCTCTCCTCTTTTCGGTAATTCCTTTTATCCGGCTGCCATCCAATCCCGACGTTAACTCTCTCGCGTCGTCCCTACGTATCGTTCAAAGGACCACGCGAAGTATCGTAACCCCTTTCCTTTCTCCGGGAACGCTGGCCGGATCGGAACGGTGTATCGAGTGCAGGATTTCCAAGGTAAAATGATTCACCGCCGCCATTAGCCGGGCCCTGCTTTAGGCGGGAATACCACGGTCCGTCGCATCGATTTAAACTTCCTCCATTTCCGTGATACGCTCCGCTCGGGATGAGAGTTCGGGTGAAACGCGAATCCGCGCACGACGTTCGCCGAATTGCGTGGGCGAGGCGATTAAAACGCGGCCCAGGTGTCTCGGAATCGTTACGATCTTCCGTGTAACCAGACTCGTGCATCGCTGCTACGATCCCACTGTGGAAGAGATATCTTGGCTGTCCGGCACGAGAACGGCACGAGAACGGCACGAAGAAATGGCGAATTCGGACGGTGGCTAAATTAAACGCGGCATAACGGCGCGCTGTTAACGCGCGGATTGAATTATTTCATAATTCGCGGCGAGTGCGTATCGCGGTTTTGAATCGAGTCTTTTGCCTGAAAAAGACTCGAAAGCCGAGCAAGATTTACGCAAGTGGCTGGTGCTACGTTTTTCCACGGAATTTTCATTCCCGCGTAAAACGCGAAAGAGAGCGCGGTGTGAAAAGGGTTCGTTGGAGCTCTTCTCGATTTTTTTTTTCTCTCCCTCCCTCTCTCTCTCTCTCTCTCTCTCTCTCTTTCCCCCGCTTCTCTGCGAAATCTATCGAGGCGTTAGGCGAACGAATTTAATTAGAAAAGTTTCACGGTTCAGGGCAGACACAAACACGGCTCATTCTACTTTCCTTCTCGTCATCCTCAACGGGGCTCGTCGACTCTCCTTCAGAACTCACTTGCACCGACCAGTTCTGCACCGTTTTCCTTCCTTCCGTCGCCGCTCCGACCTTTTTTCCCCTCTCTTTCTTCCGAAAACCAACAACCAAATTATCTTTGTTGTATTTACGCTTTGTTATATTTCGAGCTATATCGAGGTTAACGTGCACTGGCAACAAATCAAAGGGTGAAAGTTAGCCCGCTTTTAGCGGTGACTCGCGATAATTTTAGACAGGGTAGGAATAATCCGGCAAACTGGCCGGAACGGGCACGCTTGTTCAATTATTCGGACAAACGGGCGGTATACCCGGTTTCTTCGTCTGGAAACGCTGTTGCCCGGCGAACAGATCGATCGAGAACGATTCCGCCACAACGAACTTGCTTCTTTCTAGATCCATGGCCATAATTATAGCGACTAATAACAAATCGATCGAGCCATGAGGACGCATCAGCCGCGGCTCGTGTCGCCTGGAATGTAGTCGTTTAAAGAACCACCAATACGCGCAACGAGAAAGGGAAACAGGAGAAAGAGCGCGAGCCAGAGCGAGGGAGAGAGCGAGGGAGAGAGCGAGAGAGAGAGAGAGAGTGTGAGTGTGAGAGATATTGTGTGTGAGAGAGAGAGAGAGAGAGAGAGAGAGAGAGAGAGAGAAACGTTGCATTTATCGAGAAACTTCGCGAGGGAAGACTCGACCGGAAATAACGGTGACATCGCGACAGGCAAATGTCCTCGTGGAGCTTTCGCGAGAGCCGGTCGACGAGCTACTCACGTGAAGCGACAGGAAACAGAGATACCCACCGCGACGCCAGACGTCGCTCCACTGCAGTGTCAATTTCACGATAAAACTCGAGAAACGAGGAAAGAGAAAATTTAGTCAATCCACGATAATCCCTGGCTGTGTTTATCCTCGTAATCGTAATCGTAACCGTAAACGTAATCGATAGTGTTCAGCGATCTCGTCTCTTCGCCTTGGACTCGTGTCGCGTGTGCGAGGATCGACCGAGAAACCGAGAAACCGGGAACCGGGGACAAAGCTAGAGAGCGAGGAGAAGAATCAACGACAAGACCGCCCGGTCAGAGGAGACGACGTCGATATTAGTTATAGTTTATAGTGATATACACGAGAATTCAACGGAGGGAAAAGAGAAAAAAAAGTAAGGAAGAAGAAAAGGTGGTGGCGTAGTACAAACGTAGCGTCGCGAATTCCGATTCGCGTATACATATTCATACGTACATACACCGTATCGATCGAATCGTCGTAGCCGTAAATTCCCATTCGCAATTCAACGATAATCCGTGTGATCGAGAAGCAATAAAAGAAGAAAATCGAAATCGCGATACTCGTAAGTATCGTACGCGTGCATCGGAGTCCGGTGTTCGGCTGTGGTTTATCGCGTGTGTGACCGATCGTCGTTTACGCGATCCGCGTCCCCTGATCGAGTCGAAGCTGCTGACGGAAGGGAAGAAAGCCAGCCGGCAGAATGGCGTTCGCCGCGGCGAGAATGATCCTGAAAGACAAGAGACGGAAGGCCAGCAAAGAAGACTTCGCGCCAAGAAACAGGAGCAAGGTAATATCGACGACACGTTATTTCCAAAGCAGCTAACACTCAGGCACCCTGGTCTTTCATTGGCGATGGATGTCGCTAGCGCCACCGATTTACGCAGGATCTGTTTTACCAATTTTTTTACACCATCGACAGATCCGCCAGACAGAAAGTTCCCACCCGAAAATCGGCCACCGACCTAGCCGAGTTGCCTCGGTTAGCTTTTCTACCTTCTCTCCCCGATTCTTTATTCGCTGACACCGCCCAATCGTTTGACTCTATCCCGTAGAATCGCTAACGATGTTATGGACGCGCGACACACGTCCGTTTCCATTACCCCGAGCGTTCTATCCGTCGAAACTTACCTCGCCCGGTGATATCGCCATCTAATCTCGCAATACCGAGAATCACGGCAGCTTAAACCTCCGATTTTCGCGCTCCATAAACACTCGAGCCGCAAAGTGTCCGCATGAATCTCGTACTCGACCAGCGGATTACCTAGATACCATTGATAACGCTGTCCCACGCGAATTTTAATCTGTACGAGCCGTTCAGTGATTCTTCCAGAGTTTATTTTCCGTTTTACCGCCGCGCAGCCATTGCTCGTTACTCTAGCCTCGTCAGTGCCGTAACTACGCGTTAATACCACTACCGAGAGCAGTGCAGCTGACGTACGACATTTCTGGGGAAACGAATACAATTTCGCGACAAAATTTCGGAAAATTGACAAAGCGCGAGAGTACACGCTCTCAAACCCTTTATATAGTCCACGATCGATCGAATTTTCTCGATTCCATTAATTATTACCTTTCCATATAATCGTAGCTTATTTGACGAGAGATCGAGTCTTCTTGGAATTTTTCGGAAACCGAGGGCGCTGGAGCAATTTCGGGAAAATAAACTCTGGGAGAATCGCCTAATGAATCTTACGGATTAAAGAAAAAGTTAGAATTCGGCGGACAGTGTAATTTGCTGGGAGATAGCGTAGACCGGAAGACCGGCAAAGAATTTGAAAGAGGACGAAAGGCTTTCAAGCTCGGAGCGCATACTGATTAACCCGGCGGCGTGTTAAATTCCTCTTCCTTCTATAATACCTTCTTATCTGTACGACCTGCTCGCGTTGTTCTCGACGAAACGATACGCGAGTCGAAGAGCGGGGAAAAGTTGGAGACGAACGAGATAACGGGGGCAAAAAAATGGCAAGTGAATTCGAAAAAACTTATCGGCCATTATCGTCTCTGGCACGTAGGCGCGGCCAAATGACGGTTTCCATCTAATCGTTCAAAGTTCAACCGCAACCGATGGGCACCGGGACAAGGCAGAGCCCGAGCCAGAGAGAAACGATAAGAAAGTTCGTTACGGGATTGTGTCCTGCCGAGGGCCGGAAATTAAATCCGCCTTCCCCGGACGACGAACTTTCCTAAATCCGTTCTTCCAACCTCTTCTTCCACCGATATATCGGCTAGCTTTTTCGTTCCGCGTTCCACCCGCTAATTAAGCGCTCATCGACGATCGAACCGCGACGTACGCGCGCGCCGATTACCGATTCGTCGCGAGAGATCGATTGCCGGAGAAATTGTGGAATCTCGGGAAAGGAGTTTAGGTGGACTGGACCGATNATATACATATATATATATATAGAGAGAGAGAGAGAGAGAGAGAGAGGCGCAGGATATTTCGATCGAGGAGACTTTTGCCGGATTAGCCCGTAACCTCTCGAAAACGGTAATCCCTAAAGCCTTGGACAACGCGTAAACCAGACTGGCATATCTCGTTCCCGGCGTCTACCGTTTTATCGTATCTCGTTTACGTTAACCAGGCCGTTTTGCCTGCCATAACTTACCGCCGTTCCTGTTATCGGCTTCCCGGAACTCCATACACGCGTTATACATATTTTCTCGCCGGGAGGATCCGACGCGTTGATTTCGAACGGAGAGGGAAAAAGTATCGAACGACCGAGGGGTGAACGCGAAATGAGACGTCGTTAAAGATTCAATTATTTAACAACGTTGCGGCGGATAGATTTATTCGCAGCAGCTCGTGTCGAAGGTAGCACGTAGCGCAGGACAAATTGCTCCCTAGTTGCGTAATTGTTTTGCAAATTTTCGCTCGGCTACACGGCCGCCAGTGGAAATATTCACCGTGTCCATCGCACAACTCCCACGGCGAACATCCAATTAGCGAACGTTTACGGCTGACTGGAATTTTAATGATCTATGGACTTCACTGGGCCATGGTTTTTCAACAACTACCTCCTAAAGCATCGCCGTTGCTTTCGTTTCGCTGTCGTTTCGCTTTCGCTTTATTCCAGCAATTAAACGCGCCCCGCGTACAAGTTTCTCGTGAATAATTAAGAAATCGGTAGGGAAAACACCGGGTTCGCGAAGATTGCACGTCGTTGTTGAAACACGGTCCGTGAAATTAACTGGAAACGCTGCATCGGGGCTAGTAAATCCTGGAAAAATCTTGTTCCAGGCCGTGCAAGCGCCATTGGAAATCGATAGCATCGGTAGTCGATTTTTTTCGCAACGGCTATGTTTTACATTTGGAAAAAATCCTCGTCCAACTCGCGGCGATCGGTCCCAGATTGTTCCCGACGATCGCTCCCGCTTTTCGTCGAAAAATCCTCCCACGTTTTCCTCCCCTACGGATACCGATATTATTCTTTCTTCCTCCAGTTTTTCTCTTCTTTTTTCGCACCCTCGCCACGCGAATCGATTAATCCAAAGAAATACCTTTCGCCACTTTTATTAAGTCGCACGTTTCGATCCACGAATCGTTTAACCGGCGAAATTTCGCGTCTTTAAAGAGCGAGTTAAAATTCGGAACGTTTTACGAAGTCGCGAAAGATCTAGGCAACGCGACGAGTATTCTCGGCTACTTTCCTCTACTGCGGTTCATCGTCCCTCGAACGAGACTTTTTCTTTCGGCGGTATACAAGGTACGAATCGGTACGAATCGGTACGAATCGGTTCAGAATCGGCGATAATGACACGCGTAACGAATGCTGGATATTCATGGCGCCTGGACTGGCGGTTGTATCTTAAAGCGTGCCATTTCGATCGTTCCTCTTTACCAGGGTAACGGCTAACACCTGCGCCCCTTTCTATCGGAACTTTTGATCGGGCAACTTGAAAAGAGATTCGAGTAATTGCTGTTTGATCGGTAACGCTCGTCGGATCTAGCACCTTGGTGCTTTCGAAACGCGTGCGCGTGCGTACATGTCCGCTAGATCGCGAACCGCGGAAACCGATAAACCTGCAAACGGTTTGAAAATCTGATTCGCGTTTCCGTTGTCGCCGTTCGGATCGAGTAGACTAATTACTTTCGGACTCGGTTCGATCGATCGGTTGGACGGGGCTTGGAGAGAAGATCCGGCATAGAGGAGAGAATGGAATCGAGTGGCTGTGAAACAGAGAAATTAACCCTTGCACCGGTCACCGGTACCGCCTCGTTACCTGTGACGAACGAAACCGCGGCCCAATTAGAACGACAATGCTAGCCCTCGAGTAACCGGGTAAGTCGCGGCAATGAAACGTCGTTGCCTTGCCTCTTTTTCCCCCGAGCTCGAGGAGGAAAAGACCTGCTGCCCTCCAAGATCGCCCGCGGAAAGTGCGTGCGCGTCGCCTGCGACCTATATTCGCGGCAGGTCGCGACAGGTCGCGGCTGATTGTCACGAAGCAAGCGGACTAATCGTGAACTAGCAGCGAAAAACCGGGACAAGCGTAATTGCCGGAATTGGGATCGGTCGGGCCGGAAGGTATCGCGCTAATTGATCGGCGAACCTCGAGGAAACTGGGAAGAAGAACGGATAGGTCGCGACGAGTGGGAGATTCATACGGACCGCGCGGGTCGCCGCGAGAATCTGCGTGCGAAATGTCCGGGACAAAGCGGAAGTCGAGCCAAGGACGAACACCAACCACTTCCTCTCTACTTTACCACGAGATACTGTCTTTTCGCTTCTCCTAAACGCTTTGATTGTACAGAAAAACGAGCTACATATAACTGTGAGAAACACGAAAACTGGCCTCGTAACTGTCCAACACTGAGAACCCACGCTATGCTGTCGTATGTGTTCAGTGTGCACTGCTGTTAATACGCTGTACTACCACGATGCCGTGTTTACGGATGTGACAAATTCCACGAGCTCGGTTCACGTATACCGTCCTTGTCAGCAGGCAAGCTCCGACCTCGAGACACGGTTTCCCAGAATTTTCACCAATTTTCGCGAATTTTCACGAATTTACGTAACTGCAAAGATCTTCCCTGCTGACACGTCGGACCAATGATCTTTGTCCTAACAACAACCTTCTTCTTTCCCCTATCTAGGTGTCGCAACTAACTAAACTGCAAGTATACGCGTCTACCGTGTATACCGTGACTCTACAGATTGCCACAGTCGTACTCTTATCCTCCTGCTCTCTACTCGATAGTCTATTACGTGTCCGTGTTATATGTAACCACCTATTCTATGTATCTATATTCTATGCCATATCTCTATTTGTACTTTTCCAACTGCAGTGTGTGGTGATTGGTGACCTGTGCTGTACTTGTGTTTACAGGCCCGCAGCGCCAGTACAAGTAGCTTTAGAAGCCTAAGCCAGGTACATACCAAAATGACATAATCCACATATAGCTGAGAAATTAGTGATAGCTACTACTACTTTAGCTGGACATAGCTAGACACTTAGAATCTAGACACTATTTGCTCGTACGTAGATGCGTAGAGCACGCGCGTTTCTCGTGTTCCAGTCTTGGAAACCCGGCGATCGGTCCGATTATCTTCGCCATCGCCGAATCATTAGCGTCGAAAGCCAGACGCGCAAACCGGCCGATCCTTGGCCCGCGAATAATCGATTACCATAGACCATATAGACGACGAACGCTTTATCACGGGACAGTACGAAACGCGTAGGCACACGGTTTCAGATCGTTCTGTTCCATTTCAGAGAAAAACTGTCGAACGGTAGTACCCAGTCGTTCACGATACTGGTGCATGCTGTCGGTTTTGTCTTCCCACACAGACGCAGGAATGCCGAATGAAGCATGCCACCCACACGCACACATCCTTTGCCTTTGTACATCCTCGACCAACACCGAACGCCAAGTCAGTAGGACGTGCATGTTCTTTATTCCCGCCTGCCTCACCTTAGATCATTCGCCTACTCGTGCATCCCTTTCTTTCTTAATCTTTTCTTCTTTCGCTCACCTTTTTCTTCTTCTTCTTCTTCTTCTACTTCTTCTTCTTCTTCTTCTACTCGACACTATTCTCGCGCGAGGAGCAACGTAAGTATACGAGCGACCGGTAGCGCCGGAGTTGCAAGTAGAACGGCAAGTTTTCCGTCGGACGCGTTGCAACTCGGGCAGAAACGTTCGAAACGAACGACGAATCGAAGGAAGCGTATTGTTCGCGACGCATCGTTATTTACACGCCGCGTTAATCCCGGGAATGGACTGGCAAGGTTCTCGCGAGGAAAAGGAAAAGGAAAAGGAAAAGCGAGTGGGAGATTGGAGGATTTTTTTCGGTTGTTTCGGAAAGGCTGACGACAGCGTTAAGCGGATCGAGCTCGGCGAGAACAAAGGCACCCGAGACGCGAGGCTCTCGCGTTACCCGCCCCGCGTTGCCCGCCGCGTTGCCCGCCGCGTTTCATTATTCCTTCCCTTCGACACGAATTCCCTCTCAGCTCGTAATTTATTCTTACCTCGACTTTCAGTCATCGTTTGGTCCGCCCGCAGCGTTTCTCTGCGGCTTTGCATATTAATCGCGTGAATCGCGAGCCGCGCCTCTTCGGGCTATTTAGAGGGGAATCGTTTTATCTCGAAGCTACTGGACTGCAATGCGAGCAGCGGGGCGTGGTGCCACGGCTGCGCTTTTCGACCTGAATCCGCTGTTCGCGGGATACCTGCTCCCTCCGTGCCGAAAGGAAAAAGGACACGTGGGCGTCGGCAAGGAGACGTTTCGTATTTCCTCCGGTAGGAGATAAGCAGGTGTTATCGAGAAATCGGTCAGAGGAGAAGGGAAGCGTTCGGTCCGCGTCTGGCCGATCTATCGTTTCCGGGACGCGAGGGTAGCGAGCAATTCCTCTCGGCCGATAAAATATACGGGTGCCGCGCGATACCGTCGAACCGGAAGCGTTTCCCGGGACGCGAGGAGACCCTTTTGGAAGGAAACCGGCCGAAAATGCCGGTGATCGTAGATTAAGAGAAGAAAATCGGGTGAATGGCATCTTAGGCCCTCGTTCGGAGCACCCTTCTGACAAGTAGTCGTCGGATATAAAAGCAATAAGAGTGGCGACAAGAGCCTTTGAACGTAGCCGGGAAGGCAGTAGTTTCGGTTGAGGATGGTTCGGGTTGAGAACACCACGATCGATAGCTCGGCTGCACCCCCCTCGTTCCTGTTGTCGTGCCCGTTACTTAATTATTAATCCTATCCAACCGTTTCCAACTCCTCCATCCTAAGTGCAGTGACACGCTCCAAGGTCGCCATTCACCGCGTCTCATTCCCTCCTATCCCACCTCTCCTCGTCGTACAAGCCTTTACACTTACCTTCGCCATTATCGCGTTAACTCCATTGAAAATTCGAACAACGATATCCCGGAAGGTCCAGCGAGTCTGCCTGGCGGAATGCAGCCGGCGCGGTTCCGGCATTGCTCCGCTTTCCCTCGTAATTTTCACGGGCGAACGTGCACCCGTGAGCTGGCACCTGTTCCGCCTCCAGCCGACTGTCTTTTCCCACAGGAATATATCGGATATTCGTCACTCTCGACGACACGCGTCAATCTATCGATACGATTTAATCGACTGCTGCACCTCTTCGCGCATCGACGACTGCTCGCTCGTTTATAACGTTGCCTACGAAAATTTCCGACTGCCTTTCGCGTCGGACGGCACGACGGACGTTACGTCCGTCGACCAAGCAGCGGCACCGACGTGGAAAACTCGTATAAAACGTCGAGAATAGAAACGTAACAACATTGCGGCTATACGAACGGACACAATCCAGGTCGCAATTATCGTAATTGCTCTTCGCGACTATACCTTTTCCTTTTGTTTCTTCGGGTAACGAGTCTTAGCAGCGTTTCGCGACAAAACGCGACAAAACGCGCTTTTCAAACGATTTTCTCGCGGAACTTTCACTGTTCCCTCGCGACTGCTACGGCCGTGGCTATTGCCAGGCAACCTGGTAATAACGCACGCAGAGAACTCGATGCATCGACGGTCCTTTGAATCCTCCGGATCACCTACGGGGTATAGCTTTTCAAGGGCGGTTGCAGTCGGCCCCAATTATTGATCCTTCGAAAGCGGCTTCCGGGTCTCGCTCGCAAACACTCGGACAAAACTTGAGTGGGTGAAATGGCCGGGGCCAGACCTGGAACCGTGGAGTCCTGCCTGGTGAGAGGAGCGAGAGAGGAGCGAGAGAGGCGAGTAAAAGGGAAGGAAGGAAGTCAAAGGGGCAAAAGCTGAAAGCGGAGCATGGCTGATGGGTGGCGATGGGTGGCGATGGGCGTTCTCGCCGGATCCTCGACTCCTCGCTCTCTCCCGTTCCCTTCTGCCAATCTTTCCGAGACAATTCCACCTCGCAGCTTTCAAAATCGATCCGCCGCAATTGCTTCTTCGAGCAGCCAGTCTATTTTCACGTTCGTAACATCGGTGAATTACGTTAATTCCTTTGCAACCGTTGACAAACCTCGAGACTCGCTCGCAGCGTCCTGCAGAGGTCGATCCGCTATCGCGATCTTCGCGATTTCCAGCGAACAAAAGCAAAGGTTTCGCTACGTATGGTCGTTCTACCGACAGGTAGAAACTCACCCGTTGTCTATAACCCCGATAAATCGGCTGATATATGCACACCGCGGAGCTATAAAGTATAGAGACCTGGAACCTTGGCGCGAGTCGATGCCCGAGTTGATCGAATAAGTGGCCTTCACGGAATTCTAACGCGAGCCTCCTGCACGCTCAGCGATTTGCTCGCCGGAGATCCTTGATTAATATCCCATACAAGTTGGCCGCTTTCGAGGAGACAGGAAATTATTAGGCGCGTCGAGCGCGAACGACGCGAACGACGCGAACGACGCGAACGGTGTAACGGGTGGCAGCGAAATATCATTCGTTATCGCGGCAAAATATCCGTCTCAGCGACACTGTCGGGCTTCCTGCTCGGTTCAGAATACCATCGAGCTTGCAGAGATTGCCGGGCGAATAATGGCCGTTCGCCGATTTCTCCGTCACGCTCGTAACTTACTTCGATCATGGTATCCCGTTGCATATCGAACGGGTCGACTCTGCTCGTTAATCTTCGATTGGAGCGGAATAAAAATGGTCCTCTGGTACGATCAGCAAAGGCAACGTTTAATCGAGTATTCAATGATTTCGGTACACCGTGAGCAAACAAACGTACGGGAAGAATGATGTCGAACCAAGTCTCGTCGATCCCTCGTTCGCTTCTCACCCAAGTGAATAACGCGTACCCGGCTTTCTCCCGTGGAATTTTAATTTCGAGAGAGAGGAAGAGAGAGAGAGAGAGAGATCCGCTGCCTGTCCACGATTAATGGGAGTATCGCAGGAAGAAAATGCAGGCCTTCTTTTCACGCGAAACGGCGAATCCGCGGTCAGCTTAATCGCCAGTCATCATCTCCATGAATTCTGCAAGAGAAAAATTAACGAGGTTAATCAGACGCGTTCTTCCCTCTATGAACTTTATTTCCGGCAGAGGTTCGTATCGTTAGGCGAAACCATCGCGATCTTAAATGTTATTGCAAAGTACCGGTGGTCCTTTTCATTTCTTCGCCGTGCCAGGAGAACGTTTCTCCTGGAAAGCAAGTAGGTCGTATCCTTGCCCCTTTATACCATCCTTGCTCTTCTTTCCACTCTTTTTGAAAGAAGCTTTGGAAAGCCGGCATTAAGATGTTCGGGGTTTAATCAAGCCCTCGTACGAGGCACCGTAACGAGCTCTATAGATCCGAGAAGCGGAGGGAAAGAAAAAAAACGAGGAGAGAAAATCGCGTTGCCGATATCGCGAGCGTTCGCGCGGACGACTTTTCGCAGTCGGGAGCATCGGGCGTAATTAAGAGGTGGCAGGGTTAAGAGGGAAAGAAGGGGGGGGGAGAGCGAAGGAAACGAGATGCTCACCGTCAAAGTCAACAGTGCCAGAGCCGTCGGTATCAATTTCAGCGATCATGCCGTCCATTTGATCGGGTGTTATCTGATCATCCAGAGCTGCGAGAATCTCTCGCAGAGAGCTCGTTGGAATGTATCCGTTCCCCTCCTTGTCGTAAAGCCTGAAAGCCTCTTTCAGCTCCTTCTGCAGAGCCTCGTCGTCCTCCTCTTGTAAGTGGCAGGCCACCCGATAGAACGAGTCGAAATTTAATTTGCCGCTGCCTGAAAGCCCGACGGTGCGCGATTAAAAAACCTATCTACAGACACCACCGCCTCTCCGTCTCTCCGTGGCAATTCATCGACAGTGTAAACAAGCTGCCCCAGCCTCCTTTCCGTTTCCGTTTCGCGGTCGCTTTTTGTCCGCGGAAAAATATCCGAGACGATATACTTGGTAGCCTTCCAAGCGGTTCCGTTTACGCGAGCCCGGGAATAAATTTGAAATTTATAGCGGCCATCGAGATATAATGCCCGTGGATCGGCCTAGCCCGAGCCCGGACCCGAATTCCGGCCAAAATTCGGACCCGAACTCGAACCGGAACTCCGATCGGAACCCGGTCGATGGCCGATTATGGAAAAATTCGATCGGAATGGGAGAGGAAGGAGAGAGAAGGGGTGTCTCGGGTCGATACGCAGTGGACGTAACGGGGCGATATCTGCATAATAACGCGTGGTGATAGGACAGGATGTCAGGGAGGAGGATCGTCTCGATTTCGGATGCAATTCGGCGAGCTTACGGTAATTCCTGCTGCCTGGCTCGGTGTCGCGGATCCTCGTCATGGTTAAGTGGCTCTCGTTCGAGCGTTGTACAGGCGGACATGGTGGCTAGAGCAATTCGATCGCGGCTTTCTTGAGCAACGTTACTCGCTCGTATCGTGACGGCAACCGCGGACTGGGTAATTTCTACCTGCACGAAATACGGTTAACCCGTTCGTGCAACCGTGTTCGGCTTGCAAACATTTGTTTTTTTTTTTTTTTTTTTTTTATAACAGTCCGAGCGTTCGTAATCGAGATTACAAATATACGCGGTTAACCGCCGCGGGGGGGTATCGAGGCTGGAATAAAAATGGCCGCGTTTTCCGCGTTTTCGATCAACCAAAGACGAAAGCGCGCCTGTTTGCCGAGTACTTGACCGAGTGGTTGGCCGATACATTTAGATTAGTCGGGCTTTTTAATCTTCCTCCGGGATATGGACGCGTGGGTGAGGATCGTTTGAACGACGCAACGTCTAGAGTGTGATTTGTTCCAGCGGGGGCTGCCAGTCGATATAGGTGTGTATGTACGCGGCTGGTGAAACACGGGAAAGTAGGCTGAAGGAAGAGACTCTGCCTCGACCCAATTCTTTTTTACCGTAAAAAGGAGCCCACGACGAAACTCCACGCAAGATATCTCCGCGGAAATCCTGAAAGGGACCATTCTTCCTTTTGAGAAACTAGTCAAAGGAAATCTCGAGGTAGATATCAACGTATGATATCCGCCGTTTGAATAAGCCGCCCCGATAAAAGGGGGGCGGTGAATCGTCGTTAACGTTTCTCTTTCGATTACTTTCCTTTCGCCGAGCTTAAATCGTCCATAGCGATCGGTTGGGAACGTCAGCGGGCAAGTAGAAGCTAGGGTCGCTATAGGTGGGGCTATTAAAATTGATTAGGAGGACTTAAATGCTGAGCTTCGTGATACGAATACCGAGTAGCTCTCGGGTAGGAAAGCGTAGGAAAGCGTTGGAAAAGTTTCCGCGTTCGCGTCGTGAAGCTTTCGTTACCTCTACGTAATACGCGTGCTTCCCCGTGTTTCAGCCATTATATCATGAATTATTTGGCCCCGTTCGGTCGAACGGAGGCATCGATCCACGGAGCAGCGACGTCGGTCCAAAAATTGCTATAACACTGGCGGAAGGGGAACGGAAAACGGCATTTCGAGTCGTTCGCGCCCTCGAAATGCGAAATCCGAAATGCGAAATGCGAAATGCGAAATCCTAAATTGCCGTACCTTCTTCGTCCTCTTGCTTCAGTAACACCTCCAGCTCGTGATCGTCGAAAGCGTGCCCCAGGGTGTTGAGAATCGTTCTTACTTTTTCCTTCTCGATTCGGCCAGACTTTGTCGAATCGAACATCGAAAAGGCTCTCCTGAGCACTGTAAAATACAACCAATCCTCGCTTTTATCCGGCTTATCGTTTATTTTCCTCGCCGACGCGTCTCGGGAGGAGAAGCGTCGGGGATCGTTTGGAGGAAAATTCGCGGAGGCGTCGTCACACCGGACTCGGTATTTATTTACACGGTGTGCCAGCGGCGTGTATTAAAATAACGGGGCCAAGTCAATCAGCGGTTTATTTTGCGATACGGAGCCTCGGATTGCGCAACTCGCGCAACTCGCGCGCCACGTAGAACCGTGACGCGTCCCGACGCTCCGCGGTGGAAGAAGGACGGGGACGCGTGGGCAGACAGACGCAAGAAGAACGGAGGTAGAACGTTTTTAAGGAATTTCGCGTAAAAACGTGAATCACCACGGCCGTAGGTTCGCTCGCCGCCGCGATAAATCGATTCGATTTGGCAGAGGTTTGGTAATCCCGTCTGGTCCCACGTACAGGCGACAAATCTTAACGAGTAACCGTACCGTCCGAGCAGATCAGGCCTTTGAAGTCGCCACGCCTCGCAATAGCCGATGTAAAATGCAGATCAGCTGCGACCTAAATCTTAAACATTCTCGACCTTCTTTCGAGGAATAAACCGTACTTGTTGACGCGTCCGGGGTTTCACTCGCGCGACAGCGTCGCAGTGTCTATTTGCGCGCCTGCGGAATTCCGTTCCGCCTCCTTTTCCCCAATTACCGGCTCAGCTCCTCGGTTCTACTTACTTTTAACCTGTTCGTCATCCTGAAACAGAGAAGAAGAAACAGAGTTTCGATATATGCGAGTCCAGCCTGGATAAAGCACTTTTCGTTGACCGGTATTCACTGGAGAAACGGCAGAGAGAAAGTGAGAGAGAGAGAAAGAGAGAGAGAGAGAGAGAGAGAGAGAGCGAGGGAATATAACGAGAGTAGCAACGGCGATAGAACGAATTTTGATAGAGTCTGGTGGAAATTTAATTCTCTGTCTGTCAATTACTTCCGATATGGAAAATCGATCAAAGAATCGCTGGCGCGGCGCCAAACTGCCCGATTTTCTGCCGTTTCGATACGGAATCCGGCAATTAATGCGTCTGCCTGCAACAACGTCGCACAATCGCCGCACAATCGTCGCTGGTCCCGCACTTAATTACAAATAGACTAACCATCTTGGAAGGTGTGCGACAAACTGGACGCCTCGTTCTTCCGCACTAGTGGTTTATCCGCACTGAATATCTTTTATAAGCTCAGCTAGAACGCATGGAAGGGGAGGTGAAGAATTTCTCTCATCCCTTCCTGCGAACTATCGAAATTCACAGCTTCTCGCAGCGCGGACAGACGACGCCAATTCTCGCTGCTATAATATTACGGTTCGCCGTGTAAACGGTTAACTAACGCGATCGAGAACGTTGGCTATCCCAAGGCCGCGTGTGCGTGCGCCTGTCGATTCATTCACCCTAAAATCTTCGACGTCCGCCGACACACGCGCGCTCCTAACGCGTTCCACGCGCTTCTCTCCGGGGATCCCCCTTTAGAACGAATTACCTAAATCGGCTCGAAACGGATGGCGCACGGGCAAATCGGGTTATCCGCGTCGAGACGTTCCGTTTCTCGAATTTACGAGGTGCAATAGAAAATGAAAGATGCGATCTATTACGCAAGAGGTATTATTTAAATTTACAGTTATACGATTGCTCTGTATACGGCCCGGAAGGCCTGCCAAAAAGTTTGAGGGAAAAGCAATAAAATTTTCGTAGACCGCAAACGCGGTTGTAGGAGGCGGCCGGGAACATAGCAGCAGCAGCAGCAGCAGCACCAGCAGCAGCACCAGCCGCGGAAAGAAGTGGGGGTGCTGCTATTTCAAAACATTCCAGACTATGATACTACTGCTTTCCATTCAACCACCACATCCTTCCACGCGATGTATCCTCGATTCTTTTTACCGGTTACACTAAGAAATTTAATATCCCACCAACCTCGCGAATTCCCGGAATTATTCTTCGCAAAGAATTGCCCGATTCTCGCTACTCGGCCGATCGAACCGAAACGTCCAGCCTTATAAACAAACCCGTATCCAACTGTACGCGGTGCGATTTTCGCGGGATAATTAGAATTCCCGTTTCTATCCTCCGTTGAGAATTCGTCGGGGCTATTTATTACGATTCTTCTCCAGTCGAACAACTGCTCGCGCGAAGGATTGCGTAACAGTGTAACCCGACGCATGGCGGACCGGCGGAAAGCTTTATTATTGCGCGGCAACCATGGTAAACGACAGCAAAGTGCAGTTCTTATTGCGTTTTTTCAGCCGGCTCGTACCGGTGATGTAGTGCTTTTCGTAAGAACGCGGTAGACGGCAAACGCTATAATTATCTTGTCAGTCCCACCCACGCGAGGCATGCCGTCTCTCCGCTGAATTATTATTTGAATAAACTCCCGGTATTTTTAGAATGTCCAATACCGATTGAGCCGTTCTATATTTACACCGGGGTCTACCTTACCGAGTAATTGGGCAGACGGTCGACGAACTTGTTTATCCTCTCCTGTCGTTTAGTAGTTCTCGCTCGGAATGGCTCGTAATCTTTTATCTTCCTCTCGGTCGGCTTTGATTTTTAAACAGCCACTTTCCACGATCGCTGGCTGTTCTTCCCCGTGACCTCGATCGAGGATCGCGTTCTAGCTGGATCGGCAGTTGACGTGTATCGGCCGACTCGATTTATTCCCTCCCGGCGGGCGACCGCGCCATCGGAATCCCACTCGGTTCCAGAGATTCGAATCTGCTCGATTGTCCGTCACAGAGACGAAAGGGGTAGTTTGCACACTTCTCTCGTCCGTTTATTCCGCGATAACGATGATATTCGATTTACAGATTCGGCCCGCTTTCCATCGATCGCCTCCGCGGATTCATCGCTTCCACCGATCGCTTTCCCCGAACGTTTTCAAACCAAATTGCACCGTCGACGATCGTTTCTGTCTCTCTGTTTACCTTTTCCTCCTCGTCCCGATTAGTTATATAGGCAATCGTTATTCGGGAAAAAAGGGGATTAAAAACGGAGAGGGAGGGAGAGAGAGAGAGAGAGAGAGAGAGAGAGAGAGAGAGAGGAAAAAGTATCGAGAAGAAAAGTTTTATCGGGCGAGTCGTGGCCGAAGGAACGAAAGGGGAACGCGTGGGATAATTAATTTCCACGGGAAAGAGAGGGAAGAAACGAAAGCGAGACTTGGCGACACCGACGGCTAAAATCTCGGAAATTAACCATGAATTATTCTATAGCGCGTGATTAGCAGAGAGCCGCGGACAATGGCGTCAGATGCATCCCGACCTCGAATGTTGACTCAACGTTTCCTCAGATTCTTCACGCGTAATTAAAGGTATTGTTCGCCCTGTGACCTTAGATCTTTATCTCTCGGAGGAAAAACGAATTTTTATTCGGATCAGCGAGAAGGGGTAGGCGCCTGGTTTTTCCCAGAGCTCGTTTCTCGTTAGCTACCGTCCGTATTTTCCCCGCCGTGCCACTGGCTGCCCGTGGACCAACCTATCGGAAAACCTTTCCCCGATTAAAACATTTCGCCACCGAGACACGGATTCGCTCCCAGACGAAATGACTAATTGCGGAATATGGACAGAAGGCTGGAATAATTACTGACCAAGGTTCCTCCTATCCCGTGGATTCGAAAGCCACTTCGTACGGTAGTTTCACACGGACGCGTGTGCAAGTCGCATCGATCGCTGTTCCAGCGACGAATTCTCTCCGTCTCGATGAGAAGATTTTTCGCTCGACGGATTAAAATTCGAACGATCGGTCAGTTCGCGAGAATTCGGTACGAACAGATGGAAAAAGTAGATAGAGAGGAGCAGCAGGGTGCATAGGATATAACTCGGTGAACGGGAGGAAAGAGATCCATAAACGATGATGGCCCAGTTTCGCCTTGGGCCATGATAGGAAAGTACGATCGGTAAACAACGTTATTTTGCAATTCCTGATGCTCACTTTGTCCGCATTCCGGCCGAGCTCGTAAATCCACGCGAACTTTTCCCCAGAGCGAGCGCTATCGCTAACGACCGCCTTCGATAACGTCCCTCGAGTCGATGCTCTCGCGAATTCTCATCCTTCTGGCTGTATCCTCTGTTCCGACAAAAGATCAGCCATCGCCGAATAGCCGTGAAGCTGCTTCGCGCTCGTCGCAGTCCAGTCGAACCTCTGCTTCGCGATTCTTTCGCGATTCTTTCGCGATTCTTTCGCCAATGTTTTACGCCGTTCACGAGGAAAAGGGAAGAAAGGAAACGTTTCGACGCTACCTCGCTGACCTGCGATTTAATTCGCGCGTTGATAATAAAATAATCGCACGGAACAATTGGAACGATGCCGCGTTGGGATTATGTTGGAAATTATTCGGCCGATTGGTTGACGGAAGGAGCAAAGCGCGATAAAATTCTCTCCGAGAGTGATCGATCGCGAAGGATCTAACGATGATATTGTTTTATTTGCCGTGACAGGCTCGCAACAAACCAGCAGACGGTGTCGGGCATGTGAACCAAAAGGGCTCGACGGGTCAAAAAGCTCCGCTGGCAGCCGGGCAAAAGGTAGCGCCTGGCGCAAAAGTTGCGGCGAAACCGGCACAGAAACCCACTGCTCAGAAGGGACAGGTTAAGGTTACGCCTAAAGCAGCTTCCGTGAAGACTGGCAAGAACAAAAAGAAGGGCCAGAGGCAGCAGTACGACCTCATCGTCACTATTAATTTGGTGAGTACGAACAACTGCCGACATTGTCAAGCGTCGACCAAGTGGCAGTAGAAACTGACGGTCGTGGTCAGACACGCGACTAGCCACCGCGTGCCCAAACCGAATAGCCACTACCAAACGCGTCTCATCTGGATCTTTCTTCGCCATTAGATGGTAGCACGGGTCTCGTGTCGTTGCGTTACCTAGGCGTTTCGAAATCCTGCCTTTATCGCTTTATCCTATCTTGTACGTCAATCTTGCTTTATTTATAAGCGAATATAATTTAAAAAAATCACGGGTCATTTAACCTCCGCGTATGTCGTAAGCAAAGGTTAATTCACTGACGCAAGAGCTACGAATAGGACGATCGAATAGAACGCAGAACGAGTTTTCCATTATCTAAATTACCATCGTACATCGTTGTTTCCAAACGCGCGACACCGGTATTTCTCTTTTTCTTTCTCTTTTTTTTCTCTCTTTTCCCTTTAACCGAGACAAATGCAAAAGTCTGGTAAAAATATTCGTTGCGGTTACGTTTCGTACAACGAGGCGGATCGTTGTGTCGGTGATTTTTCGTCGCGACGCTCCGAAAATAGTCCCCGACACTTTTACCTTCTCCCCGAAGAAGCCGTATTCTCTCGAAGGAAAAGAAACGCGAGCCTAACGAGTGGTCGATCGCGTGAAATATCGCGGTTATCTCTGTCGAGCGATACGCCCGGGGTTCAAGCAACTTTAGCCAATCGAGTTACGCAATCGAAGGATCGTCCAAAGTTAGACTCTTTTAAATATATTGCCACGATCCTCGTAATCGCAGTCGATGTCCGCTTAAATCACGCGCGACGTGGTTGATTCAGAACATGAGCCAGTCAGGCTATTGGCAACGGACGTTGCGGCAATGTTTCCCAAGGTGATGCTTACTCGAACAGTCTAGGCCAGGTGCAACGTGATCCCGCGTACAAAGCATTCGCATTCACCGTCAGCTACCACTGCTTCCCCGAGTTTTCCCCCTTTTTCGGCGCTCGTCGTATTTTCGCCGATGCACGCCGTTTGGCAAAGTGACCCAGCAACTCGAGCAAGTAGCCATTAAAGAAACAGAATGAACGAGCGAGCAGGACGAAGAGCGAAGTAAATAAAGAGAAGACTGCCAGCCAATCGTCGAGGACTACTGACAAGTTAAAAACAGCCGAAGGTTGTCGAAAAGCTCGCACCCGGTTTACCCTAACGCGAATAATACGACGGTAGGAAGTGAGGAGTATCGGTTTCGACGTTGGTCGAGGCAGACCGCTGGTCACGGTGGTGGGGTCTTTGACTGGCCGCGGTTGATTTACGGCCCGGAAGATGATTTATCGCGAGTGTACCTTGAAAAGTGGCCGACAGTGAGAATTCGCGCTTGCACGGACCGCACGTGAGAGGAGAGTTTCGCAGGATCGGGAGGGGAGAATGAGAATGAACTCGAGACCAGGCGAAAGATCCACCGCCACCGACCACCACCGGTCACGTTACGTTGCAGCTCGCTAGTCCATAAATATTATTTCTCTTCCGTCGCGTACTCGCGCTAGTTCGATTGACGCGTGGCAGACTGTTTCGTTAAGCGCCAGAAGCGGAAATTTATTCCGACGGGGAGAAAAGATTAAAAGGCTTAGGCGACATTATTAATCGCCGTGGTCGAAGAGGAGGAAGACGGGTGACGGGCTAGCTCGGTTCCCGGGGACGAACGTAAATTTCGTAGAGAGTCAGGTGCGCTGGTGTTAATCGGTAAAATCAGTGGACGGGGAACGTTGCTCGAGATGGCGGACACGGAGAAGAAATACACGACGGCCTATGGGAAATTGCGAAGATTGACGAGCACCATAGACGGTCAGATTCGACAGATAAGCGTAAGTAACGCGATTCGAGACACCTTGTATCGTGTGGTCGTCCTCTAATTCGCGTTTAGCGATCGCGATAGCAGCCGCGTAGTTGGAGCTCGCGTCACGGAATTCAAAGGGATACGGTAAATATATAAATGTAGCGTCGACACGTACACTCGTAAAATCCGGCTGACTTTCCGCGAGTTTACGCGAGCTGCTCTGAGAACTGCCGGAAAAGGACGTGACCCAGTTGAATACCGACTCTATCTACTTGGGAAGAGCTGCGAAGCATCGGAACAAGAGCCTTCGGCTAAGACAGGTCCGCTCGACAGATTCCTCTCTCGTTCCCACACCGCTTACGATTACACCTACGGATATTCATAGACGTAATCCGCGAAAGTCAATTCGAAGCGACATTCTCCGAGTTTGCGAAATACCGAACGGACCAGTTGTTCCTATCGCAGTTTCGACCGATGGAAAACCGTGCGCAGCGACGCGAGCAACGAAACAGAACGTTGATTTCGCGTCGATTTCGCGTCGCTTAACGATACTCGTCGTAGTCCATAAACGCGAGATACTTGAAATGTAACGGTTTATTTCGGTGGAAATTGCAACATCGTCGAATGCGCCTGTAGCTTATAGATCACTCGATACCTGACTCACGACCGAGCTTAACTAACCCACGCTGCTTATGGTGAGCTTCATTAGTGCTCGGTTCTAGGAAACTATTTCTAAGACGACCGTAGCAACCGCAGCGCCGGGGGATTGGTTGCTCCGAGCACGTCGTTAAGCGATTATATTCAGCACGTAGCAATTGCGTCGAAAATTTTCATCTTCTCCGCCACCCTGCCCGTTTCCCCGACGAAACACAACCGTCCCTTTCTCCGCTTCATTCATCCGACGCATTCCCACCGCGCGACCCGATTACGTCGCGTCCAATTGCTCGGATTACCACACCTGATTATTAATAATCCTAATCTCTTCCTCGTGTTCCCATCGATGAAAGAAGCCGCGAGTAAACTTAACAGGCAATTGGCCAAAGCCTCGCCGAAATGACCTACCCGTTACCAATTACTCCGTTGCGAGTCCCCTCGTCGATTCACCGATTCACCGATTCACCGATTCACCCATCCACCAGATCCGAATGTTCCACGGGAATTTTAGCAACCTCCTTTCCCTCTGCCACTGCGGCATTTTATTCTCCAACGTGGACGTAAAGTGGAACGGGAACGAGCGATGATTCGAAGAATATACCAGGCCAAAGAGGTATTCCACTCGATGCTATTCGATCCACCGGATAATCGTTCCTGTCAAAACGTATTTGGGGCATAAACAGTCTTACATCGGCAAAGTCGTTGGTACGAGAACAAACGTGCAAATATCGATAGTAATCGCGTTAACGGCATATGTTCCGGAATCCCCTGTCTATTAATGCTGATTTAACAATGTCGAGCACACTGGCGTGTAGAAGGCGGATAAGCCGGAGCGGTATTACCGCCGGTCAAGCTATTTGCAAGTTAGGACAGGGCCGTTAATCGCGCGAATTATGCGTATCCCTGTCTGCCGCGTCTAACCGATCAAGTACACGACGAAAAGCAGCCGAACGAATTACGCTGATTCGCTCGGCCAGCCTCGTCAGCGAGATCGTCAGCGAGATCGTCAACGGGATCGTCAACGGGATCGTCAACGGGATCGTCAACGGGATCGTCAACGGGATCGTCAACGGGATCGTCAGCGGGATCGTCAGGGGGACGGTCCGCGTTCCTTCAATAATTTCGCAGCTGGAATTCCGCTTTAATCGTGATTTTCACCAGTCAAACGGCATTGGGTAATTCGCGTTTATCAGGCGCGCCGGCTCGAGAAAGAATTAATCAGCCGATACGGCAATTACCGAGGAGAAAGTTATCCACCGTTAATTTGATTAAATTAATGAAATTTCGAGCGGAATTGCCAGGATTCTGCAAACAGGCTGCGCCGCCGACAGCTACTGGTGCATGTTAACTTTTGATGGGACATTACCGTGACATTTAGAACGGGTTAACGATTCGATTAACATTGCTCGCTAGCGCTGCTAAATTATAAACCACTCTGACCACCCTCTAATCTTACTTACTCTGCGTCTTGTTTTCTTTTCAGTCTGAATATGGACTCACGGAGGATCAAGTGGCCGGTAAGTGGTGCTTAAAAATGAAATTTACCGTTTACCTCTGTCCACTTGCCGCGCGGTGAAATAATTCGAATGGCGGAACTCGCTCGGCGTCGCGCTTCCAAAACGTTTCTGCTGAATAACTCGAGCGACCGTGAGAACAAACGCTGACGCGTGGCCCGGGGATTTTTCGCGATTAATCAAGCGTTCGATACGCCCGAAGAATCCACGAAAAGATGTCTAATTTGCGAAAGTAGCTTTACGTAAGTATACGTCGTGTCACTCTCGCCGGTACGTGTTGCATAAAACATGGTTTCGGCCTCACGTGACCGCGATCATTGGCCTTGTGGTTGATTCCTCGGCGAGTGGCAGCTTTTAAAACGTCGCGGCGTCTAAGTTTTTGCGATGGCACGCGAGCCAGAGATCACTGATTGCCACGTCGGGGAAACGACTGAAAGAGAAATTGCCCACTCGTTTATGCACATTAATGCATCGTCTGGTGTTTACGTGGTGATAAACGCAAGGTGAATGCAGGCCGATCTATGCGGCAAACGATAAGATCAAACGGCGACCAGGACGTCTAGAAACTCGTATTTCCCGGCCGCGCCGCCTTTCGCCCATTCCGACTATAATCTGTCGGACTTTTATGAATCGCTAGATTTCTTTCCTCGCGTGATTTATCGCGCCGCTAACGGAGCAATTGCTTGCTCTGTAATTAAACGGCGAACCGACGTTTGTCGACGTTTACCGACTCCATTCTCTCGAGCCGAATTCCATCGGCACGTGAAACGCGCAACGACGACTCCTTTCTTCTCGTTCCCCTCTATTTTTCTAACCTATCCCCCGGTCCACCTAGCTCGCGGAAATCCAACGGATTTTGCACGCGCGGCAAGGAAAAATCAGGCGAACACGCCATCCGCTTTCGTTTCCACGTCCCCCCTCGGTGATTCCCGATTGTTGAACGTTCGGTAAAAAAATGCGAATGTTCGATACGTGGTTGTTATCCCGAGGTAGAAAGGCTGTATATGCGACCAGATACAAACACTCTTTTGATGAATGAATGCAGGAAAGAAAGGGGACAGTAAATAGAGGGAAAGACTGGAATAAAAGGTAGAGGCGCAACAATAGCAATGGATGTATTGTTTGGTTGGATGTGCCGATGAATCAAACGGGACTACTTTAATGAACGCACAGTCTCGTAAACTATTCAGAACGCCGTGTTGTCGTGCACGGATTTTTCGCACACGGCGCTGGTCGGACGCTGATGAAATTTATAACGGCGCATCTCTCGCGAGTTCGTCGCGGCTGGCTACTTGCCCGACGCTCGCGCGATCTCGGCTAGTTTTCCACGACTTGTAACGCGTGACCGAACATCCACACGTATACACACGCATAGCTACTCGTGATTAATAGACATCTAAATTCGCGAATTCTCAACAACGCGACGCCGTGCAGGAGCGTTTGTTGTATATCGTTTTATTGCCAAATCTCCGCCAAACTTTTTTCCCCCCGCTTAGTTTTTATTTACGGCTCGGTTGGAGGATCCCTGGAATTTCCGGCGAAATCACCGCATCGAAAACAGAGGGAGAAATTATTTTCGTGTTTCCGAACTCGATCCGGATGCATTCCAATCTCGAAAGTGCTGCAGAAAAACCGCACCGAAAGCGTATGGTGCTCTGCCCGTTTCGATCGCTCGCAATTTATTAAGGGAAAATCCAACGCGTCGGGCTTGACATTTGATCCGCCGGTAACGATCCTAGTTTAAGCTCCGCCAATGAAAACGATCGAGATCTTGACGCGGTGACCTAACGATCCGCGGATCAACCATGGTCTAACGAGTGATTTATCGCTTCAGAATTCAAGGAGGCGTTCATGCTGTTCGACAAGGACGAGGATGGCACCATCACGATGGCGGAGCTCGGCGTGGTCATGCGATCATTGGGACAGAGACCGTCTGGTAAGTGAATGCTTAAATCGGCCGGAAAAAATGGGAATATTTGGAAGAATATCGGGCGGCGTGTCGTCCACGTGTACCGAGGTAGACGCGATCTGGCCGGAAGCCACGAGCTGACGAAAAGCTAGCCACGTGCGGCCAAAAGATATAACGGTAATCTAAACCGCCAACTCAACCACCGTATTGTCTATTACCTATTAGCGCAAGAAGGACGTTGGCGAAATTCTATACCGATTTAACGACGCTCGTTCGCTCGCTGCTAAATGCACTTTGCCGAGCTAGAACGTATCTACACGCCGCGAGCAATGCCTTTTTATCCCCTTTGTCCTTTCAAATATTTAAAAAGGTTTTAATTGTCGCGATGAAACGATTCGAGTGGTGCTCGACGCTCGTGAAAATTTCAACGGAGTAAACGGTAACGTGGTCCTTAAACGTTTCTCGATTGTACGAGTGCAAAGACGGCATCAAAAGTTTCGAGCGGAACGCAAACTTTACGAAAGCACTTCTCGCTAAATTAATACCCCAAGTGACAGTTCGAAGATTTTCTAACATGACGAGAGTTAAACGATAGCAGCGCGGAAAACTAGGTTGCGACAAGAGCTTAGGGAAAATTACCATTCGGCCGATTCTAAGCTGGAAACTGCGACGGCTAGGCGCACGTGCAGACGCGCAAATTAACTGCGCGTCGAGTTCTTCTCTGTCTCCTCGCTTCTCCGCCGGCCTACGAGGGAAATTAAATGTCTCGCATGAAACGACGACGAATGTACGTGTATTACACGGGCCGACTAGAAACCGAGACACCGTTTAAACGACCATCTTTGATTCGCTAAACCGGATTACTTTTTCGCGCCAGGGCCAAGCCACCGATCTCACGATCTTCCCATTTCAGAAACCGAATTGCGAGATATGGTGAACGAGGTGGATCAAGATGGCAACGGTACCATCGAGTTCAACGAGTTCCTGCAAATGATGTCGAAGAAGATGAAGGGCGCCGATGGAGAGGACGAATTGCGCGAAGCATTCAGGTATCTCGAAATTCCTCGAGACAATCTTCCTGCAGACGCAAAGGTACGAGTGTTAAAAACGCAACTTTTCTTTGCCTGTCCTCAGAGTATTCGACAAGAACAAAGACGGCCTGATCTCGTCGAAGGAGCTGCGACACGTGATGATGAACCTCGGAGAGAAATTATCGGAGGAAGAAGTGGACGACATGATCAGGGAGGCGGATTTAGACGGCGACGGAATGGTGGATTATGAAGGTAATATTTTTTTTTTTTTTTTTTTTTTCAAGGCTACTTCGACACGCTGCACCTTAATAAGCGCGACATTTAAAAAATTATCGTTAGAGATACGAGAGAACCGATATAGCTATTGATAACGCTGCTCAACACGAATCTGTAATCGAACTTTTTACAAAGAGTTCCTTATCTAGCACGAATTGGCCACACAGCATCGTATTCCGTAAGCTTTTCTAGAAAACAAACGCATTCCGCGTTGCCTTGAAAAAACCCGTAAAAAAGTGTATAAACCCGAAAAGAAACGGATTAGTAAAACGGAATAAAAGAGAAACGAATGTAGAAAAGGTGAACGAAATCGAAGGAACAACCCAACGATGAGCCGTTTCGATATCATACGAAATATTCGAGTTCTCAAACAAAACTTAAAAAAAAAATGAAAAAATAAAATTGGAAAAAAGAATTAATATTTGAAAAAAACCAAAAAGTTATTGGTAAATTATTTAAGAGCGTGGGGTGAGGTTTGGGTGGCCTATCCCAACTTCGTTTTAGATGTTAGGCATGAGAGGTCGAACCGACAAATGACTGGAGCGCCGCCGCCGCGGCCTTTATATAGCCCCCGATCGGCCGAACATCCACGGAAATTTTCCAACTCTATCCATACCGTTAATCGTTACTTTTTCGCTGTTCTAGCTAATAATTTATTAATTTTTTCACTTTTATCATAAATATACGTCGCGAACAATTTGTTATTAACAATATTCATCGATTATTAATAATAAATTATAACTACATTCGCATTTTCATAGTATAAATGTCCATGCTACGCGTGCGTACGTCAAATTACTTTTATTTCCTCGGTATTCTTGGCTAACACGAAGCATTAAACGAAAAGTAAAAACGTTAGAAGATTTATTCTCACCTTAAAAGTTGGGTGAAGGATGATTTTGGTGTCGATTACGCACGACTACGACCCTGATGGATCTAAATGCGCGAACAATCGCTGTGTTAGTCGGACAAAGAACTCTTTGTAAAAGTGTAAAAATACGCGTAAGAAGTGCTCGAGATGAGCAATTATGATCAGATTCGTGTTCAGGAAAGTAAGGTGTACGAGAATCAGCTATATAGAAACGAATCGAATGTGTTTGCCTATGAAATTTGTTCGGTCGAAACGACGCAATATTTTCGCAGAATTCGTGACAATCCTGACGTCGAAGAATTAGTTCGGTGGCTATGGTTCGAGTAAGAAGCTATCCAGCTGCCGGAAGTCTCCGTCGAAGAATCGAATCAAAATTGCTGATAAGTTCCTCCCAAAAATCGTAGCGAAATGGTCATCCTCTCGAACACCACCATCGAAGACATCGATGAAAAGTCGCGAAGCTAACGATAGGGAATAGTTGCCGAGGACTGTTTGAGGGTTACGAAACGAAAAACGCTATATACCCTCGATCCAGCAAACAGAGGACATCGTTTAAGCTCATGGTGCACGACACTTTCTCCGTATGAAAGTAAGTGATACCGGAAGACTGAAAACCGTGTCTTGAGCGGTGGGGTAGCGGGTGACGGGTGACACGCTGACAAGTTCCAAGGGAGACGGAGAGAGGGAGAGAGAGGGAGAGAGAGGAGAGAAACAGGAGGGTGACTTCCGCAGTTGCACACACATACACGCATACACACCTCGCTCCTTCGAATTAATTTTACAACTATAAGCTAGCGAAACGACATTATACGTGAAAACGAGTGAGGTGCTCGCTCCCGAAACAATCAACTGAGCTTCGTTTAGCGTTTACCTACCTACTACCTATACTCTCTATTAATGCTATACAACGTCGTTATTGATATTATTAGGAATCACTCGATCCTTTTCCATCCTTCACCGGTTTCATTTACACGATACTTGTGGCATGACGATCTCGTAAATCGTTCACACGCGGATCGCTATCGATGGCCTAAAGTGTACTCTAGGATCGGACGCAACGTTCACGCGACACGGCATCGAATAGTACAAACGGTATCGGACCGAAAAGTGGTCCGTTTGTTACGCGAAAAGAGTGCTAGACGCGTGGCTGAGATGGGATTAACGATATCCGCGGAATATATCACGAAACTAATGGAGCGGAAGGTTCTTCGGATACACGGATCCACGGCGAAACGATCGAGACACCTGTCATCCCTTTCACTTCTGTCGTTCGATCGGTATTGTTCCTCCAATTTTGTAGATTCGCTTGTAAACCAGACGAATCCTGCCCCGACTCGTTGTTCCACTCGAATTTCGGGTAACGTTAACTGTCATTGCAATTCTAGCCGCGGGACTCGATGCGAGATGATAGCTCTCTCTCTAACCACCTGTCTTCGAATTTAGATGAATGTTGTCGGCAAGTAGATTAGTTTTAACCGCGATATACTCTCGTGGCAGAATTTTTAGAGACGCATGTTACGGCGGGATGCGAACGCAGTCGCTGGGAAGCAAGAATCAAAGCAAACAGTAGCGAAATTTCCCTTAAATGTACAAGACCGATCGTAGGATCCCTTGGGTTTTAGTTGCGAACGTTTTGTACCAGGCTCGTTTCCACCGCCGAGCGCGCTCGGAGGAAACAGCCGAGAGAATCTCGCGAGTATCGCCGCTGTTGTTGTTAGTCCCGGCGCGAGCTTAGACCCTCACCTATGGCAGCTCTCCTTATACCGAACACCGTCCACCCAAAGTCTCGACATTCGATCCCACCCACAGGCCAACCGTACTACGTCGTGCACCCTTATAGATCCTTAAGATAACAAGCCACAGCCGTAGCTCGCGGTAGAGGATAGTTAATTAGCGCATAGACGAACTACGTACACCTAATAAATGATGCATTATACACATACCTATTATATATACCTATACATGGTGTTACTACCGAAGATACTTGAAGTAACGTTATTATGGATATTCATATATATTTAGTATATACTTATACATACATACATACGTACATATATTATATATACATATACACGTTAGCGACGTACGTCGGTGGTATACTGGCATTGATATTTTTATGGTTTTAAAAAAAATACAAGAACAAGAACAAGAACAAGTATTAGTGTCAGAAAGAGAGAGAGAGAGAGAAAGAGAGCGAGAGAGAGAGAGAGAGAGCGAGCGAAAATGTGCGAGTGAATGAGAGAGAGAAACAGGAGTGAAAGAGAGCGAGAGAAAGAAATACCGGTTGGTTGGTCGAAGCGCGGAAGAGAAGCGCGTGTATATAACGAAACATTCAGGAGGGAGATGCGGGGAAACGGGATAAAATAATAAGAGCTCTTCTAAGCGTATTACAGGCGATTCGTTTTATCCTTAATGAGTGTCCACGGATGGCATGCGAATATTACTATTGTTATCGTTGGTAATTGTTGGTCACACGAAGCGGTGATTTCACAAATGTACACACCACATACACATAGAGATAGACAATAATTGTGTTTTTTAGTTAGGTAACACGCATATAGTTACGTCGCGTTGTTCGGCTCGACCGCTGAGTAGGTAAGCTACGAGATTGCCAACATCGCGATACGATTTCAACTTTCGGAAAGCTCGTCTTCGGAAAACTCCGCGTGTACTTGCCTAATTACGCGATCGTCCTTTTCGGTTGCCTCACGCCCCTGACCTACGGTGGAAAAGAAGAAGAAAAAAAAAAAAAAAAATATATAAAGGAGAAAGGAAAAAAAAATATTTTATACAAATAAAGTCAACGAGATACGTTAATTTCCTTTTACCGGTGGTCCTTGGTTTGCGAGATCGAGCCAGGGATTCGATCGCGATGCGCGTTTTCCCTCCGGTCCATGAGAATCCAGTCGCGAGATTCCTCTCGAGTTTATCGTTGAATTTATGTTCAGGGCCGTCCGACATCGGCGTGACGCAAAGCTACGCACAACGTAATTCAAAAAGCCGCGGGCTGTGCAAACTACAAAGAAAACAAAAAAAAAAAAAAATAAAGGATTACAAAGAAACTATAACATGCAAACATAAAACAAGACGCTTTGACAGTTAAAACATAAAAAGAGCTCGATAAGTCGACACAAAATAGTAATGTATAACGTCCCGAAGACAATATCTTTAACGATTTTATTAAAGGAAGCTATTCGAGATTTACCTCGAGAGAAGGCCTACGTTTTGCCACGTGTGTCCGAAAAGATAGATTGTAGACAAAATTGTCAAAGAGAGAGAAAGAGAGAGAGAGAAAGAGCGAGCGAAAGAGAGCGAGAGAACGAGAGAGAGAGAGAGAGAGAGAGAGAGAGAGCGAGAGAGAGAGAGAGAGAGAGAAAGAGCGAGAGGAGAAGGGGATAAGGGTGGAGAAAGAGAATAAAGAAACGAAAAGCTTTATGATAAAGAAATTACGAGAAAGGTGCTGTTTAGCTTAGACACTGTCAATTTTCTTCTTCGGTCTATCCATTTGCTTTCGTCTTATCTGAATTACTGCACGTTCCGTTCTATACTATACTTGGCGAGTCTCGGTTACTTCGATTCCGACCTTTTTATCCTCCTTTCCATTCATCGTTGTCTCACGGACAATTTTCTATTTCATTCGAATGATTGCGACGAATGGGCCGATTCGTTTAGAATTATGACATGCACGAAATTTCACTGCACCCCATGAGTTTTCCGTTTGATTTCCCACCTTGAAAACGAAGTTTATCGATAAGAGTATCGACAAATGCTGAACACAAGTACAAGGAATCGTCAATACCTGTATATATCTCTGCGAAAAATGGTTGCCGAGTCAGAGATCTTGAGGCGGGGACGCGGAAGAGCAGGGACAGGGAAGGAAGAAGCTCGGAAATGTCCATCGGAAGTATTTTCAGTTCGCGAGGCGACACGAAACGCACACTTGTCACGCGCGCTTATAATAGGTACCTCTTTCATTAATACGAATCGCTATTGCGGTCCCACGAGGTCTCTGACTGCGCGTTCCTTTTTTTTTTTTCCCCCTCCCCGAATCGATTACGTACTTGTCCCGCCAAACATTCCCATGGCAACGAATTTCCCATTTTTCCCCTCCCGCGACGTGCATTAATTCCGTTCTGCGAATATTCCCGATGCGGAGAGCCCCTTTGATCGAACCCCAGAGCGCCTGATACGTCCCTGGAACATCGTTAATGCGTTTCTTTTTAAGCGGGAATGGCGGCAAGTAGAGAGATACAAACAGCCCTATCAGACAGAGTTATCACTGATCAATCATACCGAAAAGTATTTTTATAGAATACTCTTCGAGCCAGATCCTATGGTATATCGAGATACATACAACCTCGCGTTATATTCTATTCTATATATTGTATTACATTTACGTCAATGTATACGTGCGTGTACAAAAAATGTATATCGTATTATATCATCCTACTCTGCTGGCAGATTTCACGGTAGTTGTTACGCGCTTGGACGACGAGCCGAGAATGTTTCTATTCGTCGCGAGACGGCTAATTATGCGTTCAATTTGTCGTATAAACGTCCTTAAGAACGGTACGCAAGTCTTCCTTTTAATCTGCACTAATTCAAAGTTCGAGGATGTTTCTAGTATTTTGTTGTACGTTGCTGATTGCGTTGTGGCCTCTGACGGTCTGTTACTTTTGCGCGAAATTATTTTCTCCACTCGATATTTTGCGAGCTTTTTTTTCCAATACCGAGCGGAGAGTCGAAACGTTGATGCGCCTAATCGTCGCGCAAATCTGTGGATCAGACCGGCGACGCGTTAAGAGCAAAGAAAAATAAATGTAAACATTCAAAGACTAACTTGTCCGAATCAGTCGTGTTTCGTTTTACGATGACGTTTCGAAAATACAAAGGTAATCGTCAAAACTGTCCGTTTCTTTCGCATCTGACGAGTCTTCTTTTTCCTTCTCCGCTAGGAAATCGCGAAAAGTTAGTCTTTGCTTGTTTTATTCGCATCGATCCTCTGGTACTAATAAAGCTTGAGAATGACGCGGCGACGCGAGATGTTCGAGATAGATACGCTTGTGTGTTACGACTCATATTATGAACTTGTGTCTATGTTTTAGATAAATAGTTTCGCTTACGTGGAAAGCAAACGGACTGCGAGCGAACTAACGAAACGTAACATTTTCATAAACGTTTGATACGCTCTGATGAGCCAGCCGAAGTCAAAATTGTTGTCGAGAGTTGCATAGGATCCTTTCTTTCGAAACAAAGAGAAGGAAAGAAAAGAAAGCAGCAGAAGATGAAGAAGAAGAAGAAGAAAAACAGGCAAAAGCATAAACGAATGTTAAAGTTGAAAATCATATATAGATTAATTTCGTCTCTCCTCTTCCTGAAATCCTATGCATTTCTTCGAGTTCTCCACTTCGGTTGAACCCTATTGTTCTAAAGTTTGATACCATTTCTCAAGGAAATTCTCTAACGCTCGCATTACATTATAAACAATGTCCGTAATCGAAGTTAAGAAACGCGTGCTTGTGGCTTTTCACGAACGACCTCGAACGAGATTACGCGAAGAATGGTCAAGGTCCGCGTGAAACAAAGACAGGGGAAACGGAAATTATTTGACAAGAAACGAGTTGAATGATGCAAAGGTAATCAAACGACTAAATGTACATTGCTAGACACGAAAAAGAAACCTGATTAACTTAGGTGTATAATAATTGTAATCGTTATAAATAAGTGTAACTATGTTGTACTAATCGCGAAAGCGTCTTGTGACTTATCAAACGGCAGTAACTCGTACTGCTCGAAATTTTCTGACTTTTGTCACGACGAGACGGTCTTTCCGATTGGTTGTTTGTTAGCATAATCAAATATATCTATGTTTTTCATCCGTTGGCTGTCGTGAAAGTATCCGCGCTTCGCAATGAGATCGAGAATAATCATGGACGATGTTAAAAACAAGCACAGTGGTTAGGCGAACTATTCGCAACGATTAGGTAAATCGATGCGTTCGGATACCGATTGCATGCATCGTTGAAGCCCGAGATATTTATAATTCGTTGATCAGAGAGAAAAAGTATTTGGAACAGTATCGGTAGAGTTCGGTGTATAGTTCGGTACGTAAGAACGGCCACATTGAAGAGCAAATAATCGAATTGTCAGGAATGGTGTCAGAGACTTCCGAATGATACTCAATCATCGCATCGCAAATCCTTTGATTTGCCGAGATTACGTTCGCGTACGAAATCGATACAATGCCTTAACATCTTCGTGCGTTAATTCTGCGACATCTAACGAATAGTTTTCCAATAAAAGCAGAGAAATTTATTCTTATTCCAATTTGATTTCACTGTTAGTTTATAACCTTTATCGAGCAAAATGTAACATTTACCAAAACAAAGGATCGAAGCAATTTCCTTAGATGTCCGGATGTTATACGCACTGTAATTCTTCCCTCGTACACTCGCTGCTGTTATCTCATGTTTCTTTCTTTTTTTTTTTTTTTTTTTTTTTTTTTCTTTTTATTTTCATTTCGTCTAACGTAAAGCGATCTAACATAGTAAGCATTGCAGCTAGGCAATCGTTATCGTTAAAACTACGACTCAAACACAATAATGGTCAAGAATAATTATTGTAATAAGAAAACGTCTTTCATTACTTTATTAAACGATCGCGAGTACAAGTCGTGTTAGTTAAATGAATATACGTGTGTATATCCAAATATAGGGCAAGTTGAAGGGAGACCCATTCGGTAGGTCTTTGGTTCTTCGTGGGGTGCAAATAACTTTANAAAAAAAAAAAAAAAAAAAAAAAAAAAAAAAAAAAAAAAAATAGCGTAAAAACTAAGTCAAGCGAGGTTACACCAGAGATATCGCACTGTGAATGAGAATATTTATATTTTTACTTGAGAAAATGTTATAATAACGTTTGTAATGTCTAATTCCCATCCGGTAAAGAATGTTTATAACGTTATTTTTCTAGAGTATATATCTAAACACTTATTATTGTGTTATGACGAAACGTGCTCTCAAGCGACAGGCAGGCTTGATCTGTTATAGATGCAATACGTATATTTACTCATGATAAGTATTGCGTTTGCTTCGATTATTTCGTCATCTTTACAATTTCTCTATAAGTAGCATATATGTATACCATGTTACACGTATAATAGCTCTTATTCAACTCTAAATCTTATCGCGAGTGCTCACGAGGAACGTGCACATACAAATACAACCAATGTGTTTCTCGCGGTGTTCATTACAATTTTACTACTGTAAATATTATTTACATTTAAGTTCGAGAAATACGCGAATACCTCTGTACGACTAATTGAAACATTGATGGCCACTGTTTATCGCTGCTGAATAATACCTTTTATAAACTTACGAGAACCCTCGAGCGTCTTAATTCACGATCGGAGACTAATTTTTCTTTCGACGTTAAAAAGATTCTATTGGAAAGATTGTTTGATTAAACTATTTTTAAACGGCGGTAAAACTGGCTATCAATATGTATAACAGAAAGCAAAGAACATTGTAATATAAAACAAGCTCTTTCCTTTCGCTTTATACCTTGTTACTTTCGCTTGAATGCGATTGGGACAGTAAGAGAGGAGAACGCTTTCAGTTGGTAATTATAAAATATTATTACGTGTCGTTTAACTTTTCCGTCAATCTACTACGACCATTTATCGAAACGTTCCTTTCCAACTTGATAGAAGATAATTTGTTCTCTAACTGCGGTACCTGCGATTGATGGTTCTTACTCAGATTTGCTCCACTCACGTTTCGTCGTAAAGTGGAAAAAAAAAAGAAAAAAAAGAAAAAAAATACGGAAGTGCTGGAAATTGTGGCGAGAGTGCAGTATGTATGGTGTTAGCTGTATGAAATCATGTTACGTGTAATGTTATGTACTGTAAGATTAGAATACATCATAAAATGGTGATGGCGTGTACTGCTGGAATGTAATACATGTATCGAGTTATCCCTAAATACAGCCATTTTATAATGGACGTTTATTCGAGGTCTATTCTCCTCTCTAGTTTCACCTGCAAGGTATAGGAACGAGATAGAAGAGAAGAAAATGCCCGCGGGGCATAATAATTCAACAGAGATTATAGATGTCTGACTTAGAAATTGTTTATTAACAGAAATATTAATACCATCATCCATACAAATTAGCTTCTTAGGAGTATCTTAGTACTATGCTATATGAAATATTATTACTCTTACTCGTATTCAAATATTCCAAATATCGAAAATCGTCGATGTCTCGATTCTAAATGATACTTTGCCCAAGAAGCGATACTTTTTAAATGAAACAATCAATTTCAAGTTTGCACTCACTCACGCGCTAGCTACTATCGAAAATCGAACGCGATCGAATGATTCCCGCGTATTTCACTCGTTAGCGTTCTCGAACATACTCGCGATCATGCACTGCGATTTTACGTTGTGCTAAACAAAATTTCGAGGAAATTAATGAAAAAGTATCAAAATCCCGTTAACTAGGAGTTAATCTGAAGATTAATTAAGAGGATTAAACGAAGAAGCATAAAAGAACGCGGGACAAAGGCCGTGATCGCAGCCACGATGTCAACAGTACATTTGGTAGTGTAGAACTTAAGTTTGATTATACGAAACCATATATTACAACGTTTTACCTATAGTTGCATAATTTCTTTGCTCTTTCTTAATAATATTCTATAAATCGTATTACAAGTTGAGATATAATATCTATTACACGAATATTGACACTGGGAGATATTAAGATCTCTGGCGTTCATTTGTAGTTCCGTAAAGGATTATTACCATTTTTATATTCAATAAGAAAAGAAAGATAATACAAAAAGCACGTGTTATGTAAAAATAGAATAAAATCTATTATTTCCTGTAATGAAACCCGTGTAAAGGTTCCGATTATATATATATATATGTATACCGCGGATAATTTTTTACAGATTAGAGGTTAGATGTAAGTATATAACATTTGGTAGAAACCCGATTACTTTACGTTAGAATTATATACTTCTTTCTTTTTCTTTTAAATCATCGATACGAAATTATTCACGAAAGTTATTTTGTAATTTACAATAAACTAAACATTTCATTTTGCGACAATACTGTATAAACAATTACAAAAATGTTATCGCGACTATAACGTTTGATTAATATTTCAATTTAATAATACAACGGATTTGGATTTTCTCGATGCGAACAACTGTAAATAACTAACAAATTGCATAACCAAAGTCATACAAATTTCAATATACTGAGTTACCTGAACTATATCATTATAGCTCATCCTTGAGTAACGAATATCTGTTTTTACTGGGTGCAAGTTTCTTAAATGTAGACTCTGGTGGGGTTGTAGGTACCTTGATTTGTCCAACAATTTGCGATACTTCGTCAATGCTTGGATCTGGTCCATAATGAAACTCCCTATGTAACTTTCCTGTATACAGATCTTGTAAGAAACTTTTCAATTTTCCTTCTACATGAATATCATGGAAGTTTGGGAACAGGTACATATGTTTAAAACTATCTATGGCAATTAGAGGTAAATCCGCTGGAGTTTTCCCTAAATGATGGAGAGGATGAGCAAATTTCACACCATCTGCAGTCAAGAAATTTACATTTTCTGAAATAAAATAAAGCGTTATATTTCCTTCGAACCAAATCTCCTTAGGTATACAAAATACATATTTTACTCACGTTTTTCATCGATTAACGTTCTTGTCACTATATCTTTATACATTTTAACACTTTTAACGTCATCGGGAGCGTGAAATAGTATGAGAAAGGGTAAACCTTCTTCTGTTAATTCCTCTGCATTTTCAAACGTGATTTCCCTAACAAGAGGCACACATTTTTCTTGTGCCCAAACATTTAGATTGTCGAAACTTCCATTGTACGTTTCATCTTCGTCGTTAGAAAGTGCTTTATCAGATCGGAAGACAACTATAGGTACTCCTGGAGGGTGCATAGCTCTGCTTGCATTCCTAGTTGTATTTCCAATATTTAAAAACTGTTCCTACCTTTCATTTATATAGATTTATCAACCATGACATATTAAGATGGCAAAATAAAATATTTAAAAAAGATTAAATATTTTCTAGTTAAACAATTAAATATATTCACATCTGGTGCTTTTATCAGGCAAAAATATGGCTTTAACATAGGAAAGAAAAGAGGCATTACATTTACAACAATTTTCTTGCAATAACGAAAATAAAGGTGGTGCTATTTATACCATGCTCAACATCTTACTTACAAAAAGTGGAAATGTTCCCCAATTCCACAGTTTTGAGCAGAGCATGTGCTTGTTAGAAAAAGAAAACAGGAGAACAGTTACATTTATTTTATAGAAGCATTAAAGGAAACTTCTTCGAGAAAGATGAACAAACGCGTTAATCGTCTACATAATTCGAATACATTCCAATAGAATACTTACCCAAAGCCAACATGGAATTGACAATCGTCCTTAAGTTCAAAAGCAACTCTTCTAAATATGTTATATTCTGGAACATTCTTTGTATCAAAATATCCAATGATCATTCTTTTTTTATCATCTAAATTATTTAATTCCTTTAAATCATAAAATTCCTTAATAGGATCTTCCAACTGTTTCCTTATAAATTCCTCAAAAGCTTCTACAGACCGCTGACCTCTGTACTCCCGTTTGGTCGTTTGGCCATGCCTTATAAGCTTTAAAGTTGGGTATTTAGTGATGCGATATCTTGTAGCAATGGGAGCTAAAAGGTAATCCTCTGTTTAGTATTAAACTCTGTATACGCGTTACGATAAGATTACTTTCATTTCGCATATTTATTTCCATCAATTCTGTTTACTCACATTCTTTTTCGCAATCCACTTTTGCCAGTACTATTCTTCCCGGTTCAGGAATCGAATTTCTTATTTTATTCGCAGCCTCTTCAAAAATAGGTGCTAATGAATTACTAAAACGACACCATTGTGCATAAAAATTTATAAATACCAATTCGTTTGTTGCTAGAATAACACACAAGAAGCGATATTTACTGTAATATGTAATATAAATTATAATCGTGAATTTTATTTAAAATTTCACTCACCAAGCGTCGTATTCAAATTCTGTCGAGTAAGCGACAACGCGCCTTCGCCTTCATTTGCTAAATTGTTTGGCAAAAAAGCCTGAAAAAGGAAATACTTGACAGTTTTATGGTTTATAACATGTACCTACAACGCGAAATACCGAAGCGTACTAAAGTATGGCAGCCCGCGAAACTTCGGGACATTTAATGCACAATAAGTAAATAGAATAATTAAAATTGGGAAGGATATGTAAAAATAGCAGGAGTGGATTAAAAATTATGTTTTTATTTTCAGTACGATCTTTTCGACATTTTCTTTCCTTTCCTTTCTATTTTATTCAATTCCATTTCCTTACTTTATTTATATCGATGACTTGAAATTTAAACTATCCGCAACAAATGCGTATAGTATAATCGTTCGATCTATTTTCAAAGAGTTTGTTTAATAATTTTTTGAGGTTATTTTACGTGTACGTGTACAGGTTATGCCTGTATAAAAACAATAAAATTAGATTCGGTATGATTAAAGTTATTCCAAGATTAATGGGTTGTAATAACGGGAAATGGACTTTCTAAAATTTGTAGGTTCTGAATTACGTGTCAGAGAGTACGTGTCACTGGCGGTATTCAAAAATTTGTTGCGCTGCCTCGGCAAAATAATACGATATACCATTTTAATCGGTACTTACCAATAAACAGGCGAGTAGAAGTATTTTGAAATCAAAAATATCACAGAAGACCAACATATTGTGATCTTATAATATAAAATTGATCAAGCAATAACTTTTTGAGTAACCATCAGTAAGCAGCTTCCTTTGCGTCAAATGCCACGAATTTGCGGTAAATCGAAGCCTAGGAAAATATTCTCGAGGCATCGATTTAACAGGGATGGCAAAGGTGTTATATAAATTCTCTATGTCCAAGTTATACCCGCCTCCTTTTTCTTTGTTTAATTTGTGCACGCCATCGTCGGGTCTCGTTCTAGTACCTACTTCGTATCGCAATATCTCTATTTCCCCTAGCTAGTATTTGCAATTCTAGAACATTTTACGGTATCGCAAACATAGCCGTGGTACTTTCTTAATAGCCAACCAATCGTATTTCTCTACGTTCGAACGCGTAGCCTGTAAAATTCCCTAGACGGTTTATGCCTGTGGCGGGATTTTATTTCTCGTGTTCTCTTCGACGTTGAACCGAGAAACTGGGATAGAGGCGATTCTAAAAATAAATATTAATCGATTATAGTATAAAAGTTCATTTTAAAATAGTTACGAAGGATCAAATTATGTTATAATTGCGAAAAGGATTCTGGTATATATACTAGTACAGCACTGGTTATCGTTCTAGTATAAAATATATATTACATATTTTAATTATACATTATAGATGTTTCGGTTCTCAAGTTGAGTTCCTCCTGAAATCTTTAAAACTATTAATACAGCATATGAAATTTTTCGTGAAACTTTTCATATTTTACTGCGAATTTATTAGGTTTATCGTCTACGACGATTGAACCAAGAATAATATATTTTTTATACTGTTACATAAAAATAAAATTGTACAGCGATTCTTGACAGTCGAGAATATTACATACGACTTTCAACGGTCATTGCACAGTGGCGAAGTTGCGTATTGTCAATGGGAACAGATACCATTGCCCGACGAGTAATTTTATAAACATTTTTACAAAATTAATAACATTCGTCGAGTTACCGTTTGTTCCACGTCTTCGATATTTAAAAAGAACCGACAAAAATTCACGTGGATTGTAAATATCGTAAATTTAATGCATAGCTCTTAGCTCGGCGTCGCTTTCGAAAGAGAAATCTTTGGAAAACGATGGCAATTACCAGATATCGCCACGTGGAAGCGGCTACGCATCGAGGCCCTGGTCTTAAGGCCCCTAATACATTAATTGCCCTATCGGGGAATTCCAGGTGAAAAATGGTAATCTAACGTACAGCGAGCCTAAAAGTGTGAAGCTATTCGCGCTTTATTAGTATTTTACAAAAGGTGTACTAGATTTTGTTATTCCACTTTCGTAACACTAATATCTTTCGTTCCGAAAAATTCTTACGTGATTTTAATCGAGTTCAAAGAAAATATGAAAGTATGGAAAGCGCGAGAAAGAAAGAATTGAAATTAAAATCCTCGAATGCTCGAGGAACAGACTAGACTACGCAATGTATTCGTGTATACGAAATAACTGCTTGTTTTAATATCCTTTGTCGATCGGTTTCCACTGAATCGGAGTCGTTGCCCGTCTCGACACGACTTACGCGAGATCGAAGATAAGCCGTCGAATCAACGATACTCGCGACAAATAGAGCGACAAATAGAGCGACAAATAGATAGCGACTATAGCGAGACGTAGCGGCTTGGATGAATATCCCTGTTTCGTGGGGTAGGAAGCAATTAAGGAAGCACCTCGCGAGGTCTAACCGCAGACACGTTATACGAGTCCGTGCGAGCCTCATACTCGGACCGAGTACGCACAGGTAACCAGGTCGACTAACAAAAGATAGATAGATCCTCGCCTTGACACCGAAACCATTATCAGTCCAATAACGCACCAACGGATTTACGAAAACATGGCGTTATCAAGCGTGAGAAGCGTATCTAACGAAATAATTATATCCAATAAGCGACAGAAAAGAAAGAAGAGGGTTTATTTTTTAAGGATTTGTAGGCTTTTTTTTTATAGCTAGCACTAGTCGACCTGTCCATCTTAGTCGCAGTTTGATCTTCGTGAAAATTTCAACGATTTATCAATTATACCGTTGATTTATAAAAGCTACGACGAAAATGTTAAAGGTAATTTCTAGGAAAAACCGCTGGGACTTCCTCCTTCGCGACCGCAACTAGTTTAACGTTTCCGTTCATTCTTCCTTCCAACTATCGAAGAACATTGGTTTTCCAAAAGACGAACAACTGCTTGGTCGAACAACTTCGACCGCAACAAACTTACCTGTAAAAGGATTCGTCGCGAAAGGGGTAATAAAACAATCATATATCCGTAATCTCCGTGTAAAAGCGAATTATTGGCCACATAGAAAGCAACAATGACGTTTGCCGGGTATCTTACCACGTTGTACAATCATGACTTCACGAATCCTCCTACTTGCCGACGAAATTTCAATGTTCAGGTACACCTGGGTGAATCCTCGGCCCTCGGCGATATAATCCCCATTGAACGAGTGCGAGGGCTCTCTAGGCATGAACTCCAACGATAATTTATGACTACACGAGACTGCAGCGAAACGCTCGAACGGAGTATACTGTCGTGTAAGCCACGGCTTAACCGTAATTTACAACAAAATCCAATTTTCCCGATTCTACGTTTATTCTGTGGACCTGCCGGATTGCCCGACTGCGATCTGCCTTCACGGCACGAACACCCTAGACTGGGCAGTTTTTCCATCGATCGTAGCTCGCGTTAGTCGAACGTTTGCTATATCTTCTTACACGATCGGTATATATTTATATCGACGAGGAATCCGAGCGAATTATATCGATAGGCTGAACAGGTAGAGTTACTTCCACCCGCGTAATCCTAATTGTCCGTGGTAAATTGACACAAGGTAGATTCTGATTAACTCGAACGTGTCACGGTGACACTTATTTGCCGGTATTCTTTGATACCCGATCGGGTGCACCACTGGATACTAGTCGAACAAACGAGTCTGTTGAAAGATAAAACCACACAATGCGCCGCAGGAGTCTGCATCCGACAATATTTCTTTTCCGAGAAAAACTGCCGCGACTTTGAAGGCGGCACTGACCTTTGCTGCGACAAAACGTGCCGACTTCCCTTTAAGGACAAGAATATTCGGTCCTGCGCGCTGTTCGTAAAGGTGTACGCGTTATTGGCAGAACGTTTTACATTTTCGTCGTGTTCGAGACACGGATAAACTGGAGATTCGATCGGATAGACCTCTCGCGGCGCATCGTTTGTAAAGTCGAAGGAAAAATTTCGTAACGAGATACGAGATATTCGGAAAGTCGTTAATTTTGTATCAAAACTCTTTTACGATGCTTCTCGGAACGAGGCGGGTTCGCGATTCTGCAAAGAAGCGATTATCCATTTTAATTCCTCGTTGATTTGACATGGGGTGTACACGGATGTGCTAGACTGTTTGATCAGTTGGGGCATCAGTGTAGCCGTTTCGGTCTCTTGCGATTCGTTCTCAAAGGTTAGCACACAAATCATATTCAGTCGGTCGTGGTCTCGAATTTTTCTTTCCCTTTTTAACTTTCGGCGATCCTGGCCTATCGTCCTCGGACCCCCACACCCTTGCAACAAAAGCGGTCGGCACGATTGAGACAATAGAGAAACCACGACTTGCTCCCTGCTAATTAAAATCTATCGGTGAAAGATGAGCCGACGAAGGGTAAACGTCGACTCATTTTTTTTCCTCGAAACGCCGTCGCTTTCCTCCACCGTGTCCCTTTTCAACCTTACCTCGTAAAACTGGATTTTTAACTGGATTAGCGGCCGATTATGCACCGTTGTTAAACGTAATAAACGGATTACTTTCGTACCTTCCGTCTCTGCGACATTTCCATGTTTCTACGGAAAATTAATTCTGGTTTTAGATTGTACAGCGTCATAATATTTGGTTCACCCCCCGTGGATCACGGTTAATAAGATATTCCCAGGTTATCCGTTAATCTGCATACCTCGTTACTTCTCTTTGCTCGGAAACTTTCTGTTAGTCAGCTGGAAATTTCCCGACGGACACCGGTGAACCGACACAACGGCCTTTGATTCGGTACGATCAGAAATGCCGAGTTGCGTAATGAATCCGCGTACATTGTGACGGCTTCCTTTGAACGGTGGATATTCTCACGGGTTCCATGGTACCCTCTGATTCTAGTTCTTATTCTCCCGTTTCTTTCCATTTTTCCTTTTTTCCTTCTTTCTTCATCTGAAACGCAACAGGTCGTATTGTGTCGAGGGTGTCATTCCCTTGGAGCAGGATTGGCGGGAAGACCCCTTCGGCTCGATTCTTCCGTCTCGTCTCTACGACGAAACACAAATTTATGGACTAGGGATCGACGTTTTGGAACAGGTACCATCTTTTCCCTTGTTCTCGCACCTTGCGCCTCGTTAATTCCTTCCCTCCGAGACGTATTTTCGGCACCTTTGTTAATCGAAAAGCAAGCGTTGTTACAGAAATATTTCCGCGTACGTAAGCCGATCTTATCAATTACCAACGCTGCCGATCTACCAGTCTCTGTTTCTAAATGATCCGTAATAAATGATTATCATAACGCGACTAAAGGAACATCCTTATACGCTACTAAAACTGTTTTCTCTTCGGCAAGTGATTAATGACGAAGCACTGTTTGCTATCCATTTGTCTGAACCTGACCAGGTCAGAACAACGAACCCGCACGCTAATCGGACTGTAAAACGTTATGAGAATCCGCCGAGATAGAAGGTATAGCAGCTCATAATGTAGATCTAATTTCGCTATTAACCTTCCGAGAAAAGGGTACGCGCTAGAAAAATAAAAATTAACGTCCACAGGTATAGACTCTTTACGTTGACTTTGTAAACATTAGCCGTGCATTCGTATTCCTCAAATATTTAACCATAGTCAGGTAATCGGTAGCTCGAGACCACTTTATCTACTGTCAGAAACTGGTCTGTTTACGTACAAGATCGCCCAGTGATATTTAGTAAACTCCGTAATCTCTTGTTTACGGCCTCGTAATCCTAACCCGATTAGCAGCGATGTATGAGTCGGCGGGATAGATCCGACTAATCTTGTTCCGTGGCGAGGTACACGAACCGATCAGCCTCAAATGGGCTTTCTTCCCTTAGAGAGAAGTCGTGAGCGACCACGTTACGCCGATCATCGTGTGAAAACTGCAAAGTCTCGCTCCATTAGCTTCGAAGACTAGTCCCATTGTCGGGTCTATTGTCGGGGAACGTGGCCCTCTCTCTCTCTCTCTCTCT
>NIJG01000273.1:703051-723827 GCA_002201625.1 Euglossa dilemma | reverse complement strand
CCGCACCGCTCCGCACCGCTCCGCACCGCTCCGCGACGCGCCACGAGGAACGGAACCGCGTCGCACCGGTCGCCGTGAAAAGAGAGACACGCGCGAGTCCAGCGAGTTGTCCGCAGCGCGACAAAGCTGCACGCAGCTTCGTCTAAAGAGGAGAGGGAGCGAGAGAGCGCGAGCGAGCGAGCGAGAGAGAGAGAGAGAGAGGAGTACACAGTACGCAGCTCTCTCTTACGTGTTACGCGCGGTCAGTGCGAGAGGCTGCGACGTGCCGCGAGCATGCGTCTGCGACGGACGGCCCTTAAGGCGGATACGCACCACGCCGACTCGTCGCCGCCGTCGTCGTCGTCGTCGTCGTCACCACTCTCCATACCCATGAATGCCCGCTTTTCACCATCGCCACCGGAGCACGAATGCACGCGCTAATACCGTCGAGGGGGCGAAGAATGGACGAACAGGTTCGTAGCTGCGCGCATGTCACCGATCAACCCGAGACCGGTCTCGATCCTTCACCTATACGCCTTCGCGATTCGCAACCTCGTTTCACCAACGCGCGCCAATTGTCATCGAGATCCTTTCCTCCTACTTTCCTCCACCTTTTCTCCGAACGCCGCCGCGACCTCTCTCACGGTCCTTCCTATCTCCCCGCGTCCCGGTAAACATTACCGATAAACATGCACGAACGACAGTGTTTCCACGGAAATTTCACGCGCCTGTGTTTCCTACCTCTTCCGTTTTCTTACCAACCATCCTCTCCGGCTAACCGTCCTTGTGCCGATCGTTGAGTGAACCGATTCCGAGGGAAAATCTCCACCACCTCGTAACCCCGGTGTGTTTATCCGAGCCTTCGGTCACCTATCCGGGGCTTTGAAATTTGCGTATCTCGGACCGAGCTATAGGCACAGTTTGTTTTCACTCGCTCGATATCGTTTCCGTCTTCGCATTTTCGAAGGGCACCGCGTGGGAAATTTCTCAGTCGATTTCGAGCTGCGGTACGATACACTGGTGCGTCTGGTGGAATAGAATGTTCCTCTATCTCGTTCACCGGGCAGTGATCCAAGTTTGTGATACATAGTGATTTTTATTGCTCAGTGTGGACAGTGGCGCACGGACAGATCAGTCTGAGGATCGAACGGAGCTGTTCGAAAACATCGCTGTAACCGTATCGGCGCGTCTTATCGAGATTTTTTGGATCCACGAGGTGAATCGAGCCGGCAACCTGGACGCCGAGGTCGGCGGCGGCGGAAGCCGCAGGGGTATCAGCCCTCCAACCCATCTCGGCAACATAAACGTGAGTTTTCCTTTCGCTACCCTTCCACCACCTTCTACACCTATATACGCTCTGTATTTCATAAACTTATCATATACCTACTTTGTAAGTGCAAAAGCTATAAACCATTCGCTTTTGGCAACGACCACGTCGTAATTACAAGGCGCGGTTTATTCGCTTTAACCGGTAACAAGTATATCTCGTGTCGTGCGAAAAATAGTATACGTAGAAAGGACCGATAAAATTCGTAATTATTTTCTAATATGACGGGCCGATGAGTAACCGTTTACGGCACGTACGTAGAAACCGAATTATTAAAATGCCTCGGGTTTCGCAATTACGGATAATATTTTATAAACGGGGCAACGTGTATCAAGTGCCACGTTCATGATCCGTTTATCGGCGATACTTATATCTTTTTCTTGCTTTTACCGTAATCGCGCTCGTTACCTGAAACGATGCATAATAATCGAACTCCTCGCGACTGCTTGTTCCATTGTAATTCGTTACGGACACCTTAACAGATGTATCGCGTCAATCTGCGAGTTGTGACAAGTACACGCATAATTAGCATTCTTTACACGGGGCCGGCAACAAAACAACGTCGCGACGCTTTAATGCCCTCACCTTTTTAATAGTTTAACACGATAAAGGGTTACTTAACCAATTTGCGATAGTTAATTATCGAAAGGGAAACGCGCGACAAAACGACGCAAACGCGCTACCAGCGTGTTTTAACGTTCCTTTCCCTTTTACAGCGGCAAACGCGATCGGTTTCTCGTTCGGGCGAGAAAATCCGCGAAAATTCCCTCGTCAGAGAGGGAAGATCGATATCGACAGGATGGCCAGAGTTAATTCTAGAATCGTGGTTCGGTTGCACGGTTACGAGAATTCGTCTAGAGAACCGCTAGTCGGTTCTGGTCGGTATAGTAAACGTTACTATGTTGCTACGCCCGTTTCACGCCCACCATACATCACGCGTTATGCTCGGACCTACCTGTCGACGTATACGCCGCTTCAAAGGTGTTGCACGCGTTCTTAATAAATTTCCATCGTAAAAACCTCACCCAAGGTTATTTCTTGTCCGATATTTTCTCAGAAAATATCTCCTTCGCGAAAACCATACCGTCGATGAACACGCACTTTCCGCGTGTCCGCGCCACCGGATATCGTTTCGCCGAGTTTTAATAATTCACCGTTCACAGCCTGTAAAGGAAGTTGGCACGTCGGAGACAAGAGCGGCTCGGACGTTGACGCGGGCAATTCGGAGAAAACTGGCCGGACTTTTACGGAAAGAAAGAAATATACGCGAAAGGTTGTGAAACCATCTGTATATAGCGGAGCGTAGGCCATTCGGTGGACTTGAAACGCGGCAGAGCAGACAGTCGTAGGGCAAGAAACACAGTGCCGGCACTTTGCTGACACACCTCCACACAAATCTAATTAATTTATATCCTGAGAGAGGCGCCACTAGGGATGCTTAAGTCCGACAGGGGAAAAAAGCGAGCAAAAGAAAGGGTACCGGTGCTGGTACCGGCTCGTCCTTTTGAGTTACGGGAATCAAAGGTCTTAGCTTTCTTTCCGCCGTGAGATTTAGAAACCCTTCTTGAACCTTCGCCGAGATACACGTCGACCTTCTTCCGGCTGAATCCTTCGGTTCTTATTCCCTGGAAATAAAAGGTTGGTCGTCGGAATTCGTGTTTATACAAGGATGATTAATATCCGCGTTAATAGCGGCATTCTTCTCGAGTGGCGCTTCGAGATTACGCGAACCGTGAACGAACGAATGACTGGCCGTTTCTAGCAGTAGCAAACGAAGAATAATCATCGCGTTTCCCGACTATAACGAACTGTCGTTAATTGGCCGTTAATTGGCATAAGAGAACGAACACGCGACTTTGAGATATTTGACAAGGAGCGGGGAGTCAGCGCGGAATAACTGTCGTTGGCGAGAATGGGACTAGAATCGTAGAATGCAAGAGACGGGAAAAAGCACGCCATAATACGGGGCTAGAGGGTAATTAACCTGGTCCCCCCCCCCTCCCCCCCCTCCNGTGGCACACACGTAACACTCGAACCCTCATTAGCGGTTTACCCCGAGCGTCGCGTGAACTTTGCACCTGCAAATTGGCACCAGCCAGTTTCACCGGGCGCGAAACGCCACCGGATCGTCACGATTCAACTGTATCCTCCATTTCGGACTCCCCTTTCTCGAGTCTTCACCAGCACGGTTGCCCACCGGTGAAAAAAATCCGAGTACGCACCAGATGCAGTGGATCTCGCTGGCAAACGACCACGAGCAAATCGCTCCAGCTGTCGTAGATTATGCAACGCCGTCGAGAATAAAGACATCGTGTCCTCTCGTTTGATGGCGAAGACACGGCTGGTTTCAATGGCCGTTATTGAAAAAACAGGGGTTCGTAATGACGACCGAACACGATGACACCATAACGTTGAATTAGGGTCCGGTTGGCTAATTTGTTTACGTTGTAAATTTAACACGGCTCTCGCTCGGAAATCGCGAAAATCGACCGGGAAGATGGTAGAGGAGGGTGGGGGGAGGGAAAGGCTATTAAGACGTTAGTTTTAATTAGGACGGAATCGATGGAAATGCTGAAAAGTTAATTACCCCTGCTTCTGCTAATAATATGCGCGCGATTAATAATTTTTACGAAGCAAACGAGCCTTCAAACATTTACGGCTCGGCGAGAGCACGTGCGCGGAATAAAATAAGCGAATTATGCAGATGAGAATCCGATTCTGTCACTTTTGATTTACGGTCGCCCCGTTAAAGAGATGGAAGCGGCGAGGAGAAAAGAAGAGGAAGGTGATCCGCGGCGGAGGAAGAAATTTTCCCGTGGTACGCGAACACCTTCCACCGCCGTCTATTTACGTTCCTCGGATAAGTGCACTATTAACTAACCTCGCGCTAATATCTACGTTTTCTACCTCATTATGTTAATTGTGGGACCACGGGCCCTCGGGGCCACGAAAGGGCATCATCGCAAACGCTGCGCGGTTTGTACGAAACCGGTACCCTACATTTTACCCGGCATACCCCGCGTTTCCATTACACACCTATACACCGCAGTCGCGGCAGCGTGGTCGTGCGGAATACTTTTTATTTAGACCATCCGATTGATAAATTGCGAAATTTATCGAAGAAATTATAAGGGCAAGGGGCACTCGGTTGTTCGAGAGGGATAAGAAATTAACGGCACGAAGGAAATGGATAACGCGATGGAAGGGAAGAAAAAAATAAGGATCGAAGGCAATCTTCCAGCTGCCGTGTGTTTTCCGTTTATCGTGCCGTGCCGGTAACCGAGTCGATTCGATTAATCCAATCCTCGATCGATTACCCTGTCGTTCTTCCCCAATTCGATAGAGAGACGCCGATAAATTTATTTACCCGGAGAATGTTCAAACGCCGCGATACATTGCGTGGTGCACGAGCGTAATTGCCAGGGAACGTTTTAAGAAACGAGCATCCGCACGGAGGAATTGCAATGTAATCAAGGTTTAATGTATCGGTCGATAGATTACGGTTAACGTTGGATGGATTTGGATCGGAATGGCGCGCAAACGAGGGTCTTCTCGATCGAGAATAACATATATCGAGGCGTTTCGTGCCACGGGTTCGACTAATCATTTTCCGCGTATTTGCAACGGCGACTATTCTACGGCGAGACTATTCCGCGGGAAGCGGATAACGCGGCGGCGCGGCGCGGAGCGATTATTACACACGGTGCATGGAAACGAAAAGAGAGCGGTAAAAACGGCGCCTTCGTTGCCCCCGGCGAAGACTGGAAGCCGTTTCGTAATCGCGGCCTGGATCATTTTCTGCACGACTGCGCGGGAAATTAGATCACCTACCTCTCATCCCGGTAGCGAGAGATCTAGGCAGGTTTCATCGCACGATACAGGAAGAGCTGCTTCTTCTTCTTCTTTGTCCTCCCGTTTCTCTCCTCTCCTCTTTCATCTCTCATCGACAGCTTGTCGTTGATAATTTAGCTATTAACCACCATTTTTTCCCTCTTTCCAGATTCTCGTCCCGAGAATAAATCCCCTTTCCGCTCGCGCTCCTCTTTTTCTGCCACGCCGATTAATTTCGCCTCCTTTCTTTTCCTCCACAACGCCTTTATCCTCCACGCGTCTCTTCACCGTTATACTTGTTCCGTTATCAACGTTTATTATCGAACACCTTGTTGCTCCTCGACCATTCTCCCGGATTATCGTGGCGCCTAACTGTTCACCGACGATATCGCGAAATCGCCAGGGTATAACGGAGCCTCCGTGTCCACGTATTTCCACGTATTTCCACGCATTTCCACGTATTTCCACGTATTTCCGCGAATCTCGAAGGAAAATGTGGAAGGAAAGTGTAGAGGGGCGGGGGAGAGAGGGAAAGTTATCGGCAGGGAGTATAGAGCGGGTTATAGAGGATTGAAGGAAAGGTTTGAAGCATAGGAACTACTCGCCCTCTTCTCCCGTCCTCTTTCCTTCCCTTCTTCTCCACTTTCTCCCTCGGTTGGATCGCCCTCGTCCTCCTCTTCTTCTTCTCTGGTTCTCGGCTCTGACTTTGCTTTTGGCTTGGGCCGGGTGTAATCGGTTCCCCGAAGCCAGGGCTCATTATCGACCCGTCGGCCTAGCAATTACCTGCGAAGCCTCTTTCGACTTCGTGTGTGCCAGCCAGCACAGTTTCCGACTCTCCACGAGGCCTTCCGAGATCCTTCGAGGATCTTTCGAGCGTAGAGCAGAGGGAGGGAGGAAGGGAGGGAGGGAGGAGGAGGTGGAGGAAGAGGAGGAAGAGCAAAGGGAAAGAAGGGAAAGGAGGGAAAGCGGGAATATCCAGAGAAACGGCAGTCTGGTTGGTTGTCTGGTGCGGTTGTTGCTGCTCGCTGGCTAGCTAGCGCGCCCTTGCCTCGCGAAACGGCCAACGCTGCGATAATCTCTACCGAAGATGCGGATAAACGACCGATGATAATTACTGGACGTGCCAGTAGTATGCGATAATTGCCGTGGCTGCCAAGTTTGCACCAGTTACGGGGAAGAATCCGCCTAGAAGACCGCGCGCGCGGACGGCAGAATTTCCTTTTTCCACGGCAATTAACTTTTTCTAACGCCGCAGGACGCCTCGGTTGTGACAGAGCCGACCATTTTTCACCGTTCGTATCAAACGAATATTAACCTTTGGCTCATCTCCGCTCTGACTTTCTATCCGCTTTAATGACCGGTATAATCGCTGTTCCGTTATGCAATCGGGCATTGTATTATCGCGGCCGCAACAACCGAGGTATACCATTGCTATCAGCTATGCTTGGCCCGACTAGTTGACCGATCACCTCGATAAAGTAGCATACACGTATACAGATATACATCCAACCTGTCGCGAATAGCCAGCGATAGCGATGGTAATTACGGTAAGACTCGAGTTTACAATTTTACCGCGCCGGCAAAAAGTACTTTGGCTGTTCGCTGATTTTCCTCTTTTTCCTCCGTCGCTTTTCCCCTATCCTCCTGTCCGAGTATCGATGCGCGAGAAGAATTTTTTGTCCCGTTCAACACCTCGGACTTTTTCCCCTCGCGCATAGCGGACGATCCAATTGGAATTCGATGTAACATCGGGGAATAATTTTTTACGTATCGTAGAACCTGTTCGCGTCTGTTGATTCGTTTCGTCGTTCCCACGACTGGCAGCAGAAAAGAAATTACCGATGCCGACCGATAGACGAGAGAAGAAAAACAGGTAGACACGAAATACAACCGTTGGATAATTGCGAGAAACGTGTCACACAATCGAGTTCGCAGAGGGAACAGGAAAATCAGGATAGCGCAAACTGTCGTGAAACGCGATATCTCATTACAGACCCATCGCCAGTTTACGTCTGCGGGAGAAAAATTTCCTTCCTTTTTCTCTTCTCTTTTTCCACCTCTCTATTTCCGCGAACCGAAAAGATCGAGGAAGTATTTTCCTTCGGTTGGGAATTTTCTGAAAAGACGCGGATGCACGAGCCGGCCGGCGGCAGCTCGAAAATTACCCGAGTTCGCGAACAAGTCGAGTCCGGTTCGTGGAAAAGCGTTAACTGCATCTCGTGAGACCGCGACCTTAACGAAGGGAATGGGCCACGACAAAAGGCAATTTTGCAGATGGCGGTAGGAAAGCCGGTTTGTTCGAACTCGTCCGAGGAGGAGGAGGAGGAGGAGGAGGAGGAGAAGGAGGAGGCGGAAAACGCGCGGGTAGACGGGCCAGCGTGGAATTTCGGCGATAGAGGAAGACAACGGAAACTCGCAGGTTGAACGACCTCCGAGCAATAAGGGGATCGATGCAAATAAACAGTGGATCGAGGAGCGATCGTACATACCATCGTATCAATTTGTGTCATCGGGCTGCAATGTTCCTCGAATTATCGATCGTGTGCTTCCTTGGCGAACATTAAACCGTCCAGGCTTGAAAAGCATGTCGATCATTTTCCAGCAACGAACCCATGGTCGAACGGCTAAAGATTATCTTCTTCCCGTCGTTAGTGCGGTTTTACGTTGAATCGAAGCAGCAACGATAGACCAGCCTCGAGTAGGTTGGAAGGTGCGTAAATGGAAAAAGTGGAAAGTTATTTAGACCGGAGGATAAGAGCGGAAGGAATACGGTTCCCCACGGGTTTTGTCCAGGTACGCGTTTGCATCAGCGACAATTGACCCGTTTCCTAGGTGTCTCTGCTCGAATTAATTAACGCAACGCCACGTGCAAATTAGCCAGGCTACTGTTCGAAATCGAGCGGCGTTTCTGTGCAGAGCGGTGGAAAGTAATTAGGTGTCATTACCGCATCCCGCTAACGGGTATACTACGGCCCCTGGAAAGAGTCTGGATTCAGTTTTGTGAAGTGATTATTTTTATTGTCATTTCCGGCTGGCTTCTGAGAAATCTCGGAAACGGCACGTAAGCTCGCCGTACACGAGAACCCCGAGCTTCTTCGCTTCTTTTTCTTCCTTCGCCTTTTCTGACCCCTTTCTCCTCTTTTTCCCGACTTCCTCTCCTCGTTCGCCGATATCGTTTATCTCGATTTTCCATTCACTCGATCGGTAGTGGATCGGCACTCGATCGGCTTCGGACCGAGCAGACTCCGCCGAAGCAATTAGCAGTTTAACCCGCTGCTCGTTTAATCCGATCTTCCTTCGATAATGATTGTGAAAGTTGCGCAACAATCCGACATAATTACGTCCCATTCAATTAATACGGTGCATTCCCCCATCGACGGCGACGGCGACGACGGCGAGGACGACCACGACCACGACCACGACCACGACCNAAACGACCACGACCACGAGGACGACCACGACCACGACCACGACCACGACCACGACCACGACCACGACCACGACGGTGGTTAAATTTCGCGACTTTTGCGCGAACACGACAGCCGGTAATTTTCGCGCAGTACATCAACATCTGCCAGTTTTTAATATCGTTCGGCACAGTATATCATCGTTTTGTTTAAGCCGAGCTCTGGGTACTCGACTTAACGCTCGCGGTACGCCTGAAGCACCGTAAGAAAAGTGGTAGTACGCGTAACCGCAATAAAACTCGCATTACGCTCCGCGTAATATGTGCATAAAGTATTCGCGTGTGCAGTAACGCGTATAAAATGCTGAAGTTGTTCGCGTTCTCCGGGGCAACCTCGTTCCCGGCACGGACGTAATAGATTTATTTCGGAGAAACTGGCGTCCGCGTCCCCATTGCGTCGATGACTATCGTTCTTTCTTGCCCCGATAAAATTAAGAACGGCTAAAATTCGAAATTGCGGCTAGCGTGTCGAAGGTAATTTGCCGCTTTCTATTCGATCCAATTTGTCGGTACAAATGGCAGTGATACGACTTCCGTAATCGCTTGGAGAACGCCGCACACGCGTAAAACGTGGGTGTGGAAGGCGCCAGCAGCTCTTGCTACAGCTGGATCGTGTTTCTGCCGTGGCGATACCGGTATCCCTTCATTCCTGAGTAATCGTCAGGCCCAAGGCACGCTATCCGCCATTTTCTAAATACGTTGCCCGAATATCGAATGTACGGGAATCGTGGCTCTCTGTCGAAACCACCTCGTGTCTCCTTAAAAATACAACGTATCCACCTTTTCGATCCTTGCCCTTTCCTATCTCCTTTCTCTCTCCCTTCTCTCTCTCTCTCTCTCCCTCTCTCTCTCCCGCCATGCAAATATTTATATAAGACGCAAAAGCGGCAAGTGGCGGTGGATACTTGGAAACTTCTTTTTTTCTCTCGCTTCCTCTCTCTCTCTCTCTCTCTCTCTCTCTCTCTATACCAGAGTGTAATTCGTCGATCGGCAATCGATAAACGTTACTAAGCTACCTAAGCGTCACTCGCACCGCAGCTCTTCGACGTTTCCTCTCGGCTAGTTTATTTTCGCCGGGACCGAACAGTCGTTTATTATTAGCTTGATGTCTCGTTACGAAGAGGGATTCCGGGAAGACTTGCCGTTGCCGTGGATGGGCCAGAGCGTTTGGATTTCTGGAATTCAGAGGTTGTCGCTCCCAAGCTAATTGGTTAACGCAATGAATTTATTGAACAAAGCGGCGACGGGGCAGATCCCGTGAACCGGGTCCGACGTGCCGGTTACTTCTTTCCGGAAATGGGAGAAGATCAGCGCCTCGAATGCCTTCCGCGTAATAGCCTAATGGCGAACGCAAAACAAAGACGATCGCAGCGCCTCTTAACGATCGCGAATAACGCGCCGGATGAAAGGATGAGAAAGGATGGGAAACGACTGTAGGCAGGGAGGGAAAATCAGAAAGTCGTTTTTCAAATATCATAGGAGGGTAAACGACGAAGGAACGAACGAACGGATCGTGAGCTCCGCCGCGATTATCCGACTGTGAGGAAAAGATGGCATCTGGAAAGCGGCACGAACGCGCGTACATATCCGTGGTGATCGTCGGTGCTCGATCGAGCAGGCAGCCAGCGGAATTCCCGAGTTTTCTCACAACCGAATGAAGAATCGTTGCTCGAGGTGGACGTAATAACGAGGATAGCCTGATGCAGGACAGTGCGTCAGCCGGAGCGTACGCGCATCAGTTAGGAAACCTTAATCACCGTCGAGGGATCTCAAATAGCACTGACTACGTTTTAATTACTCGCCGCTTCGCGGGGAATGTAGAATGACATCAAGATGCCCGGGGTGACGAAGAGCACTGGAGAAAGGGAGAAGGCGAAGGAGCGTTGACCGGTTGTAAAAAAAGCTTCACCAGTTTTCCAGTCCGCCCCTCTCTTAATCACGACCCAATGCAAATACGAGCGACGCAGCTCGCGGCGCCGATAACAGCCTCGATAACCGGATGATCGCTCTTTCGCTTGCCCCAACTTTATTACCGCCGATTGATTGTTCGATGCGTGTCGCAAACTTTCCACCCTCTCTCCTTTCCCCAGCGAAAACATACCGAGTTGTTAGCGTGTTTCCTGAGATTTCATACTAGGGCAACAAGTGTCCCTATCGCGTTGTTCGCTCGTGTATCTAGAGCAACTGGTCGAACGGACGGGGATCTTTCGTGATCCCTGCCTTCTTCGTGATTCTTCCTTTCCCTGTCCGCAGGAAAGAACGCGGGTGAAAGGAAAGAGAGAAGGAAAGCTCGGCTCGTTTGGCTAAACTTAGACCCGAACAATAAACCGGTAAGCGTGCGCACCGTTTAAATATTTACTAGCACGAAATTCGTCGCTCTGTCTGAAAATCTACCGGATCGCGTGTCCGTCTATCGCGAAGACCTTGAAGCAATACCGGATTAAATCGACGGTGAGCTCGAAATCCCTTCGTGTCACTTTTTCCGTCTCTTCGCCCCTTCTCCTCCTTTTACTTTCTTTTTTTTCCACGAAATTCGTACAAGCTCGAAATTATCCCGCAATTATACCGACCTATCACGGACCCTTTTTTCCGTTCCTTTGATAAATTTCTTCGTGATGAAACGGTCCTCGTTCTCCGGCGAATAGCCACGCGAACTCTCTCTCTCTCTCGCTCTCTCTCTCTCTCTCCTCGTTCCTCCAGACGAACCGTGTTTGATTAATTATCAGGTTTTGACATCGAGTGCAGGCTGCTTTCACGTTAACAAGCTTAAAAGGGCAGTTGCCCGGTTATCCGTAACGTTTCCTAAAACCGTAGGTTGGATGGTTGGTTACTGGCCAGTGGTGGCTGTTGCCTTCGGAAGAGAAGTTCCCACGTAGCGCACGTCCGAACCTTCGCCGTTCCAGAGATCCTCGGCATGAAAACGGGGATAATTGTGGCTTCGTAAATACCGCTACTTAATACCCAGCATGCTGCTCGTACACGCGTACATAGATTGTACGGCTAGTTGTAGCGCACGTATTAGCTCCTCCGTTGGTTCGTGGCAGCGTCGGTCCGCTTAGAAATCGTTTCTCTCTTCGTGCAACATGTAGAAAATGAGGTAATTGTACGCAGCGTTGTAGATATCTACTTCCGCCGCAGATCTGGCTCGGTGCAATTTCACGCCATTCTGACCACCGATTTCCTACCTAAATCTTTATTTCCTACGCCGATACGCTCGCTTAATAAACATTTCGTCCTTTTGCATTGCGATCCTGTAACAACGGGGTTACCGAAAACACCGCCATTCCACAGGGTTTAACAGCGATCGCGTATATTTCCGGCGCGTCGAGACGTCGCCGATCGTACAAAGTTGGACGAAATAGTTTTTTCTCTTCTTTTACCGGAGACAAAGAGCATCCGTATCGAGTCGTTTATCTCCGATCGTTCGACGTTCTTCCGATTTAAAAGGATGCATAAAGTCGAGCAAAAAGCGCTGTCGATCGCAGTCATTATGCAAATCGACCTCGCGATTCATGGCCGAGTTGATTTCTCGCTGCTACGCGCGTTTCTAAGATCGGTCGATCGCGTATCGAGCTTCCGGGTCAATTCGCGCGACAAACGCTGCGATTGGCCTCGCGATATCGAACGCATCGGGCCCCGAGAACCACGGTCCCATTTAAGTATCGAGCTCGCGAAGAAGTTCGGGGCAAGACTTGCCGCCGGTGAATAAGCAGTTNAAAAAAAAAAAAAAAAAAAAAAAAAAAAAGGAAAGGAAAAAGAGAGAAAAGAAAACGTATGGCCGCGAGTATTTAATTGGAAACGTCATATGAATCTATCGAGCTTAATTGAGGGTAATTATGCAAGACGTTAACCGCACGGGTAATTAAGAATAACGAGATCTTATTTCATCTTGTTTCTATGAAAAAACTGGTTCCCGAACAGGGACACTTGGAACAAGAAAAAGAGCAGGTTAAATATTTTAATTTATGCCTCTGTTTGCTTGTCACGACGAGAGTGTTGCACTTTCCATGCTTCGACTATCGTTCCCCGACAATTTATTCTTACAATCGGTTTATCCTTCGATGGAGTATCGTGTGTTCAGTGTAAACGCGTCTTCTCGTCGTTATCGATTGCAGCACAACTTCGCCGACTAATTACTTTATATATTTTAACCTTTTAAGATAACAACTGGACATAGTTGCGATAAATGAAGCACGCGAAAGCGACAATGTTGCTGACCGTGAATGATATCGACGGTACTTCGATAAGCTTTACAGCGAAGATATGCGTAATTTACTTGCACGATAATCTACGTGTCAGCCGTATATTTTACGCCAAAATTCAACGTGTAACCGAGTTAAAATTTTCACGGGGAAAACACGGTTAGCAGCGTTCGTTTAATATCATAATAGTAACATGCTGCAGGACATGCGATTGCTCGCGTTACGCAGTGGCGGAGTTAATCGTCCTGGCATTGCGGATTAATTACGCAAGAACTCGTTTATCGATACGGACTAGATATCGCGGTGGAGCAGCTCTGGTAAATGAACGGCGGAAAAAGATAGCCCGAAGAGAATTAGGAAGTTGGAGAGAATCGGCTAATATCGTTGGCGATCTGTTAATTGGGAACGGTCTCTCGGTCCCGGGATGCTCTCCTCGGCTAGCCGAGCGATAGCTAATTCTCGATTTCTATGGCGAGCCGTGGCTTTATCGCGGCTAGGAACTGGTTTACCGGTAGGCATTTTTTCGACAAGCCAATACTGCTGGAAACGGGAATGTGGACGATCGGTCACTCTTCGCAGCGAACTACGCTAGATTGCCTTGTTCTTGATCAACGTGCCCGATCGAAACGATCGAACGTGAGAATGAAGAAGACGGGCCCGACCGACCGGGGTCGGCACCACCAGCTCCGGCCAGCCGGGGCATTCCAGTAAGCACGAACGAACGCAAAAATGAGGAAAAGAAGGGATCATCGCCATCCCTTTCGAAGCGTTTAGCTGGCAGGCTTCCGCGTAACAGAGCTACCAATCGTGACTCTTTGCCAAGAGCCGACAGAAAATAACGTTATTATATGTCTTAAAGTCTGCTGGTATACACATAGATGAGCGAAAACTTAAATTCAGCACGCGATCGGTGGATTTCTTACCGTGGTGCTAGGCGACCTTGAATCACGGCCTACCCCCGCCGATGATGCGGAGGAACGTTTACCGTGGCCTCTGAATGTCGGAAACCATTCCACTCGTTCTTCGTTTCTTTTTCCATTTTCTCCCCTCCCCCCGCCCCCCTCCCATGCCACGCGCTCCTTCGTGTCTTCTTTTATCTTTGCACACCCACCGTTTTATAATAAGTAGAACGAACTTTTTTCCCTACATCTATCGATATGGATTGCGTAAAAGGTGGACGTGGAAAAATGGCAGGAAGGAGGAGAACCGGATGTTGTTGGGAATTATCAGGGAACGGTATGAAAGTTTGGAAGCAAAACCCGTGTCATTTAACCCTGTCCTTTTTAAGGTTAACAAGCAAATAGGGTATTTACCGGTGCTCGTAATTACCTACGACTACCGACATCGTTATACTCAAGCGCCGAGCGTTATAAAAACTTTTTACGACGTGTAATTTAATTTTCCGTCAATTTGTCTCTAGCATGGATCGAATGATTAAGATAAATTACGAAGGATCGGAAAGTAAATATTGCGATATGAAAAAAGGATAGATGCGAGCGTAGCTAATCGTATCATTAATCTTGCCGATTATGACTCGAACTCGTGAACTTCACCATGCGAAAGAACCTACACGGCCGTGGTATTATTCGAAATTTGAATGGACTTTCGAGTGACGCGCACGGAATCTTGTACCGCCGCGTAATTACCGTGCACCTTTAAAGATAATCACGCGTAATGAAACTATAAAAGTTAAGGACGAAAACCGATCGAGCCTCGAATTTAGGAATTTGAAAATTTGAAAAGTTAAAAGTCCGAAATTACGTTAAAATTGTGGCGAAGAAAAAATGGGAATCCATTATTTTCCGTTCGACGGCAATTTCGCGGGAGACACGTATAAATTATAAACACGCTCGGGTCGACGCTTTTATTTTCTATGTATACAGGTTAATGTTTGAATAACTGCTTAAACGCGGTAATTACATTGGAACTCGTTATTAGTTCGATATATAACTAGTCTCGATCACCGTTACAAAACGTCCGCGAATAATTATATCTGCTCACTGTTCAAATTTCTTATCCCTATTCCTCTGGTGGCAAACGATTATTTATTAATGGGCCGTGATAACGTTGTTACGCGCATTAACCTGATCGGAACGGGCAGAGTTATCGAGCGCATTAGCGGTTCTCGTTTACTCGGAAATCATTCACGCAGGAAACTTCTTAAAACCAGATTGCTTCAGTTGCACAACCTACATTTCCAAAAAGGATGATAAAAGATGGGTTTATCTGGTTCCACGGTCTGATCGATTCGGTGTAACGTTCGTGGAATAAAATACGAGGGCGATAAATGTTCGGTTAATGAAATTCATGAGGATAAAGTGGACGGGCGCGCGGAAGCCGAAACTACCGTACATCACTCGAGGATTCAAGTGCATTTTTATCTTTTCCTCCTTTTCCTTTTTTCGCCCAGTCGATCGCGTGCTCCCCTCTGGAATAAGCGTGTTCGCCGGCCGCAGAGAAAAGGACATTTATCGCGTCGTTTGCACACCTTTCCTATTCCTCCGATTTCATTCCTCCGATAGCAACCACCCTCGATTTTTCCCGCTCGTTAGTTACACTTTCTAATCCCACCACCGATTCCCCGCGTTCCCCGATCTCTACCTTTCCTCGCGTATGCAACCATCCCGAGATAAAGTCCACGGGCGAACACGCCGCGATTCCAGTGCAATCGGCGGAGACGATAATATAAAACGGTTATCCGAGGTCGCGCGAAAGACTCGCGAAAGACTCGGGAACCGCGGAAACACTGCGTCAGCATCCGGGCACGCGATTTTCCGGAATGTCCGCATCGATTCCCGCGGTCACGTCGCTCAGAGAGTCGCTCTATACCACTATTCCCGCTTTCAACCCTCTTTCTCTCGACCCCGTCGGAGAATCGAGAGCCCTCCTTTGCCTCCTGGTTCTTCCTCTCTAGCATTCACCCTCGAATCCCGCGGCATTTACCGGCAGTGCCACTCAGGAAAACCAAGATGGTTACCGCGTCAGCACTTCAACGTCGTTTCATCCCTCGTTCCTCCCTCGTTCCTCCCTCGTTCCTCCCTCGTTCCTCCCGTTGCGCCACCGCTGCCGATATACCGGGGGTGACACGCCGTGCCAACCTGCGCCTTAACGTTTCCTCCCGGGCAGATTCTTCTCGTTCGGTAAAACCAGATAAAGAATAATCGTTTAAAAATACGTTAAAAGACGTGGAAACAAGTTTAATCCGTGTTCGCGTTCGCGCAACTCAGTTTCAATTCGCACCTTCGTTGACGATTATGGCCTTTAATTACGCGTTCCTCGGCGAGCTCGGCAGCTCGTTCTTCCCATAATTTAACCAGAAAATGTTCAAGTTCCGTTCGGTAACTACGATAAAAGGGCAAACCAGAACACTGTTAAAAATCGTAATCGTTGGTGATCGCGAACTCGCATGCATCGACGCGGGGTAAGCCTACGATTTTCCATCGTTGGCCAATCTTTCGCCGATGATGCGAAGGGGGAACCAGAGAGGGAGAAAGAGAGGGAGAAAGAGAGAGAAAGAGAGAGGAAGGAAAGGCGCGGAAGAAACGTTTAGGATAACTCTCCGTCGAACGAACGGATAATAATCCGTGTGCCATGTACATCCTCGGTTACCGCTGCAGCCACGCTGCAGCCACGCTGCAGCCAATTAATCCGGCAATCACGAGCGGTTCTCCGCTCCACTCCACCTGCTTTATTTGCCATTAAGAAGGAACGTATACCACGCAGGCCGCGCCATTGCGCCCAACTCGAAGGAAGGGAAGAACGATGAAGAAGATGGAGGGTAAAAGCAGGTCGATTCTCGATCCGTCCGATTCCGCGTGTGGGCGTCCACTTTCCCAATGCCTTCCGACCTACCTATCTACCACCACCAAATTCCCTACCGTTTCCGAATCACCCGCAATCTTTCCAATTTCTTTCCTCTCCGCTTTTCCTCCCTCCCGCACCAACCTTTTCTCCTTATCCTCCTTCTTCCGTGCCCTCCAACCGCTTCTTTCCTTCCTCCTCCTCCTCCTCTTCCTCCTTGGTCTTCTTCTTCTTCTTCTTCTTCTTCTTCTTCTTCTTCTTCTTCTTCTTGTTCCAGTCTTCTGCGGCTCATCCACGTCCGTTTTGCAAGCCCTCCACCTTGGTGGCCGACTCGGTGCGCACACAGACGTATCGTTCCCGTAATACGAAGTACGAGTCGAACGTGTTCTCGAGACTCGACCCAACATTTCTTTTTGCCTTTGATTTTCTCTTCATAAAATCTCCTACCTTCGAGGATCGACTTGCTTAAGCACGGTGCCGCACACAACTGCCCGTATTAAAAGAGTTACGTTGGCATTACGATTCTGCAACTTTTTCTCAAACTTGAAACGCCACTTGTTTTACGCCGATGCCACTGGAATCGAACGGTTACGCTTCATCCCCTTCGCCTATATTCTCGCCTATATTCTCGCCTATATTCTCGCCTATATTCCCCGGAGCCGGTGAAAAAGAAAATGGGGGGAGAAAAAAAAAGACAAAAAGGATAATTTGCCGGGGAATTTGGATGGCGCAAGGTGGATCTTTGGCGCGCGTGGATGCAACGTGACTCGGACTCGTGCTCTGCTGGCAGCGCGAGGGGATGCTACGGTTCCATCTCTCCAACTATAAACTCCGTCACTATTTTGATTCCCAGCATTTGGCATGATCGTACGCGCGTTCGTGGTCCCCTCATGCAATATTGATGACCCGCCGCGGATCAAATGCCCCATGATAGCCCCCACCTACTATCCCCCTAACCGGTATCCTGATTGCGAAGCGGGTCAGAGCCACTGATTTTCAATGGATGGGAGCCGAATTTAAACTATGATTATACCCCCCGCGTCGTCTAAGTACGGGCCTCGAGGTCGGCCTAATGAAGCTTCGCCGAATTAGTGCCACGTAAATTGCACACACTTTTGAACAGGCTTAGATAACGACACGTGCCGCTATCTCGAAATTAGCAGCACGTTGAAGTCGCGTTAATTAGCGTTCGTTAGTTAGGTAACTCGTAATGATGCCGCCGGCCAATATGCTCGACGCGACGCTTGGACGCGATGCTCGAGTTGCAAGAATGCAACCGATCCGATGGTCTCTCGTTCCTCCGTCCGCCTCCATTCGCGACGCATCGGAAACAGGATAAACGGTCTTCTTCGGGCCTGTCACGGATGCCTCGTCGCACCTTCCACTACAAGGTAAAGACAAAGGAATCGCTCGATATTCTCGCGATGGCTTGCAAATCGTTCTTTCCTATCCCGAGCCGAGAAATTTCCTAATCTTCGCCCCGCGTTAGCAACCGTGACGGCGTTTTCTCGTCTTTCCGCGTTCCGAATTTCCATTACCGTTCCATGGCCGTGGTTGGAACAGCTCGGATTTCGAAAGGCTGGAAATTCGGTTTCGAAGCGAAAAGCGAAAAGCAAGCTTGGCATCCGGTGGAAAGTCGGGCTTTAGCGTGGCCGTTGTCGGTCAAAGACAAAGAGAAGGAAAAGGACGTCGATTTACCATATACCGTCTCGAATTCCAATTCGTTAATAGCTCGGTACGTTTTCTCCATTTGTCTTCCTCCTCCTCTTCTTCTTCTTCTTCTTCTTCTTCTTCTTCTTCTTGGTTTCTTTACGGACAGTGGCTGTGTTATCGATGAAAATCTTCAAGTACGCGGACGTATCGATAGGCGAGCGAGATTCCCAATTTTCACTTTCGCGTGGTCGGGTTTAAATGCTGTTTAATTACCTGTCATAAGCACGTAGCTGGAATGAAAAATATACACGAGCAAAATTAATACGGCAATTAATCTTGCCCGTGTCAGACGCGAAAATTATGATCGCTTTATGTAGCGCTATGTCCGGCTGACAAGAAACCGCCGTAATGTCAGGGTTACTACATTTTTCCGTTTGCGGAAAAAGAAAAAGCAGGAGAATGTAGCGCAGTCTCGAAATGAAATAGGTTTTTTGCGAATATAGGCGATGTACGTGTAGGATATAAAGGACGGTGAGAAACGGGACACTCATTCTTACGGTAATATTCCGACGTCACTTGCAGAGGGTGTCCCTTTAATAATTTATTAGCAAGCCTGCTAGCGGAACAGGGAGTCCCTGATTGTGTCGTGTCGTCTGTCCCCGGCATTGTCGGGGCAACTCGCCGCGGGTGGTCCTTGACACGATCCTGGTACTTGGATGCTGTAGCCGTTGTTAATACCAGAACTGCCGATCAATTATTTATGATATAATCCACCTTGTCAAATTACTTCTTACCGTGACTCGCGGAAATTCCCTCTCTCCGAAGGTGGCTCCTCGCTTGACTTTTCCTTTAATCCGCCACGGTCATAGGTGAAATATTATCAGCTCGCAGGAACGATCGCTGTACCGTAGATTCCAATTGCATCATCGATTATTAATGTCGCAGGGGACGCATTAATAATTTCTGCCCCTATCTCTCGGGTTTATCGTACATGCGAACGTTTATTATTCCAAGCTATCAATTACGAGGATCCTTAAAAAATGTTGCTATTAATCGGCCAACGATTCGGCCGTTAGTCATCCCACGGTCTTTCCTCTTTTAAACGTTAGACAACTCGATATACTTCTACGCGATATCTCTTTCACGCGATTTTCACAGCCTACGCGCTCGCGAGTTTTTCTCTCTCGCTTGATTTACACGGCGCGCATCGAATCGCGTTGCTGCTTCGATAAATCAGCACCACGGGCGTTTATCGAAATATTAATTAAACGGTCGTCGGTCGCGCGGGGTGACGCCGGTTGAAAAAGTAGAATATTTTCAAGAATGTATGCACATATCGATTGACAGGGACGATCGTTCAGAGTGGCGGGACGATAAGGAAGGTGGTCGGACGGATAAGAAAGACGAAGATCCTCGGTCGTAAATCGAGTTTGGTCGTACAAGTGGCGCGCCTCCCATCGTCGTTCGCGATCGGGCCGCGTGCGAATTAATCCACCGACGGGCCGTACGTGTTCCACCGCGAAAACCTCTCTCCGTGTGTGCACGCGCCCGCCTCTGTGTGCGACCCTCCGTGTGAGTGATACATGCGTATTTCGGACCGCGTATATAATAACAGGTTGCCAGTACAGGGCCCTCTCCTAGCCCCTCACGGCCTCTCCACCAGTGATGTATGCGCTAATTGTGAGGCCCTTCGCTCCGACTCCGACTCCGACTCCGACTCCTCTCCTTTTCTTCTCCTCCTTTTCTTCTTTTCTTCCCCGTTCCGCGATTCCTCCAGCGGAAGGTTAATATCGACTCGGATTGAATTTAACGGCGGGAAAAGCCGCCCGATCCACGCGACGGCCATTCCTCCGGCCTTTTCCGCGCCGCGGATGGACATGGTCATCCGTTGGCTGGCCATATTTTTCTCTCCGTGTCCTCCACGTTGAACGCTCGTTGCGCAAATTTATTTCGAAGGGGACGTCAGATAAGACGGGCACTCGTTCTTCCTTTCGCCCAAAGGGTTTCGACATCTGCCAGCGAGGTACACCGGCAGAATGTATCGGCCAGCCCGAAGCAGGCAATTAAGTAATTAAACAAATCTGTCGAAGGCGTTATGAATGAGCCGACGCACGCCCGTGAGCGTCTTCCTACGGATGAAAAGGTAAAAACGTCCCGTACAAAGACGTACGATATTTTTATCGAGCAACTACGTCTTTGTACGCGACTGTGAGCCAACTAGCCGCCGACATTCGCGCCACTTTCCCGGCTAACCATCGCTTTCGTCAAATCGCAGCTGTAACTCACCCGCGAACCGAACGCGTTCCGATCGTAAAACGCGAGAGCGAATCTCGCGTTGCGGGGGAGAAAAAGGAGAGCGGAAAAAAGGGAGGAAAGAGGGCTGTTTTATGACGCGTGTCGTTCTCGCGCTGTCAATTTCGTTGGCGCGCAATCAAGCACAGACCAAGCATTAACATTGCTCTCACTCCCAAGTTTAATCAAACGCTAACCAGCGGAGATTTAATCTACCACAGACTC
>NIJG01000273.1:691836-702979 GCA_002201625.1 Euglossa dilemma | reverse complement strand
CGCACCCCCTTTCCCAGGGATCCCGTGGCAGAAAGCCTCGCGGCATCATCGGTGTCGTCGTTCCTCCTCCATTCTCCTCCCCGTCTCTCTTTTCCTCTGTTCGATTCGCCGGCCTGGGTAATATAATCACAACACTCGGGGTGGCTCGGTTATTTATAGGCACTCTATTTGCGCGAATGGAGCTGGATTTTGGCGACGATATTGACTCGAGCCACGATTAAGGGACGAGCCGACTCTCGACCTCCCCGTCGCCCTAATGTCACCCCAGGGGATGTTAAACGTCGGTCTCCTTAGCGAACGAAACAAAACGCACGGTTACCGAACCGAGGAGAGAAAGCTCGCGTTAATCGATCGGTCTCGAATGGGATTTCCGTTTACCGGCGAGCAGTTTCACCGATAGATAAGGGAAACGTCAGCGAAAGGAACGACGATCGGCCCGAAAGCACGAGAAAGTTCGAGGCGAGGAGTGTGTGTGTGTGTGTGTGTGTGTGTGTGGATCGAGGATGAAAGAAAATTAACGGTGATAGGATCGACACGAAGAGGAAAGTTCGCTTCCTTTCGTCGTACAGCCCACAAAAGTTTCGTCGACCCACGTATCGCCAACTTTACACGCCCACGTAATGCCCCGTGTCAACGGAGACCAGGTTGGCGCAAGGAAAAAAATGTATGCGTCACGTGTGACTTCCGGCCTCGATCGCCAATTGCAGTTCGCAGATGATACGTTGCGAGACTTTGTCCTCGAGTAAAAATGACTGACTAACCGCGAACGGCGGTTCTCGTGGCTGGTAACTACGCGAAAAGCGGTGAAAAGTACCGTGATCGAGGATACCGTCGATATCAGTCGAGTCCCAGGCCTGCTAACGTAACGCGAATATTTAATAACCGCGGAAATATTTAAGAAGGCTAGGCGTAGAAGGCGGAAAGGTTATACCGGGGATTCGGAATGGCGTGGCAACGATTCTGTGGGAGCGGATCGCGGACACCCGCTGCTAGCGGTGGTGCGATCTCCATCGAGAATCACAAATTTCCAGGCTGTCTGACGGCTATACGATCGTCGCAACATCGCTGATGACACGTTACCGCGTTTCCTCGACGCTCGAAATATCGTGCAACATGCGTTTATGTGTAATAAAAGTGACCAGCTGCGTACACCGCGCATCGCGCTGTCATCGCAAAACGAATGCATTTATTTTTTATACCGGCCGTGTAAAAAATTGCCGTGGAACGGGCCGGACGACGAGATAACTTCATACATCGCGATGAGAAATAACGGAAGCGCGTGGCTGTGGAAGCATCGGAAACCCGTGTCGAACCTCGCGAGCCAGCCTCGATGGTGGTCGCGCGCGTTAGGCTTTCTGCTCCGGGAATTTTTCCAAGTTTCTCGGGGCGGTAGATCGGTATCTCTGTGGAGGTAATTACCAGAGGTTGCGGTGGCGGTACGAGGATCCGAGAAAAGATAAAAATTTTGGCGCGTGGGCCTCTCTCTCTCCTTGCCTCTCTGGTCCCTCCGCTCCGCAGGTTACCAGGCCTGGAATTGCGTTGGGCCGTGGTCCAACTGGGTTTAAAAGACGCCGCCTCGACCCGTCACACACCTGCGAGTGAGTATTCCTTCCACCGAGCCACTCGGCTAGTCAACCTCGTTTCTCATTTCGTATTCCATGCCGCGCGATAGCGCTGTTATTAAACGTAGACGTAGACGTAGTAGATCGATTATCAAAAGGAAAAGAAACAAGGCGGGGAAAAAAGGATAGATTTACTTTCGCCCGTGTACGTCGCTGTGGCTCGCTCGCGATACGCGTATTTCCCGCTACTTCGTACATCGTACCAGCGACCGTCGTTCGGAGAACGTACTTACACACCTCTGCGCCAGTCCGCTAAACGCACGGCAAAGCACCAGTGTTTTTACAAGCATTAATTTGCATTTTAATCCCCGGCAATGAGCAGAGGCGACGCGAAAATGTTACCTGTCACCTCCGAGAGAAATTTTAATAGACCTCGCGGTAGAAAGTCGATATTATCGCCGAGTACTCCTCTCTCGATTGAGACGTTGTCGATGATTCCGATCTGGCATCCGATCGGTTCGTGGTAAAGGGACAGTTTCATTTCTCCTGGACGCAACGGTATCGATAGGGCCGTGCCCGAGAAGGTGGAGCTATCGCTTCGCGCCAACTCGCCAATTATGCAATTAAATTGTCATATATCCAGCATGCCGGGGCATCGGAACGGAGAGCAAGAGGAACGACGGTCGCGCCGTGCGACCGAGCGAATCCGCGAATCGCCGCGGAATCCGGCGCGTATGGAAACTCGCGGAACAAACTCAATTTCTCTCTTCCCTCCTTAACCGTTTCGACCGTTGCGAGATTGCACGATGCCATTATCAAAATCGGCATCGAACACTTTCAGAAGGTATCCTCTCTCTGGTTGGATTGTGCACGGGGCACGGGGAGAAAAAATCCGAGGCGATTGGTTGTTCGAGCGAGTCGCGTTACCTCGGAATTAAAGGCTTAATTCCAGTAATCTTCGTGTCAGACTGGCTTCTGATCCAGGCCGATGGCCGAAGAGTACCGATGCTGGATGCCGGTGGAGTCCAGCGGTGCTTAGCTAGCCAGTAGGTGCACACACCGAATAATAATACACGAGTCGAAGAGAAATAAGGGGCAAAGGATCCGTACCGAGCGAGTAGGGCGAACGAGGAGGTGGTGGTGGAGGAGGAGGAGGAGGAGGAGAGATTCGATAATTACTACCGGGAGTCGTGGAGGCGGCCATGGAATCCTCCTCCCGCAACGAGCGCAAACGCGCAATTATTCCCCATCGCCATCCGACGGGATCTCTGATTCCGAGTTTCCTGCCCCGGTATAACGTGCACGCGCGTACGGATAAGGAGCTCCTGGTATTTGATCTTACGTACCACTCGTTTTCCGCCTTGACTCGAGAACTCGGTCTCGATCTAGCCAAGATAAATCTCGTTACGATCCCGAGATACCGTACCGTTCCACCACGGTATCCCTTTCATACCTCCACCGTGGTTTCCTCTCAACGGTAAATCGAATAATTTCCGATCGCTGCTCTTAGTTACTCGAAAGGAACTTCATCGCTCGCCAAGCAAGAGCCTTCTCCTTTTTCTCTTTCTTCTTCTTCTCCTCCTCCTCCTCCTCCTCCTCCTCCTGCTCCTCCTGCTCCTTCTTTTTATAGGATAAAGCATTGCGGTCTGGACGTGCGTGTTTCTCGACAGTTTCCCTCCTTGGTCACGGTCTGACGCTTCTAATCGTTGTTGAATGAAGTTAACGCGCTCTCCCGGGATCTCGGCCGAGTGAAAAACCGCAGAATCTGCTCGAGAATCGAGACGCGTTTGCTCCGAAACCCGATCGACGAAATGTCGTGCAATGGTCGTGGAAGCAAGCACGCGCGACATTCCGACCATCTTTCCCGGCGACGGTGCAACTTTTCTCCGACGCGTATTTTTGGCACTCTGGGGTGCATCCACCCTTTGGACGTATTGGCGGTGCAAGACGACCGACATCGGCGTCTTTGCACCGCGTCATGGACGAGCGAGTGCGGTCGCGATGGGCGTGGTGGCCCGCAGTCAGAGAACCGTGACGCATCGAGCACACGCTATTCACGCGCGCGCACGCACGTACGCACGGGCACGAGCACGAGCACGAGCACGAGCACGAGCACGAGCACGAGCACGAGCACGGGACACGTTTTATATATATTCACGTCTGCGGCGCGTGCGTCCACTTGGCGTTCTTCCATTGTGTTTCGTCGCGAGACGCGCTTTTCCCGCGCCGCGACGCGCACCACCTCGAGCTTCTTGGAAAAAATCACGGCCGACCGGCCGTTATCGCCGTTATCGCCGAGCTAATGCGCGAGCTAACGAAAGAACGCGGGTGATGTTTCCCGACGCGTACGTACGCGAAGGGTTAGACACGGACAATTAGAGGCAGTTTGTCCCGGCGATCCCGTGGAAGCTACACGCGTTGCAGAGTAATTCGCGGGCTTAGCCAGCTCGATGGCCGGTGATTTGCACTCAACCTTGGTAACTTTCCTTCAAAATCACCGAGTGATGATGACGCGTGACGAACTTAATAAATTCCGTCGTTACCGAGGCAAAAAACCTCATTACCGATCGCTCGTAAATCCTCTGGAGCATTAAAGAGGAAACCACCGGATTTACAAGATTTTTGATCGCCTCGCGGACATTTTATCGGCGTAAGGGCGCGTTTCTTTAATAACGACGCTTCTTTATTCCACGTGTATATCGCCGCGACAATCGCCACTGGATGTGTTCGCGGTAATTGTCCCACTGACACGAAAAGCAATTTGCGTTTGTAACGGTATAAGAGCATAGCGTCGATTCGTTCGTTTCGTGACGTAAGCTCGTTAGCGAGTCCCTAACGTTCATGCCCCACTAGTGGCAGAATAATTACGGAAAATTATCATCCCACGCTGGATCGGAGATGCTCGTGTGGCATGGAAAAAGAAAAAGAAAAGGTGGCGGCTATCGTAAATCACGTAAACCGCTGCATCAAAGGCATACCACGGCCCTCCTTCGACTCGTCTCCTTCGTTCTCGATTTTTCACCGAGCAAAGAATTCTCGAACTTTTGCTACGCTCGTGCTACCACGCGGGTCATACCCGATTCGTAAGAGATAGGAGAAACCGAGAGTGGACGGTGCGAGGTATGGGAGAATCGAGATCTCTATCGGTGGAACGTCCGGACAGACGGTTCTCCTCGCGTGACACGCAGGTGCTTTCGATAGGTCGAGCTCGGGTAAATCCTACGGGGCGCAGTGCTGTCAAAATTAATCGGACCGCAGAAGGTCGTTGGGACGTTGCTGGCAATTTTTAGGACCCGCGGCTGGACTTCCGCGAGTGAAAGCGGAGAGGTTTTGTTCTCGTATACGCGAATGATCTCGAGGTTTGAAAGGGTGTCCGACACCCGCGGAGTCCAGTGACGTACCACTCCCAGGGTTCACCGGGTTCGGTGTCAGTCGTAAGTAATGACAATGCGATGACTGGCCGAGCGCTAAACACCTGCATTCACCACCTTATCTCGCGGATCCCGCTGTTAGGACAGGTTTTCGCTATCGTTAGTCGTCCTCGATGATAGTCGGTGCCCGTCCGGGACCATCGCTTTGGGTGGTCCCCCGGTCAATGCTACGCAACTTTGACGCATCTCACGCGTCCTTCTCTTCCATTGTAAACGACGTGTCTCCCCGTCGGTCGACCCTGCGACTCATCCCACCTTCCACCATCCCAAATCCCGACCCTTTCTTCTCTTCTCTTCTCTTCTCTTTTCTTTTCTTCCTCTCGATATCTCGATTCCTCCGATCTTCACTGTTCGTAGCTTCTCGGGGGCCCGTTTCACGGGGCTGGCCGGGGCAAATAATTAGGACAATTGGACCTGGTGGTGGGATTGAAAGAAAGAGGAGGAGGGAAGAGTTCTCTCTCTCTCTCTCTCTCTCTCCCTCTCTCTCTCTCTCTCTCTCTCTCTCTCTTTCTCGTGTTTAAGGCATCCTGCCAAAAGTTTGGAGAGCCTGGAAAGACTGCCGCTCGGCTGTAATAGCGACACGTTTTCGCGAAGACGGAAGTAATTAACGGTGTTCCTTCGACGAAGCGTCCCCTGTCGCGGGATTGACGATCGATATCAGCGACGATTCTGAATTCCGGCTCTCCCTTGTCGTCCCCCATGACGACGGCACGCACACCTTGATCTTATTGATCTGACATTCGCGTCCGTGTTAATTATACCGCGCGCGCGTTATCGGCTGGCCGATATCGTTGCTCTAGAAACAATTTGTTAGACGGACAATATTATACTTTCAAATTATATGTAAGAAGCGCGTCGTGCCGATACTCCGAAAGCGAACGTACATGCAACAAGAATGCGGTAAAATCTTGCCCATATATGACAGAAATTTGACACCCCGAGCATCCTCCTCGTCTTCCGTCCACCGTCGCGCCTCTATCCACGCTCTCGCCGTCGTCTGAATAATTCACTCGCTTCGATCACGGCGCGCTCTTTTTCCTCTCCCTCCCTCTTTGTCTCTAATTAGGCGTTTTCGGGTTCAAAGACGTCAATAAGCAAGATTTAGCGACGTCCGTTTTGATGAATCGACGCGTGCGAGTATCGCAGGTGCAGCCTGCGTTCGGGAAGCAAGTGTAGCTACGTAGCCGCAGGGACGACGACCATCGTCCGAGTTCACTTCCTGGGCCCGTTGAATATTTATCGACGTTCGTCTTGTTTGTAGCTCGTTGCGGCTCGCTTGAATTTAAATATCGTAGCTTTCGCGTCTCCGCGCGTGCCTCCTTCTTCGCCTCCTTCTTCGCCACCATTTTTCCGCCACTGGTTACTCGCCGGAGCTCGTATTATTTATAGGCACAGCGTGCGTGCGCCGCTGGCCAACAACCGTTCCGGCTTTCTTCTGCTAAAAGAAAAATCGTGGAAATATCGCGTCGGAATAACAAGCCGCGAAGTCCAGCTATGTTTAGAAACCTCGCGGTGCAAAGCGACACGCGGTAGCTTGAAACGCGAAACGCATCAACCGTTCTCTGGACGTTTGCCTCGGTCGTCGGAGAGGGTAGCGGAAATCATTTACCGTAAAAGCACTTGCGCCTGGACCCTCTCCATCTTGAAAGCTCCTTGAACGAGGGAATCTCTCCGGGAAGAGCGGCTCTTTAAACTGACAAGGGTGCTCTTGATCGTCTAACGATGAAAATCTCGGGGGAAAGAACTGCGCTAATGCGGCGGTTTATGCTTGTGAAAAAAAATAAAAGGGATAGAGAGAGAGAGAGAGAGAGAGAGAGGAGCGTCGCGTAAACCGTAGAATTATTGGGGGAAATTTATCTCGGGAGAGGCATTGGAGCAGCGCCGTGCTAAAAATTTACCGCGCAAAGACTACCCCTGGCGGAGTTGGCTGGTCGCAGCGCCCCCTCTTGGCCCCTCGCACCCCCTGGAGCCGGGTAACGAGACGAGACGAGTCGGGTCGCAGCAGCTCGAGAAAGGCATCGTGAATCGAGGCAAAGGCAAGGGTACACGCAACGGAGTTTCTTCTCCCGCGGGAAGGCGTGGTCGGGAGACGCGCGACGTCCATTTGTCTCGTGCACCTCCCGCACCAGGAACGCCCTCGCATCCCACGGGCATCGATCACGTCTTCCTCTTACCAGCCGCATCCTACCGCGCCTGTGTACACTTTACGCGCACCTACCCTCCTCCGTGTACGTGCACGTACGCGTACACGCGCGCCCGCTCTTCATCCCTCTCCGCCCCTCTCCGACCCTCTCCCACCCGCTCGCGCAACATCCACGTCCCGACACATTCTGCCCTTCCATCTATTCGTCCCTCCGCCACCGAGCAACACCGAGAGCTTTCGCTACACTTTGCCGGGCAATCGCACCACCGAAAAATACCTCGCGGAGATACCTCGCCGAAACCTACCAGACCCGCCCCTTCTCCCGTTCCTTCCTTCCATTTATTCCACCGATTATTCCCCAACGATTCGTTTCGCCGTGTTAAATTTCAAACGTCCTTTCTGTTTCAGCCGGTGAGTATTCCTCTTGGTCGGCTCGGTCGCGGCAGTCTCGCGCGAGTCTTCCGCGATATTCCCCCTATTCCCCGGGCGAAACGGACCAGCGAGAAATTTCAAGATCCTCGAGTATTTTTCCGAAACGTTGCTCGGACCGTTCCGTTAATCGCTGATCACGTTTCCGGCCAGCAAGGTACGTAGACGACGGGATTTCGCATTCAAGTATGCAAAACGTCGGCACATATTTATACGTACGTGCCAGTCCGTGAATATTCATGCCTGTACGAATGATATAGCATGGTTCGTCGGTTAAGCGCCATCCTGAGCCACTCAAACGAGACCTCGCGAAATTGCGTTATCGCGGGAATCGCCACGCTTCCGGAAAGATCGCTCGTCCGTCGACAGAAAGGGGACGGTACAATCGCGCCGAGGAAACGAGAGTAAAGAAGGAAAGAAGGAAAGAAATTCGTCTTTGACACGAAGGGACGTTTTCACCTCTTTGCACGGTGAGAATTTCCGGGAAAACTCGCGAAAACAACTTTCAACCTGTCCGCTGGTTTATCGGCGTATTTAACGATGCATTTTATGCAGACTCTCCTTAGCGTCTTAACGGAGGAATCGTACAGAAGAACGCGGTGGAAAATTGTCCCGCACGCAACATTTCGCGGAAATACTTACGACATAATTACGGCCGCAAGCAACGCAGGATGTCGCAGTTTGCGATTGCGTGCCGAGCGTGTGTGGGGCTCTCGGAGTTTTCGCCGAACTCGTGAAACACGAGCGCAAGCCAACCGTACGAGAGGACGAAGCTATCTGTCCTCTGGTAAAATCGATTCGCCGCTACGCGTTTAATCGACCAGCCACGCGATGCACCGAAACTTCTCCGCAGCTTCTTTCCGCCAAGTCTTGCGAAATCCCGGGCAGCGTGGAAAACAGAGCGTATCTATCGGGGATATCCGCGTCTAGCGAGGATTTCGGCAACGAAACGACGCCGATTCCAGGATCGCACGGTCACGCATGCCAACGCGCGCGAAATTTATGCCTGGCTATTTTTCCGTCTTTCCTCGTCGCGCACACGCGTCCAGCCCGCGCTGGCAAAGCGTCGACGGGATATTGCATATGCATGCCCCGATTGATATGAATGCATCGCTGCATACTAAACGGCTCGGCCGCTATCTGATCCCATTTTCCTTTCGGCTGCGAAAGGTCTTTGCGCGGCTGCGACCGCTTCGATCCGAGCAAGCCTTCCACGCGGAAACGCACCGTGCGAATCTCTAATTATCGCTCATTCCCTCGTTCGTTAACGCCCCGTTATTACCACGATCACCGTGTGCGACGGATTTTCCGAGGTTTGCCGCTTTCCGTGGCGCCGGCCGATCCGCTCCAGCTTTCTTCTCTCCCTCTCTCTCTCTCTCTCTCTCTCTCTGTCTCTCTCTCCTCCTCCTCCTCCTATCTCGCCGGCTCGTAAACCCGACGATCTCGCATGTACCACTGACGTCACCAGTCTCTCTCCCGCCATTCTTCTTTCACCGCCGCTCTCTATCGGCATCGACCTCCGGGCAGGTTCTCTTAAACGGCGCTATTAGTCCAATAGACTCTTATCGTAATACGCTAAATCGCCCGGACGTTCTCGTTTCGCAAATTCCCCGCTCTCTCCCACTCTCTCTCTCTCTCTCTCTCTCTCTCTCTCTCTCTCTCTCTTTCTCTCTCTCGCTGCCTGTCTCCTTCGATGACGCGAAAGCATGGAAAAAAGCGGTTACGCGCGCGCATAGAGGAAGCGAGAGTGCGGAAAGGAGGAAAGGTGGAACGGAGAATCGGCAACGAGTCGAAAACGACAGCTGTACCAGCCGATAGCGTTTAAGGCTGAACCGCGTGTGATCGGGCCAGACAGCTGCATCCCGAGAGAGCGTTATCCTGCCTGCCTTCTTATCGGTTGACCATCGGCGATAACGACGCGGCCCGTTCCCGATCCGAGCTCGTCCAACACTCGCTAACAGCATCGGCGATCGGTGTAATTCACCGGCTAGACCATTCCAGAGTATCCTTTTGCTCCTGCCACGGCATTACCACTCGCGTCCGCGTCTCTTCCACCGGCTCGCATCAGCCAACCTCGGCACGTCCTCCCTCTCGCGCCTTCTTCGTCGTATCTAATTATCGAGAAAATTACTCGATATCATTGGCGAATCCTGGCACGACCAACCCTCGCAGCGATTACAACTATCCGCGACTGTTTCTCCTGCATCCCCGATTACGTCTCTATCCGCCGGTTCTCCTTTCCGCTCCGTCGCGCTCCGTCCCGCACAGGCGATGCCTGCAATCCGGAGTTTCGCACCGCGATAAAACCGTGCGAAAACGGTGGCGCGACGACACGTCGTCGAGCGATTGATAACGAATATCCGCGAAATGTATAATCGAGATGCTAAAGCAGCCGAGCCGCGCCGGCCGCTTTATCCAAGCTGCATCTCGTACGGTTATGGAAGCTATAGGAGTTAATGGGCAGGCATATCTATCGAGAAGATCGATACCTAATTGGGTCGACTCTCTCGAGGATGTAACTGGCGTGTACTTTCACGTATCGACTCTAATTATCGTGGAAATTGAGCGGTATCATTGACACGTACGATACGCTCGGCCCGATATTCCGACGGTTATGATGGTAATTGCGGTTTTCCACGGTAGGTGTTGAGTCCGATCTTTGGCTCGTTGACGTTGAAAGAAAAGTAACTTGTTACCGGGCTAATTATGAACGGGGTATTAAGGTACATGATGGCTTTCGACGTATCTCGACGAGCATCTCGCTGCTCTTGACACGCACTTCGATACACGCCAACCACCGACTCGGCCGACTATCGTCAATTGTGTTCCCTGCGTCACTCGTTTGCCATTTCGTTCCAGCCTAACGTTGAAAACTCCGCCTCTGACGTATAATTTCGTGGGCCGTTCAAACGTCGAAACTCGCGCTAGTGCCACGAGGGAGATATATGACTGAGCACCCTCGTCACTGAAAAAATCTTACGCTAGACTCGGCCGGCCGAGAGAAAGGAGAGAAAGAGTTTTCGGCCCTTCGGGGCCCGGGCAATCGTCTCGCGTACGCCGTAATAGGCAACTCGCGCGAGGTGTTATTAAAGTATCTTTTAATTGTTCCCTCATTCCGCACGTGGGAAGAACGGTCGAAAACACCGCCGAACGTTTCTCCAGCGATGATTCGCGACTGGAGATTTGCCACCGAAGAGAACGCCGGCAACGTTCGCGCGATCCAGAGCTTTCGCGGGTATCGCGTACATCCTATCTCGCGAAAGATCCACGAATCTCGGCAGCTTTCGGAGGAAGAAACGAGAAGGAAAAGACAGCGAGGAATCGAGCGGAGAATGAATGGACTCGGTAACGTTATACGTGGACCGGTAATTATGACTCCTCTAATCACCGACAATTACCGCAGTTACCGGCCTCGCGGCGTTATCTCGACCGGTCCATCTCCGGCTTGCCGCGCCGAGAGAAGCAACAGAAACCGGAGAACGGAGAAAAACGAAGAGAACGCGGTACAGTTCACTTGCTGGAATCCATCGTAGAGAGAAAGAAGAAGATGCTTAAAAAAAAAAAAAAAAAAAAAAAAA
>NIJG01000273.1:680056-691795 GCA_002201625.1 Euglossa dilemma | reverse complement strand
AAAAAAAAAAAAAAAAAAAAAGAAAAAAACCCTATTATTCGCGACAATTGCCGGTAATTAATAACGTTCGCGCGACTAAACGTCTGCCTAAAATCGTTCGTTATTTCTCCTCGTTGCCGCGATTTCTGCGGTTTGCCTCGTTTTCGTGCGCCGAGAAACCGACGTTTAAATCGGATCCGTTAGTCGCTGCCAGAGATGGAGAAAAAAGCACGGAAGTCATTGCCAGAAAGAAGCTCGGCGAGACATCGAGAGAAAAAGGGGGGAAAAAAGAGTGGCAGGAAACAAAAGATTCAACAGGCTATTCGTTTTTATTTCCGTGACCGGTAATTAGACGGGAACCCGGTAGGGTGAATAGGAAACGAGACTTTCTTTCGAAAGGAGACTTTGCGCCGAACCGATAACGAAAATGGGATTCTTTCCTCGATCGGTTTTCCTCCTTTATTTCCTTTTCCTTCGTCCAATTACTTGCAAACGAAAGGTTAGTAACAACGCGTCTCGAAACGTTTCTTCTGGAAATAACGCGATCGAATCCGTGCACGACAGCTCTAGGGCTTTTACCCACGGTATTTCCATAGGAAAGCGCACAGTTGGATCGAAACTGTGCGTTGTTTCGCGAGGAAACGCGGTTTTACCATTGCCGTGGCGTACGCGAGGTACGATTTAAAGAGCTCGATGAAAGCATCGCCATAGACCGCGAGGAGCTTTTTATAAATAGATTGATCAAGGAAACAATAGGGAATCTCTGGCAGCGAGAGACTCGATGGCATGTTAATTAGACGCGCTGTCAAAATTGTTATATTTTCGCCAGTCATTGCGCCTCACGCAGCAGCGGTACATCGGTCGGAGAGATATCAGATCGCCACGCTCCGATGTCGGCTATGTAATTCGCTCGGGCGTGCAGGCCCGTCTGGTTTCGAGCAAGAAGAAGGGCGCAGGGGAACACGGGGATATTCAAATGCCGCCACTCTTGTATGGAAATACGCGAGATGTAAAGATGACGGTAAGATACGCGAGTCCCGTCGTGGAGATATTACCAGCTGCTAACGCGTCGACTAAATCATCGACCATAATACGATACCCGACGGAGTTTGCCACTTTCCAGACGCCGACCACTTAACCTCGCGCCTATTAATTCCTATAATAGTCCCCGTAAACACATAGTCTCCGGCTTAATGAAAATTTTTCCCTATTTTCACCGAGCTTACCGTGTCTCGCGCGAATTTCGCGAGTCTAGCCACGATCGCCCGGCGATTACCGCCGAGCAACGCGACAAATAACTTTATAACCGCCCAACTAAACGACCCCCTCCCCCTTTCCGTCCGATTTAATTGACACGATGCCCTTCTCGATCCCCCGATTGCCCGATTTTGCGGCACGAGCCGGCCAGCGAAAAGGGAGGATCGAGAAAGGAGCGTGTGTAACGAGAGCACGCTGATTATAAAACCATCGCACAATATGGCCCTGATGAAGCCGCTTTTGCCGGAGCGGTCGGTGTGACCCTTACCCCTATTCACCGCGACTAGCTGCGCGAACGCGCGAGTTATTTCCGTTGGCCCCCTTTTCCTTGCCAGCGCCGGCGACGTCGGCCAGCATCGGGATAGCGCGGTTGTATATAGATGTCGCCGCTGATGACAGAGCAAAGGCAATAATTATTGCAGTGCGCGAATCGCGATTACAGGGCAGCTGGTCGGTCGCACGAGGAGAGTCGGTTCGGCGCGGCACCGCGCGTCGCGACGCGGCCACTCGTTCACCGACTCGTTCACCGACTCGTTCACCGACTCGTTCACCGACATCGCGATGCATCCGAGCATAGGATGCTAGATAGAATCCGATCCACCTACGTGCGCGTGCATCCACGGAAACTCCGCGAAAGCGCCCACGTATACCGTCATTTGCGCGTCGATATCGATGTTTATGTATCGATATATCTTCTCGGCCGTCTCACCGTCTCCGAGTCTCTTCCCCTAGAGCGCTTCCACGTCTCTCCGCTACTTTCGCTTCTCCTACACCGTGGTCGTAAATTTGCCAGCCGCGCGAAACGTTTGAGAAAGTTCCTTCCAAGGTTCCTGCGTTCCCTTGGCTCCCCTCGACGCTTCGCGACGACGTCGTCCCGGCGACGGTCCCGTTCTCCCTCGCTGGTCTCGCTTTTTTCGACCAGCCGCGATAACCATCGCGCGATTTGCTCGGAATCCCGAAAAGCTCGCGGATACTCGGCCGCTAAAAGTGACGAACGCCAGATCTAACGCGATAATTATCGCACACGCGTACCACGATCGACAGAATAATTAACATGGCATACAGTATAAATTCTGTAATGAGTATAAGCATCAATATTTATAACGCGGTAGTCGGTTCAATTTCCCACAATGTTATAACGAACATCATCAAGATATGTCGATAACCAACTTCTTCGCTTTATTCCATTGTACATAATTACGCTGTTACTCACCAACCATAAAATCCCGATCACGTGATCGCGCTGCGGACATCCGTTGTGCATTTTCTTTTCTCTCTTCCTCTCTTCCTCTCGCTTCTCTCCTCTTTCCCTCTCCCAGCCTGGTTTCTTCGTGGTCGAAGCACAGGATCTATCCGAGAAGGTTCCGCGCAGCCTTCTTTCCTATACCAGCGACCCGGCAGACAAACTACGTACGCGCGAGATATTGCGAGAGATCTCTCGCACCTTTCTCCATTGTGTCTACGCGAATCTTTAACCCTCTTAACGTCTAGCCGATTTTTCCGCAGCTTCTGCACGGATCGAACTCGCGTTGCCTGGCACAACCTTCCGGGAGGAAAGAACGACGGCTTTCTTGGCACTGGCAAGTCGTTGGAGAACGACGCCGCGACGGCGAAATGTCACGCGGCTAGTAGCAAACTCGGCGATAAGCGTCGGAATATCGGGGGATTTTTCCGCGATTAGCATCGGTAAGAGCCCGAGGTTGGAAAAGACCGTGCAGGATCGTTCGGCGACGTGGTATTTCGCGTGGCTGTCGCCTTGTCAGTCGATGCAGGCTTCATATTCTGTCGGACACGGCAGACACCTCGGCTAATTGTATAAATTATGTATGCGGCTTGGACCTTTGCCGGCTCGTGTCGAGAAAATACCGTAGCTGGTGTTCTCTCCTCGTCGTCGTCGTCGTCGTCGTCGTCGGTGGTAACCTCGTGGCCATGAACAAGCGAGCAGACAGACGTTCGATGAGAACCAAGGGGGAACGAATTCTCTGGAAGAAAGGGGATGTTGCACAGGGGTTACCGATTTACGAGCTCGCGCATCCGCTTTGCGCGAACGTTATTGAGATTAACAGACGCCGAAACGGCTGCTCGATCGCCGGGCGAACCAGCCATTTCGATCGGAAAACTCTAGACGAGGGTTTACCCTCGGTACGTATCGATCGAAGAGAAAAAATTTCGAAATTTCTCCACGCGAGTGGGCGATTAAGAAGAAGAGGAAACCGGGAACGGGATGTATTCTCGATGGTAGAAATTCGAGCATCACGAGAGATACCGCGGATGTTAATAATCGCGCGATAGAATCGCACGCACGCGTACGTTCGTTGAAATTCACGACGCGAAATAATAACACGCGCGGCCGCAACGAGGGAAATTTATACTCGAATTACCGGCAGCGAATCTATCGACGGGCCGCGAACGGCGATTGAACACGAATGCGCGCGGTTATCGCGGACAAAATATGAACCAGCCGGATAGTCGGAGCGGGCGATTTATCATAGGATCGTGTGTGGCGGGAAAATGATACGAGACGATGCGGCCAATCGGTCCTCCGGCTTTTTGCCCGCGCCGGATCTTTTGCCTCGCGTCGAGGAACGATCGAGCATAGACGCGCGTCGCATATCTATCAGAGCGGAGACACAAAGGCTGAAAGACGCGCGAAGCGCGTGCCCGTGCCAAATCCTCTTTGTCCCGCGAGAAATCTCGCCTCCGATCGTAAGTGAATTTAAATCGCGCGTGTTCGTGTGCGCATTGTTACAGGGCCCGCGTAGTTGGAGCACAGACTGTAAGTTGGTAGGCTTATTTTCGCCTATTCATCGAGCGCAGACGCACCGCGGGGTAGTACGATCTTGGATCACGTTACCGGCCTGGCCGGTCAGGCCTCTGGTTATTATCTCGATGACAAATAAAGCATTTACGCGCGGCCCGATAATTCATCGCGGCCACGACGGTGGAATGTGGCGAGATGTTGAATCGATAAAGCGTTTCGCGGCGAGGCAAAGGAGCCAGCGGAAACTCCGAGGATCGGAGAGGCGCAAAGAATTACGAGAGTTATTACCGAGTTCGTCGAACGGTGTTATTTGTCCAAGCCGAGTGGACGAATCCCGTGCCTCTTTCTCTCTCTTCTCTCGAGGAAATCTCGCTCGTGCATCGGCGATGCATTTAAATGGGACGAGCGCGGGCCCCGGAGAGGTCGGTGGTAATGGAAGGAAAACCGGCGAACGGTACGAAAATACGAGCTTACAATAGCCCCTGGAGGGGGGTACGGAGGGGGCGGGGGCGGTGGAAAAGAAACAGGATGTTCGTGTGACGGTAATCCACGACGGTGGCAGGTGGTTTCCTAGAAATCGGTATAAAATATGTGCTGCGCGCGTGTGTCGTACGCGCATTTACGTAAGCGTCGGACATGCGAAGAGGGAATTGCAAATCGGTGAACGAGGGGAGATTTACGGATCGCGTTTATGCAAACAATAATGCGCCTTGGCTATATAACCGGCCTGAACAGAAGAGGTACGCCGGTATTTGCGACGAGCAGCAAAGGATATCGACGTACAAGAATTGGCGCTGTTAAAGCTCGAACGTCGAGGTTAGGTCGTTCCCTCAATGATTCACCGGATAATGGAGACGAATGCGGCCATAACTCCTCGTCTCCGTGGAACGCGCTACGTACTGAAACGGCACGCTGCCCCTTGCCTATTGGCCCGGGACCGTTCACCGGGCCCGAGTTAACGCGTCGCTCGGTCCCAGCCGAGTTTTCGTCCTCTCTCCTTTTTCTCTCGCGCCCTATCGCGAGTTTCGCGAGTTTCGCGAGTTTCGCGAGGAAGCAAGTGGCAAACGATAAAATTGGAGCGGTTAAAAGGGTCGCGAAGTGGCGGAGACCGAAGCACGGTGAATAATTGTCCGTTCTTGGCACGAGCGATGATGTTAATAGGCGCGCGCGCGCGCGCGCGACCGCGTAACCGTGTGTATTCCGTGGCGTTTGCAGTTTCGCGCCTACATGCACGTACATAGTTCGAAGTTTCCCTTTCCACATGGAACTCGGTAATTACCGCGCGCGCTACGGTGTAATAACGAGTTACGCTCGGGACACCCGCTATTGGGTCGCGAGTAAATACTATAATAATATGACTAATGGCGCGTTATGAATTACAAACCGGATAATGAATAAAGTATATATACGCGTTTGCGCTTTTTTCCCCGTTCGTCTTTTTTTTGTGTCCGTTTCAGCGGTACCTGTTGCCCGTTATTGGCTTCCATTACNGAAGCACGGTGAATAATTGTCCGTTCTTGGCACGAGCGATGATGTTAATAGGCGCGCGCGCGCGCGCGCGACCGCGTAACCGTGTGTATTCCGTGGAGTTTGCAGTTTCGGCGGAGGCTGGGCCCGAGGCCCGGGGCCCGGGGGGCCGAGGAAACGCCACAGCGTGTAGGGACTTTCGTCGAATCGTTATCGAAGGTCTACCAGAGACGGGAAGAGCGATTGCGGATTGGCCACGTTTACCGGCAGGATAATCGAGCGCAATTTCTTGCCTCTTTGCTTTCGAGCGGTTTCACACCTTGGTCGTTCTTTCTCCTTCCGTTCGGACCTTCTCCTCTCGGCCAGCCGCGGCCGCAAACCTCGCCGAGCCGCGCGCGGCTCCGAGGTAAAAGGTTAACTTGATAACCACGCGGTAACCGCGGTCTAACCGCCGGCAAGCCCGGGCCCCGGCCACCAATCCAACGCGAGCCAACGCCAGCCAACGCCAGCCAACACGTACCGCCAACTACCGTAACAACCCTCTCTAACCCTCTCCGAGCTTCGTCCTCTTTTCCCTCCGCTACTCAGAACCCGTGATTGCGGTCGCAACGACTTACCATGCCACTTCAAACAGCTGCGTATTTCTTCATGATCGCACGGTCCGTCGTCCTTCTCGAACAATCTGTGGCACGAGATATCACTTAGCCAGTCAACCGGTCAACCAGGTGCGATCTCGTTCGCCGAGAGAATTCGCGAAAACGTTCGAGTCGTCCGATGATCGGAAAAACGAACACAGGCGGCTCTCGCGTTGACGCAATCCCTTGGATACGATATCGAGGTTCCCAGAGGCAGGGGGTGTGCGCCAGTTTACCGACGTGGATCGAACCGAGGGACACGGCCTATCGGAGATCGGCGGTGGAGTTTACTTCTCGCTTTCCACTTAGCGCCTACATGATCGTATACATCCTATTGCATTAGCAGCCTATTTGTAAAGATCGAAGCCACCCGCGGTCCAACAATGCCGCGAAGGTGTGTTCGGCCGGGAGGCGATCTTTCGCAGCATGCGCCTTCCCAGCGGGTGATCGCTTGTTCCTTTCCCCTCCCGTCTCTTCCTTCTCCTCGCTCCGTAACTTCGCGCCGTTCTTTCGCCTTTAACGCCAACCATCCGCCGAGTTTCCGAAATAATTAACCGTTACCCGCGAATTCCCTCTCGTCCACCGAGTCGCTTACTCTTCCAACGGCCACGCACCTCCTCGGCAAGAACGGTTGCACGCGCGGGTACGCGCGGTAATCAATTAATTTACCGCAGTGCAGTACGCAGACACGAACCGACTCACCCTCGTCCTACGGCTCGTCGTTCGCGTTCATCCGCGTTTACTCTCTACCACTCCGTATCCCGGCTATCCGTGTAAGGTCGGCACCGGCACCTAGCTCGGATATTAGTCGAGATTGAGTCTCGAAAGCCGGGACGGACCACGGCGATCCATTAGCCTTTATACGCGCGTAGATGTTACATCGAGATAACGATGCCATACTCTGCCGATCGGTCGAGCGTCACGATAATTAGAAAATTAAATCGTCTGCTGGATTCGGGATGCGGAGCGCGCGGCCAATCTTCGGGAAAAAGGATCCCTGCACCTGCTAATCCGCGTCTCGTAGCAAACCCTCGTCGACCGAATTCTTTCTCCGCGGTTCCCGCGCGAACCCCGAGTCGCGCCGCTAGCTTTCCGTCTTCCTTTCCAAACGATATCCTTCCAAGCCAGAGGTTCGCTCGTGTTCACGAAGAAATTTCTTCCCTGCCCTGCCTCGTTCTTTTTTCTCTCGGTACTATCGCGAAAGAAGAGAGCCCGTAGATCGACTACGAATGCAAAGAGAGCCGGTGGAAAGTGGAGGGAGTCTTGGCGATATCTTAGCCGGTCCACAGATAGGCTTGGAAGATAACCCGAGGGCTGGTGGGTGGTTGATTTAATGCCAACGAGGCAGCGTAGGGAGAGCGTAGGGAGACGCAGGGAGAGCGCAGGGAGAAGGTAGGGTAACCTCGAAGGAACTCGAGGGGCGAACGGGCGGGGGTGACTCTCTGATATTTTAATACGACGGGGAGCGTGATGCTCGGTCATCCATCTAACGCCGCGAGAGCTGTTAGTGCGTGTGCACGCTCGATTTTGCATACGCGGAAATCACGATGCATTCCGGTGGTAACGTGCACGGGAAGAAAACCCGACCTCGTTCTCGCCAGGAAGGAAGACAGTTTGTTACCATTATCTTCGTTCCTCTCTATACGCTCGTACCTATCTAGGTAATTGCACCGGGCTCGACGAAAGCCGGAAATGTTTGACAAATATCGAAGCGAGGGCGAACGCGAGCATCGTTCGACGTTGATGCACCTGGATTCACGCGATGACTCCACCGTAATAAGCGCAACGGAACCGAAATAGCGAAACCTTTAGCCACGGAAGGAGACGCGCGGATGAGACGAGCGTGGTCGCAAAATCGACCGTGCGAAGGATCGTGCGAACCAGGCAAGGGTATCGGGGTGGACGCCTGTAGATCGCGTCTAGGCAGAAGGGCATTTTTTCTCGATTAGGTTCCCACATATTACCAAGCCACCCCCGTGACGTCGACGTCGACGTCGACGTCTTAGGTCTCGCTTGGTACATCCTTGTGCGAGGTTCGCTCGCGCTGGCTTAAGCAACGTTTCGACGTTGTTTTTTGTGTCTGGCGGGCCCTTCGCTGGCCAGGTCCATGGTCCGCCACGATTTAGTGGCCCTAATTGCAGGGTTCAGCTATTTAATTACCGGGTTTGGGGCCCCGCCGCGGCCATCCCTGGCCCCCTATACGCCCGGTCAAAATGCGAGTACATTCATACGCGAGCACACGTAGATGCGTTTTGGTCAAGTCCACCCACAAAGACAGACCGACTCTATGCTCCGACGCCGAGACTGAATTCGCGGCCAACTTTGCTCTCTCCTCTCCTCTCCTCTCNCTCTCCTCTCCTCTCCTCTCCTCGCGTTCCAGCTTTTCCGGCTTTTCCGGCTTGCCGTGAAAAGCCGATTCGTCCTCGAGTCCGTGTCGCTTTCGATCGGGTACCTAGGGTATCCACTGTCCAGCCACCATCTTACTTTACACCCACGTGTAGCTTTACATGCCCCACTCGCTGCGCGTCTTCCTACCACGAAGCTGCATCTCGGCATATATCACTCGTGCTCGCACCTCGGCCCACCTTCTCGCTAACCTCGCCGTTGCAAACGCGCCGCGAGTCTGCGCCATTTTGGTGTCCCGCGCTAAGCCTGGAAGAAAAGCGGTTAAAACAGTCCTCGTATCCGTTCCTATCCCGTATCCCGACGACTTTTTCGGCGAAACCGAACCGGACTGGAACTGGAGGCAAGTGGAAGTGGAAGTGGAACTGGAACGGAAGGAGCGAAACGGAGAGGATGTGTCGTACGCGGAATGGCCGGTGTAAATTCATGTGAATGGAGCTCGATTTCTTCTGACCCCGGAATCTTTCAATCCTCTCTAATAACAGGTTACAAATCGGCAAGAAACGTAGGGCAAGCTGCGAGCTCTCTACACGGGGCTACCAAATGATTGATAAGTCCATAAAGCATTCTCCGCATCCTGTTTCTCCGGTGGTTTCCATTCGGTGTTGTCGATGGTGGCGGAGCTGTTGATGCCCAAAGAACGTGCACAGGGTTAAGGACGTGCGTGCCACGATTTTTTGGCCGCGGGTGACGCGGTGACGAGATGATGACCGACCTCGAAGTTGAAATCATCGTGATTACCCCGCCCGCGTAACCCGTAATGCGGACCAAACCACCGGAGCAACTGCCACCGTGCCATGTACTCCCTCCCCTCCCTTTTTTCTTCCCTCATCCTTGCCATTCCACCCAGTACCATGCCTATTTCCAATGTGTTCGCTAATTTATATTATTAACCCGACAGCAACTGATCACCTTCATTTCTCACCGCGAGCCATGCCACGTTCAAGAATTATTCTCGATCCCGGTAGATAAGACAGAATCAGATTTCTGCCCGGCGTGAACGAATTAATAGGAGCTCGTCTGGACGTTGTAAACAGCGATTAATCCACGCGCGCTTCGTTTTTTCCACCGACGTACAAACGACCTATCTCGACGCTCGATATCCAGCTACTCCCCTACTTTTCCCCTATCTCCGGCCTTTTTTTCCTCTTTTCCCCGGCCTTCTTAACAAAACGAATGTTTTCCTCTCCGGTCGGCGGAAAAAAGGGGCTTCGATCGACCGGGTTCCGGAAACTCGTGGAACGCGTAAATTTCCCTGGCGAGCGGATCGCGCGTTCGAGCACCGTCGCTCCTTCCAACCCCCCTCGGCTAGAAAATCCAAGGGTGCTCGCGGACGATGACGTCGATGGCTGAGATGGCGGCGAAGGAAAGGGAACCGGAGGAGGTCGGGGCGCAAGCTGGACATTCGGCGAGTCGATTAACCAACGCGCGGCAACGAGAGTCCTTCCCGCCCTTGAGAACGCGCGAGAGTTTTAATTGTAGGCCGCGGCCACCGTAGGGGGAGGCTATTATTCTTTCTCTCTCGTCGGTAACGCGCGGCCCAAACGCCGATCCGTTTCTCTAAGTCTCGAAGAAAAGAGAGAAGAGAAACGAGAAAGGGAGAAAGATATAATAACAGAGCGCTAGCCCGCTCGCGCTCGAAAAGAACGGCCATCCGTTCTTTTCGTCCGTCCGTCCGTCCATTCGTCTGGCAGTTTCATATCCGAGAGAACGCACGAGTCTCCACCGGCACAATTTTTCATCGCGCATCCCTGTGTGCGCCACGGTTCTACGCCGATACGCCTCTTCCCGTCTACCTCGTGCCCTCCCCGGCCTCTCATTCATCATCCCTTAACGCGATCGGCGTTTACGTCCTTTCGGAAAAGCTCGTTGGCGCCACCTGGCCGGATATCGATGGATCGACCTGCCTGCGAACGTTTACACGGCCGACCACCGGGTGCAACAACCCCTCGATACACCTACCCCCGATGATCAATCGTCCCTCTAATTACCAGTCCTTTTCCAAACAGAGATCCTTCCTTCGCGTTTCCATCGCGCCTCCGCCGTGCCTTCTCTCCTCTTCGCGGACGCGTCTCCGCGCGGAAATACGAGATCGCCGGGCGGTTAAGGGCGATTAAGGGTGGGCGTCGGTACTTTGCGACACCCGCCGGTTCCGAAAGGGACCGGGTGCGTGGGAGGCGGAAAACCAAAGTCCGACCATCTTTTACTCGGCTGAAGTTTAAAGAGCCTCGAATCCCTTGAACTATCCCGCTCGGGGAGACGGAAGACTTTGTCGGCAGGGAACCACGGTGTCAGCGAAGCAATCCTTTCGGTCCTTCCTTAACGTTCTAGCCGCTGGTGAATGGAGATCACACGCGGTTCCCACTGTATCGAGTTACAGGCCAAGGGAGACGCGCACGAAGAAAGAGCAAGAAGCACTTTGGCATTATGCGTCCGAGGGAGAATACGAATCCATTCACGGCAATCATCCGTTCACCCAAGCGTTCTTGCTCCGCCGTCTCGTTCATTCAGTCCTCCTCGCTGTTAACCTAGCCCGAGTAATTCGCGCTGAAACCAGCGGCATTCGAATCGTGAAAATAAGGGAAAAACGAGGGAATCTTCGATAGGGGGTTGGAGAATCGCGTCTCGTCCCCGGCCCCTCGAATAGAAAGCCGAGTGTGTCGCGGTCGATGGATTAAACGTCGCGTCGGAGAGAAACGTTCCTCGTCATTTGTTCGTTTCGTAATTTTTCCTTTCTCCTTTTTTGCCCTCGCTAGGGAACGATAGCGATACGGGGAACGCGGTGGAACACGGATCGATTTCTAATGGACGAGAAGGGATTTGGTAGGCTTACGTAAAGTACAGATATAGAGGGAGCAATCGGTATCGGTGAGCAGGTTGGAAAACGCTGGCGTTTATGGGAGGATAAATTGTTGGCGAGTACGCGATATCATTAGCGCGTACGATAATAGGTTGGATCCTCGGGCTAGGATCATTATAACGCTACCCTGCCGCGGATCGAACGCTAAAAAGTGGCGCGCATCGACGCGGCCTACGTAAGTTACGAGCATTACGGATAGATACCGCACACTATCCCTGCTATTATGTTACGCTACAAGTTACTTTATCGCATTAATCTCACGTACGTGCTTGCCGTTTTTTCTCAAACTTTCTCACCTGGTTTTTAATTGAAGCTATAACTCAACGAGGACCGTATATACGCGTACGTATGTACGTATGTATATATATATATATATA
>NIJG01000273.1:658073-680022 GCA_002201625.1 Euglossa dilemma | reverse complement strand
TATATATTTGCATGTACGTATATATACATATATATGTACGCGCGTATATCGGGGCCCGTTGTTTAACTTGTAGAACCGATAACCGGCTATTTTCTAAACGCGCCAAATTGAATTAACCGCGAACGATACGCCGCGACAAACTCGGTCGGCCGATTCGATAATTGAATTTTAATTACCGGCTTTCGGTCAGTGAATAATCGCGTTTCGCGTACATGATACGCTTAACGCGTGCTTCTTACCCTTAAACAGACGATATCTCATTAACAAGATTGCCGTGATTACTTTCCACTGACTTATTCGAGGAATTCCATTAACGCGCGCGCGCTCTTCTCGTATGAGAAATGTCGGAGCCGAGCGTTGAATGCAACGCGCAACCCCATCGTTGCTCGTACCGTCTCTCCGAGATTACCATTGACTCCGTAAAATCGAAAAACCTGTTCCTCCGCGCCGTAACGATATACTAATATCTCGGACCTAGTCGTCGTTATCTGCCCATTCGCCTCCCACGCACGTGACCCCGAACGAGTATCGGCACGAGTGGAACAAGAAGAAAACAAAGGCGAACGGACAAGAGGGAAACCAGCCGAGAGGGTGGCGGGGGTGTGTGTGCGCGCGCGGCGCTCCGAATAAAAACAACGGCCACGACGATAAAAGCGAAAAGCAAAGGAGGGAGGACAGAAGGAAGACGAAGGAGGAGGAGGAGGAGGAGGAGGAGGAGGAAGAAGAAGAAGAAGAAGAGGAGGAGAAGGAGGAGAAGACGAAGACGAAGAAGAAGAAGAAGAAGAAGAAGAAGAAGCGGCGGTCGTGGCGGTGAACCACGTGATCGGAGCGCGTTTTAATTGGTCGGGAGTGTGGTCTGCGGTGCGATGGAGGGAGAACGAGACAGATAGGGAGAGAAAAAGAGGGAAAGGGGGACGGAGAGGGTTCGTTAGGGTTGCCACGAGGATTAGACAATCGCGAGGTTGTACGAGGAGGATCGTTGCGAGGGCGGGCGCTGGTTCTGCCCCACCAGTAACACCTTCCAGGATGGGTACACACTTGTGGGAATTCCTGCGGGACGTGCCCGACCACTGGCGTTCGACGCACACTCTGGCTACACGCATTCACGTATCCGGACACCTATGCGCTAAAAGACGAACCGCGGTGCTCGTAGAGAAGCCGAGAGAGAAGGAAGAGAAACGGTAAACGGAGAAAGAAGGAGAGTGGATCCGCCTCCGTAGACGGGCTCCTCTTCTCTACCTCTCTACGTGGGGGACGAAAAAGCTCAGTTATAATTGTTGCACGCCGCGAGCTGCACCGCCAGTCCCTCGGTCTAATTGTAACCTCCTTCCGCATCGGACCGGACGCACCACCAGCCGAGCATCCACCACGCGAACACGTCGCTCGTGTCCTGCGTCCTCGACCGACCTCCTTCTCGACTGACCTCCTCTGCTGCTGCTGCTGCTGCTGCGCTGCTGCCTTCTCTGGCCAACAGCCACAGAAATTACTGTGATTACCAGGATATACGAGGGGCTACGGCAACCTTCGAACGGACTACCGATGCCAAGGAGCGCCTCTGCCGCACCGACACCATCGCGACCCACCGACACCGGATTCCCTCCACGATCCGAGCATCTCTAACGCCACTTCCGACGACACTCCGACGATTCTACCACGTTTTCGCACGGCTACGACCAGCGGCAAAACATGTCCATTGATCTCTGTGCACGCCGGAACATTCGTTCAGAGTTCGTCTCTGCGATCCTTTGACTCGACATTTAAATGTCACTTTGTGCACGGTGCGCCGCGGCGGTATCGTCCATCGATTGAGGAATTTCACACAGTGCCAGGCGCTTCGCCGATATCGATATCCCTTCGAGAACCAGATAATTCCTCGAAGACTTTGAAAGTGCTTGAAAGATGAACTGCGCGTACCAGTACTCGCATCCCGGTCATCCGCAAAACGTCATGAGCATACCACCGACGGCTACCCAACAGCCTCTGCATTCCACGGATACCGAGTACTTAGAGGTAAATAATTACAATTAACCTTGGTAAAACGGAAACATTCGCCTTTGATATTCGACGGAGTCTATCAACACCGTTTGCTCCCTTCTGCGACGACATCCTGGGCGGTCCAGGAACACCCTCTTGTTAATTGTTCATCTGCCGGTGGCGAAAGAGGCCAATGCCAGGCTTCACGCACCCCCGATTCTCCTTAACGCGTTGCCAATTCATCAGCGCTCCCTGAGAATTCGATTTGCACGATTGCCAATCGGATCTCGCAATTCGATTTCACGCAGATTCCGCCCGTCGATCCCGGGTTTTCGGGGCCTAGGAACGAACCTGCGACGCGTCGATTCCCAACGCTCGTATTTACTGCCTAGCACGTATATACTGACGGGAACGCGCGGCGCGCTTTAGCATGTGGAAACCTGCCCCTGAAGCTCTCATTAACCGGCATAATGACGTTCACGGCAATAATAAATCGGAGTTGATCGGCTCGCGTGAAAGGTTGCGGAAAAAAGTCGACTTTCACGTGGCTAAGGCGAACGAACCAACGAACGCACATACGAACGAATCGTCGCGGAAGAGAGAAGGCGCGAGAAGGAGAAAGAGAGACGTAGCTGGGGGATATTAATATAAGGGCTCGATACGTAATTATAGTGATTACCGTATTGCCAGGGGGCGGATGAGGGCGTCCCTCAGTTTGCACGTCATTTTGCAATCTCAACTTCCAACGAACATGCGCGCGAATTTGTCGGCGATCCTCCATCAGGCTAATTGTTTCCCCCTTTTTGCGCTAATTCTTCACGCTCTCTTCGTTCCTTTTGTTCAAAGTACCGGCGTGTTCCGGAAGAAAGCCACCGCATCGACACCGGTGCCCTATTCTTTAAATACTCCTTGCCCTACTCTCGTCAACCACCGTTGTGTCATCGTCCAGTGAATCGGTAGGCCACCACACGCCGATACGTTCCCGATCGGAACGCCTCGGATCTCACCGGAGACCGATCGCGATCGACGGAAACGTTGTCTCGGCTATTCGCCGCCGATGTTACGATCGTTGCCGTGTAGCGGTTAATTCGAGTGCGAACGCTCTCGATCTTCCTGTTGGTCGAAGCCAACTGCGAGTTCCTTGTTTGCGGATTACGCGCCGACAGAAAACCGAGTACCGCATGAGTTACGGAGGATCGGCTTCTCTCCTCCATGTGGAACACCCCATAAATCTGGCCGAGAGAGTCTCTCTATTCCGGACCACGATGTAGACGGAACCGCGAGTTGTACGCCAGCTCCGGCCCGGCCAACGAGTCCGTAAATCAGTCCTAGACAAGTTTCTCTTCGCCTTGTTTCACCGCAAAATCTCCTGCTCGACCTTAAAAGCCTCAAAGAGATGCTTCTACGCGCCTCCTCTTCCAGCCATTCGTTCGCAGAGACGAATCGCCGACAACGGTCAAAACCAGCCGCGGTAGTATTTATTTGACCGTGGCCGGTGTATCGCTATAATTCTTTTCGACAATTAGAATACGCCGACCGACCGGAGGTCTCGCGTGTTCCACGCTCGGAATAGCTCCTCGGACCGCCAGAACCACGACCACCGCGAACTTTGTTCGATTTTCCGGAACGTTCGCGACGCGTTCGGCGTTTCGGTGGAACGCGAACGCGAACACGGCCTGTTTAGCCGAGGATAACGAGATCTTTGTCCTTTGTTCGCGAAGGAAAGGAAGAATCGCGTGCGGCAACAGGAACGTTGTAAGGCTATACGATGGAAAGAATGTTTGCACGTTATCAACGCGCTTCCATTACATACTTCACGCGAGTGTTTGATTTATGAAACGAGCATTGGAACTGGTTGACACCGTGTGCCCGTGCTAAAATACTGCTTTTTAACTGCACTCGTTGCCCGCCAAGCGGACTATCATTACAACCGACCTGTTAAATATTTTCAGAGTCACATTGAAAACGGTCCGCAATTGTTACGGTCTTTTTCCCGCGTATCGCGGACGCGATAAATTACCAGCGCGCATTTGCGACTGTCGTGTCAAACGTTTAAATTGTTTTTATTAACGTAATTGCCGATTCGTCTCGCGCAAACCCGATAGCGATAGACGAAACAAACGCCGCTTAAAGCGGTTATTAAACGCAAAGTACCACCTATACTTTCCCGTGGCCGAGCAACCTACAGCTATACTAGTAAGTTTCCACGACGATAGCGAAAGGCCCTCTCTCTCGCTCTCTCTCTTCTTATCTCCCTCCCTCTCTCTCTCTTTCTCTCTCTCTCTCTCTCTCTCTCTCTCTCTCTCTGGTTCCAGTCTGGCCCGGGTGAATCTTCATTTTCGGACGGTCCCAGCCGCTATATGCGAAGCTGGTTCCTTGGTAATTATTAGTCCATCAGCATCTCCCGATGGCCACATGGCCGTATAAGAGGCAAAAGCCGAGCTGGTCCCAACGCGGACCATCTTAGCTTCGCGAGGCCGCCCTGTCATTATCCGCCCCCGTCAGGCCCGTGGGCCCCATTTCCCTTTCAACCCCGTTCACCTCGTCTCTGCCAATCAGCGATCCGTCATTTCAGAGCTACGATATCGCTCGATCGTTACCGAGAAAATCAATCGTCGCTCGTTGATCAACTTTTCCCCTCCGATCACCGACCTCCTCTCCCCCTTCCCGCTTTCTCATCTCCTCTTTTTTCCCCTCTCTTTTTCTCTCGATACGTTGGCCGACTGTGCGTGATCGGACTGCGCGATGTTCGCGCTAATAAATAACGAGCCTCGTTTTTATCGAAAAATCTAAGAACGGCGAACGTTAAAAGAGAAAGAGAGGAGAGATCGATCAGCGGTAGAAAAACAAGCGACACCCCAAAGGCTCTGGCAGAGGTTGTAGCGCAACCCTCATTTGCACGATCGGCTGCCGTTTGCTGTTTCAAAGGACGTTAACGCCTGATTCTGGTTCGGGTTCATTGTAAAACATCCCTTTTCTCGCTTGCCATAACAGTTGCCGTTATCCTCTAACCTCGCAGGGAGGTGGGGTAGATCGCACCTTTTGTGGCCGGATCGCACGCGATGTACGCATCATCGTCTCCTCGAATCGTGGGGGGATGGATGGCCACCGATAATGCCTCGCGTTCCGCGAAATATTTCTCGCTCGATTAGAGCCTGTATCGATCCCCGTGAAACCTCGGGCTCGACCGGTTGCGGAATATTAAATTAAGAATCGAACGGAACGTCTGTACGTTTCGGCGGAATCGTGTTCGACCGGGTCCAGTTTATCGCGGTCGAAATCTGAACGCGACGCGATACCATTGCGTATACCTTACTACTCCAGTGATCTCTCTCGCACGCGAATTATCGAGCATTAACAAAATGACGATGCCCGCGAAACATTACGCGTAAATTGGAGACGCGAAAGTCTGTGGCATGCGACTTAGGACACACGGCGGCTTCCTCGTTCCGACGACCGACCAACCGTCCAGCCGGAGAGTAGTTACGAATGGACCGCGATTAGACGCCTCGCGTCTGGTCGCCTCGCCACAGTGGCGCCTCCGTTCTCTCTTCCATTATGGAAGATTAGGACCTAATACCACCCCGATGCGTTTGTCTCTACGCCCGGCCATTCGCGTACAGGCTGGATCCCGTGGATTGGTAATCGTAACGAGGTGACCGGTAAGAAAAGTAAAAAAAGACGATCGAGTGCGCCACTGAGGTGACAATAGAGCCGCGCTGTTGGCTGAAATTTTACCCCGGTATAAGGTTCCTCGATACCGCGCGAGTCGATAGCATTTGAAATTCAAACTCCTCGATTAAAATCGCATTAAACGCTCGTAAGATGGTATATAACCGCGGTGTTCTCTCGTGTTCGTCTCGCATGGATCCTTTCGTACAACGTCATAACGCTCGGAATCGTCGCAAATGTCGTTGTAGATTAAGCGATAATTTATTTCGCTAAGCAAAAACCCGGGCAAGATTCGCGCGGCGTTTTTTCGCCGAATAACGCGGGATTGCCGGGAAGTAGAACGAGACGGGCCCGGACAGACGCGGACTCCGACTTCCTTTCTCTGCCACGCTCGCCCCGCCACATTTTCTCCACGGGGTTCACCGTCGCGGCATTCCCGTCGATCCTCGGCTCTAATAAACAGAGGAAAACCGATCTCTCTGATCCTCCGCTTGGGAACGAAAGGTTTCCGCAACGCGCCGATTCGATTTGTATATCAATTACGCAGCCCGGTCGATGAACTTTGCTCGTTTCGCCGGTATCAGATAGTGGCATGTTGGTATTTAAATACCGACGACGTGCATACCGTTACGTCAAACATCGAGGCTGAAGTTAATACGACAACTTCGGGTCACGTAAGCCTCCACTTGGAACAGGAGACGCCGAGAGAGAGAGAGAGAGAGAGAGAGAGAGTGTGTGTGAGAGAGCGAACGACGGGGAGAGAGACGGGGAGAAAGGTGGAAAGTCGGCGGATGGAGGTGAAACGTCGAGAGGGCACCACCAAAGTGGTGGTACGCGTGCCTGCTGTTGGTGGTGGCGCGGTGCGCGCGCATTTCACGGTTAAATTATCGAGGGGAGGACTGGGGGTCGGCGCGAGTGGTCGCGGCCGGGAAGAAAGGGACGAGGACGGAGCTAGAGCCGGGGGGAGAGAGCGAGAGAGTGGGAGGGGAATCGGTGGGGATAAATAAAGTAAAGAGGAAACGGGCCGGGTACGGAGGCGGTCAGGGGCGGGGACCGGTTCCCCGTCGGTCCCGCCCAACAGGCTCTGCCCCTTTTTTGCCCGGGGGCCGAAGTGCTGCTCGCTTCCCTACTACCATTCCCCTGTCTGGTCGGGGCAAAGCCGATCGGATAGCCGGCAGTCTGTCACGGGGCGAAGAACGGGAACCACGTTAACCGGTTTCCCCTACGCACCACGACGTTTTCGACCCACTCGCTTTTTTATCCAGCCGACGGCCGCGGACACGACTTGGGCCCGCGACTCGCAGCCTTTGCTTTCCACCGATCAATCTCGAGTTCCCAATTCCGAATTTCTCCCCGGTGATCGTAAGTGCAGTGTGTATCGGACAGAGACTTTTCGCTGGACGGAAAATTGGCCGGGACCGCGGCGAAGCAGCAGACGCTCGACGGGAATCGGTGAACCATCCGGTCTAGTCGTTCAGATACCTCGCCGAGATGTTGACCGACATGACACCGGCTGCGGCTGGTCAACTTTATCCGCAGTTACAGTCGATCGCCAAATCACCGGTACACGGACATGTGGTGAGTCCTCATCATCATCATCATCATCATCATCATCATCATCATCATCATCATCATCATCGTCATCATCATCACCATCATCATCACCATCATCATCATCACCATCACCATCACCTTCACCGACATCGTCGTCGTCGTCGTCGTCGTCGTCGTTGTCGTGTCCCCATCTAATCATCGTCATTGTCATCTTTCATCGAGTTTCCCGCATGAAATGCTACTCCGAATTCGCGAAACGGGATAGGTCTTGGGTGTTTGGATTAAAAGGGATCGGTTAGAAGGAAATTCTTCGATCGGAAGGAGCCCGTGGTAATGTAGGAACGGAAGGTGGAGGTTAGGTGGTAACTAATAGGCGGATTTGTCCCGCGATCGCGGCCTTTAAAGTCCAGGTCTGTAGCAAGAGGCAAGGGTAGCTGTCAACCTCTGATCTCCTCGAGGCAAGGTCAATTACTCAGCCTCCTTTCAGATAGGGATCTTAATCCGTCCAGGTAGGCCACGAATCCGTCCATCTCGTATATCAGGTGCTACTGTTCGCTTTGTCACCTTCCTACAGCCCTTTCTTCTCCCGCCCTTTCTTCGATAATATCGCGAACCGAATTAGACGCGTCGCAGACGAGTGCCGTTACGCGATCCTCCGAAGAAATTTTACGTACTTTGGTTTGAACGACGCGAGCCGGGTCTCGGTTGCGCAGATGCTGGCCATTTTCGCATTCGCATTGTCGCTTTTACTCGGCGAGTCGATGGCTGTGTCCTCATTGTCCGAATACGCAGGGATCCTCTCGAAACTACCTGAGCCACGCATTATCATCTTGCGCCGCGTGTAATCCGACAGATCATCCGGGATGATCTATTCTGTTTTGACAGAAGCACCGGTCTCCGTGGCCACGAGCTGTTTTCGACGGTGAAACGTCGGTTCGATCAGTAGTATATTCGGTCCAGCCTTTATGCCTTCTCTCCGGCATAACACGACACGTGTTCCGTTCGTTTCTCTCGCACGCGGGTTTGGAACTTTTTATTTTATGACTCGGCAAGAAGGACGCTGCTTCTGCCGTGGCCTCGGCCAGATGATTTACGAGTCGATGTAAAAAAGTAATTAAATCCTTGGCATCGAAAAAGAGAGGCGTACGAGTGTTAATTAAGTCAGCAGAAAAGTTTCCTGTCGGTGCGTCGTGCCGAAAATTAATCTCGGAAAGTCCCGAGCGCTCTCCTCGCTCCGTTTCCAACTCGACTTTGCTCGTTTTGCTCTACGCTTCGTGATCTTCCACGATCCGCTTTTCACGACCTGTCGTGACTTTCAAATCCCAGCCCATATAGGCTTCCACCGCGGTTATTAACATCGATCCGCGTCGCTAGAACCTAGAACGCAGCGTACGAACGCAGAATAAATATACGAACGGGGAAAACGTTGCGAGCGGCGCTTTTCTCGTTTCTCTCGCTCCCGGGTTTGCTTCCGTTCTTCGCATCGCCCAATCTCGATGTATCCAGTATCCCTGATATAATAGTTCTTACGCAAGGTTCTCATGGATTAAAGGGACTGTGACCTTTACCTGTGCACCCAACCAGCCAATTATTTGTCCGCTTTTCTTTGTGCGCCAAGGGAGCATCCACTTGACAGGATGCGTAGGACGGTAACACGATACCTACTTCCTCTCGTCACTCCTTACAAACCTCGATCCTTACAAACAAGGACACGAAAACTTGTCGAGAATTTTTTCCTCTCTCTCTCTCTCCCTCTCTCTCTCCCTCGTTTCGTTCGCGTCCAAATTCAAGCCGCGATAACGTCGGTCGCCGCGAAAGTACGTTTCTAAAGGCGTTCCATCGCGCGACGCGACGGATTTTCATGGATTTTCCGCTGATTAATTAATCAGGCGACGACGGAAGTTTTTATCGACAAGTACGTTGAGCTATAAGTAATCCAACCGGTGACTAAGTCGTCCGTTTTACCTTCGCAATCGATCGACTTTATTTCGATACATACCGCATTGGTCGCGATGGCACGTAGCATCGTCTGAATCCTTCTTATTTATTCATAGATGAAATGCGAATGCGATATTTCTCGCTAGTTGGCCGCGCGCTTATAACCCTTGCACAATCAAAGAATAACCCTTACCCTACTTTAATTCGCCACAGCTTTACCCGCGTTAGTTTCCTCCTTTTTTTCTTTCTTCTTTTCTCCGAGTTGGAAGGACGAGGGGAAAAGAGGTGCGACGATTAGCGTGGCAGGATGTTGGAAAGCTCGAGCAGGAATTCTGCCGTCGCGCTGAAAGATCCTCGAATATCTCGCTCCACTTCACTTCCACGCTGGTAATCCGATAATCCGATTCGTAGGGTAAAAGTGTCCTTTTAAGCGACGCCCCGTTGACATTTTCAAAGATGACAATGGACTGCGAACGGGCGCACAGCGTACACCGTTTCTCGCAAAAATACGTCCTTCGTCACGCTACTGTAGGGGAAGAAAGCACGACACGGCCTTTTTATGCGATCCACGAAAATTTACCTGCAGCACCGAACGCAATAAGGATGTCACCCTAATTTGTCCTTTCCGAGAACGAATTTCCCGGAAACCGAAAGCTTCCTTCTTCTTCTTCTTCTTTCGTTCCTACCATTAGTAACGATTATCCTTGCTCGGTTATCGTTTACTCGAGGACAAATGGGAACGCTCGGATTCGTATCAGCGAAGAAAATAAAGAGAAAGTCTCCACCCCTCGGCGGAGAAAAAATCCCTTCCGATTGCCGTCACGCCTACCGAACAGTCGAGGTTAATGAAATATTTTCGTCGAGTACATCGTAGCTAGTAGGTTCCGACGCGTAAACACCCTTTAGAAAACTCGTTTGCACGGGACCTCTGGTTGGAAGCGCAGGGTCCGAAACTGGCAGATGTTCAGGGTGACAACATGGCCGCTCTGCCTGCCCGACGCGCGCGTCTTGGAAAACCGTTTTTGCGTATGATCGATTAATTTCGTGGCCCTCCGGATGTTGTCACCGCGTCGGGAGTCTTTTGTCGTTCAAACGGCCGCGATTCCCTTTTTCTTCCCTCTGCGAACGGTTCCCCGAGTGCGGCGTAGACGCGTCACGACGGTTGCGTTGCTCGTAAAGTTTTCATAGGTTCAACGAGGTATTACACGTCAACGAGATATCGCAACGAGGTACATCAGCGATCCGTTTAAAGCGAGTCGGAGAAATTAGCCGAATGGCTTTCCGGAGAAAATATCGAGGCAACTAGCGGGGAATTCTCGAAGGAACGAAACGTAAGATATTCATTACGGTGTGCACGCTCGGTTTCCATTAAATCGTCAAAGATGCAATTTCGTAGTCTCGGTTAGGGGGTGTATTCACGATGAAACACACGTACGCAAGTTCGCCGGCATCGTTACCGTGGAAGGTTCGATAATTGAAAACTCTAGCCTCCCCTTAGCCGGGCCGGCGTACGCGGTGTTCCTATTGCCAGTACGAGAGTCAGTACCTCGAATTATCGGTCATTATTCCCAGCGGTACCGTCGTCGATGGAATTATTCATCGAATAGAAACGTGGAACTCGGGTTGGTATCTGAACTTTTCCACGCAGGAGATTCTGTATTAAGAATGCAAGGATACGCCGGTGCGTGGAAAGCGAAGGAAAGGACATTTTAGCGAGGAAGACGGACTCGTGTGGTACCGCGTGACCAGGATAGGGCCCGGTCGAGGTAGAGCTGCAATTTCGTAGAGATCCAACGGTGCGTGTGGGTTTACCGGCCTCGCGCGCCCGCTCGTCCGTGTGCCCTTCCATCCGACCATCATCGCATCGCTCGAAGGTTCGATAATTGAAAAGGCAAGACTTCTCTCTCTCCGGGTTACATCGTCGTTGTAAACAATATTCCTCGTAGAGCGCGCGCACGAGCCTTGAGATGGTACGTCGAATTACCGGCCATTATCGTGACGTATCATCGCAGCCAGCGTCATTCACCGGACCATCATGGGAAAGATGAACAATACTCGATCTGGTCAACACCTCGAGGCCTTAACGTGCGCCACTCGAGCAAAGTGGAAGACGATTATTAACCACTCGATTCTATTAAACCGACTACTTTCCTCCGCTAAACACAATGCAACCTTTTTTCTGCCACGAAATTGCACGCTCCAATCGGTTTCTTCGCTTACCCTCATTATCAACGATATATCCGCTTACTCGGCCCGCTCACCCCTCGCCCCTCCTCCCCCTCAGTGGGGGGTTCCTACGAATTTTCTCTCGCTATTTTTCTCCGTTTTCCCTCCCCCGTTACCGATCGTTGCCGATCGTTGCCGATTATCGCACTCGCGTCAGCGATGGAAAGGCCGTTCGGTTTCGCGTGGCAAACACCTCGGCGTCGACCTTTCTCCACCAGTCGAGCCAACGGGGAAAGAAGCGTGGCAACAGCAGGGAATCCCCGCAGGGGTGCCAAACCCCCGCGGAGTCGGAACCAAAATACCAAACGTTGGGTTAGCTGTCCACCGAGCTCGATGATTTATCGACGGCGTATTATACGTCCCATCAAGCGCGAATTTTTCACACCGTCGATTGCCTGCAACAGTTCCCCGTTTGCCAGTCGATCGGTCAGCTCCGGGAACAACTTTCCGTTCGTTAACTATCGTCTTAAGCCTGGCAGACGCTTGTCGTCCGCCAGTATCCGATGTATCGGATAACTTGGTCGCGAGGGAAAAGGAAGCTTTCCATCCTCGATAGAGCGGTCTAACGCCAACTAACGATAATCCCACGACGAGCCCAGCCTTCTTCCTATCCGATATCTGACAACAAACTGGTACCCTGACAAAAATGTCTTCTGCGCAGGAGTGACTTTTTCTGAAAGATAGGTTGACTCGTTCCGCCGCGGGTAATTAACTCGAATTCCAGTTCTATCCGAGCGATCGGCGCGCCGCGGACGGAGACAGCAGACCGCTCCTCCAAAGCCCGAGAGATTACCTCTCGCCACTAGTGGTATAGAGCAACGACCCTTTCCAACGCGCGTAAAAACTTCCGGTATACCCTGCACGAGAAGTACAGCCGCGATTTTCCCTTTAGCAGATGCGTACGGCCGCTTCTCTCGTCCCGAGAACACCTCGATCGCGTGTTCCTCGCCGCCGAACCAACAACCACCGAGTTTTCAGCCATACCTGCGGATAATTGCCGCAGTTTACCGAGGAATGCGTCGGAATCGATTCCGAGTCGTCTAAATTGCCGAAAATATCGCCGAAGAAACAAGCGTCCGTAAATACCGATCGAAATTTGACGCGCGTTCGACGGATTTCGTTCGCGGTGTTCCCTCTCGATCGACGTACTCGCTGCTGCAGCACGTTTACGGTACGCTTTAAGCGAAAGCGTTGACAAACCACGATGAATTATTGGCCAATGTTCGAAGAACCGATACCTGGACGATACGTCGTCGGCTGCCACCGAGCAGAGTTCCAGCCGCGTGTCTACGCTTGCGTAAGAAGAAAACGCAACGGTTAAACAACCCGAGTAAAACCGGAATAGGGAACAGACTCGACGAGATCGGCGTAATTTTCCTACATTTTGCTTTCCCCGCGTCCTTGCCACCGGTAATATACCTACGTTCGTTTCGCCGTTATCCTCTTTCCACCGGTTGCACGACCAACTTTGCGCTTGTCTCGTTGCGACGCGTACGTCTAGACGGATTTAGAAGTTTAGGCTAGAGTAAACGCGATTGGCGAGACGCGGTTCGGGTCGAGAAGAGACTGTTACCACACGGCCATGAATTTTTCCGCCGAGGAAAGAGGTTTCCGAGTTTCATGGGAATAAGAATGGCCATAAATCTCGGGGAAGAGCAACGCCTTTCTCTTTAAGAAACTGGATCGTGGTGGTTTCTCGGCGGTCACGTGAGCGGAGACTGGTCTAACGATCGTTGATCGGGGATCTTGTGGCGCTGCCGGTGTCGGTGGCGGTGGCCGACGGTGTTTTCGTATGGACGATAATTTATTTACGAGTTCGGGGGTGAATATAGAGCAACCGCAGCAGCTCCCACGGCTCACTTGCCCACTAAATCGCGAAACAATAAATCCGAGAGTCGAGTCACCCTCTTTATGGGCCTCTTATACAGGGATGATGTCCTCAGGGGGTAGCCTAATATGTCACAGTCTGTTGCAGCGGTCTCTCCGGCAGAGCCTATCGCCGCGAACAAGGGTGGATCCGCGCGAGGCCACCGTTTCTGAGGGTTACGCTCACGAGGGGTTAGATACGCTTCTAATGGACTGATTCAATAGCGACGATCTGATAAACCGATCCGGCGGCACGCGCGTCTTGGACGATCGAATTAATCGGATCGTCGTTCTTCGATTCTCCGAATAATAATCGCGACGCCCTTCGCGACGGAGAATTGCGCGGAGAATTACGCGGAGAATTACGAGAGAGAGAGAGAGAGAGAGAGAGATGAAAGGCGAACGCGACGCAACAGCGGCGGATAGACCGGTTAGTTTGTTTCGCAATTTTTTCCCGGCACGTGTACGAAGCGAATTAAAGCAGAGATGGTATCGCCGGGAGATTACGTGATTCTTGGAGTTTTGTCACGCGTTTATGCCTCTTTCATCCCGTGTTACTCGGTTTTAATAAGCCAACGACAAGCCGAGTCTAAACAAGAGCGGGCTGCGTGTTTCCGCGGAAGCCAACAAACTCTTTAGTTAGAAACGATCGGGCTTCGTGTAACACGTTTGCCGGAGAACGCGCGGCTATCGCTTGGAAAATCGTGATCATTACAAACGAAACATGACAGCTGAAAAGTTATTATAATCTTTGGCGGTCGGGTTAACACTGGCGATTTGCATAATCTCGGAAGGAGTGGCGGGCCGTGGCAGCAGCGAGGAAAAGCTTGCCGGCCTAGCGGCATGCTCGTGTACGCGCTTGCGTATATCCTGAATTTACGATACGAAAGCACGATGAAGCTATAAATCGTGTGGGCTCTCGCAGAAGACACGCGAACCAATTTGCCCGAGATCCGGCTGCGCGCATCGTTTCGTCGATAATCGCCCGCTCGGACGATATTCTCGCGACACCGGACCGGTGTATCAATTTCCACCGAGCTCGCCCGATTATCGGCAAGACGCCATTTTCCTTCACGCGCTCGCATCGATTAACGTCCGACGCTTCCGTCATCGGTACAGCTATCCCGCGGTTTTTTCCCCGAGCCCGAAGTTTATCAGTCATGGCTACCGGAATCGTATCAATCTCGAAAGCGGCTACTTACTCGGGGCGGTTCGGTTATCGGAGAAAACGATCTCGACCTTCTCTAATTCGGTCAACGAATTTCGCTGCGAGCGGAGAAGGAAAATAAAGGTATAAACTAGGTAGACACGGCAGATAGGAAAATTGATCCGGTATATTACCGGGACGCTTATCAAGCTTGTCCACGCAGAGCAGCCAGGGAAATTAAACGGTCTCCACGGTCCTCTTTAGCGGTTTCTAGCTGGCTACGCTTCACGCACGTAATACCTATAATCGTTGCGCGTATAATTCATAGCCGGAGAAAGCGCGCGCGTTTCCCGTTTCTTCGCGCGGCGTGGCCGTAAGCGCAGTTTTCTTTTCGCCTAGTCCATCCGTTCAACGATTAATTTACGATCACCCTTGGATGGAACAGCGACCACGAGTATCGGTAGGAAATTTCGGCTCGGGAGATGGCGCGAGAATTATTTACCTTGTCGAATTATTTCTAAGGACGATCCGGGAACCGTTTACTTTTTGCGCCAGGCATATTACAACGCGTGGACGGTGCGCCGCGGTGATTGGATCCTCTCGAGTGCTTTGCTTTAGCAGCACCTGCGCCCGACGAGATGAACGGGTTCACGGTCTGCCAAAGGTGATTTAGTGGCAGTTTGTTGGCGTAGCGCCGTCAGTAACACTTCGGACATGCCAGCCAGCAGTGTACGTGTATTACACGGACTGCGCGTACACACCGATGTACCTCCAGAGGTTTCTGCACGTTGCTAAATTGCCTCGCGCCACCTCGCTCTTTCAGCCTCCTCTCTCCAGCCGTCATCTCCCACGCCGATTTTACCTAGCCATTCCGTCGCGTGTCCACCCTTCCTACCTATCTCCGTCCTTATCTCCGACCTTAGATCACCGGATATCGATTAACCCTATCGACCGTTTGTTAAGCCTCCTATCGAGACGCCGCCGACTCTCCTAAAGTTGGCCAACACCCGCGCGTTGCCACGGCCAGGTCTGGAATTTAAACGTCCAGCAGCCTTTCCCCGGGAGAAATTTAAACGCGAGCAATCGAGAGTTGAGAGTTTCCGTAAATTCCACCGGCCGTTGGACCATGCCAAGTTTATCGGTTTATCGTCCATCTTCTCGACGTTAAAGATACGTAAACGGATATGTTAAAACGGGCGACGTCGTCCGGCGGGAGCCCGAGGAGAACGCGTAATCGTTTTAATACGAGCAATTTAGCTTTGATTCCAGGCAGCGGTCTCGTTAAAGTTTTTTGAAAAATTGAGACATTTTTTGCGGCGAACGGACGAAATTGCGAAAGATATCCGGGGACAGGTGCGCGAGCGTCGATTTGCGTCATCGACACGCGACCACGACATAATCTCTGTTTCTCTCGCGGCGCGCCGCGGCGCCGGTTTCATCGGAGGAAGACGTTGCCCGTGGAAAGACGCGAAGACGGCCGCCGGCGCTTGATGGGCGGACAAGGAACCGTATCGCCATTCCCGCGCGAGGTCCATTTAGATTTAGCCGGTGTTAGGTGTTTACGAGTTTTTAATTGAACGTAAATATTCGCAGGTGCAGGCCGTGGAGCCGCTACGCCGCAGATTCCACTCGCAATTACAAGCAACCAACTCGCTATAAACGCGCGTATATATATATGTCGGGCGTATCCTGGTTTCAAAGTAAGCTTTCGCCGTAAAAGGAGCACTTGCGTTGTTAGAAGTATACCGCGCAGTGTAAATTTATCGGCTCGCGCGTTCGCTCGTTGGCGAATTTCGCCAAGTACCGTTCACTTAGTCGGTCCCTGCGCCTCTCGTAAAACCCTGCCGCGACTAAATTACGGCCAGCTCTCTAGCCGCGTTCTCTCGGTATCAACCGCCGTTTCGGGAATACGAATAAATAATATCGACCGCGGACAGGCCGCGTGTGTGGCCGAAAACGCGGCCGAAAACCAAGGCAGGTCTTCTCGTCTCGCTTAATCCCCCCCCGCATCCGCCATTTCGTTTCCCGTTCAATTAGCCCGATAACTCGGAGGAACGTTTAAACGACGATTCGATCGATCGGAAAGGATCGGAGAGGATCGGAAGGAAAGACACGACAAAGATTTCATCGCGTGGACAGTCGCTGACAAGCAATTGGAAACCGGTCTGTTCTGGATCGTGGCAATGGACGCGAACGATAGGTCCGTCAAAAGGTTCATCCATCAACGCTTCGTATCGCTGTCAAAGACACGGATGATTCGGGCCAGATGTTCCGCGACGTTACAGCTTTGACGGATGTGCCCTGTCGGCGGAACTCTGGCAGATCTCGCGATCCTCTCGATCCCCGTGATCCTCGTGGTCCTCGAGAGGTCCTCCGGGCTTGGTCGAGCTATTCTATCGAATCCTTGTCCAGGCGGTGGATCATTTAAATGCAAATACCCGGCTAATTTATCGTCCGTACGATTTCGTTTCTCGGGTCCGCTGTGACGCTATTTACTTAAACTTTCATAATTGAAAGAAAGCCGCCGACCAGGACCACCGTGGCAGCACCGGCGATAAAACCTCGAATATACGGGGACGCCGGAAAGCTTTCGGTAGGTTGATCTAGGAGAGGCAGGATATATCGAACGATTCTACCTGGTTGAACAATAAAGACGCGCTTACGACCCCGCCCCTCGCGCATCCCTCCGACACGAGCGCGAAACTTCTTTCGACAAATGGCGTGGAAAATATTGTCGTTACAACCGCTCCTACGTGAAATATATAGGCAGACCGACTTCCACGAGACGACGGGAACGCGGCATCGATTAAATCGCTGGTCCGAAAGGTTTCGTAAGTCGGACGGAAATTAACAACGATCCCGAAATCTCGCCTTTTCTTCCTTTTACCAACCGTCTCCGTTGCGTTTTCACTCTCGCTTCGACGATTCGCGTTATACCGTCGGAACGCGAGAATTACTCGACGACTTTGCATAAATATGTATGTCCGAGGCCGAACGTTCCGAGTCGCAGGAATACTCGTAAAGAGGAAAAAAAGGAAAAGAGCATCGGATTAGAATTCGTACTCGTTCTTCCGATAAAAGGAGAGCGTAAATGAATAAAGGCGAAGGAAAGGAAATCACGCGTAGAAGACCTTTATTACCGTCGTAACGTTAATTTAATTGAACATCGAGGCTGCCTCTTCTGCAAATGTAAAATTTTACGTCCGCCTGTCCTGTGAAACGGGCAGGGTTGAGCGCGATGCTCGCGCAAAAGGCGAACAGCGAAGGAGATAAAATGGGGTGGCTGTAAAGAGTATCGGAGAAAAGGGCGAAACTGGCCGTAGACTTGGAAGAAATCGAGGCGGGCCAGTGAAAGGGGGTTACCTTTCCGGAATTAGGAGCGTTCTAAAGGGAGTAAACGACTAGCCGGACTATAGATCGGACACTCGGTCGCTAATTGGCTGGAGAATTTTATGTAGCACTAAATTACTCGATGCAAATGCGTGGACTTCCGTCCCCTGGACGAAGACCGGGGATATTCCAGAAGCAGGCGCAACACCACGGGCTTGCCGCTTCCCCGTAACAGATTTACGCCAGCCTCATTATCCTAATGAAGACGTAACGGCTGAAAAACGAGCCGCGATTTTTGCCCAAAAGCAATTGCTCTATCGGAACGCACCGCGTTATCTTCGCATCGCTCGAACCGTGCAAATGTCTCGTTTGTTGTTCCCGTGCGAACCTAGTCGCGCCACGTATTCGCCGTTTCGTTACTCGCAAATACCCACGGTCTCCCGACCGCGACTTCCAAGGTAGAAAAATCGAAAGGATCGAGCGGCGTTTCGGTTAGAGTCGAGAGGATAGAACGAACCGGTGTGAACGGGAAGAGTTTAATCTGTCGTCGAGTTAACGCGAACCGGGTGCAAAGCGAAGGTCGTGGCTACCGAGGCAAATCGGCGTGCACCGCAGGCGATAAAGCGTTCAGCCCGCCGAAACGCGCGCGTTTCTTCGTCGAACCGCCAATCTACGGAGGATAAACGGTGTTAAGTGGCTCACGAATTATAACAAACTTGTAATGTCCACTTAATATTCGGTGCGGCCAAGGGTGACAGATTTACGAGTGCTAATGAATCAGTAGCCAGTCGTTGTTGATCGGATGGATGGTCGGATGGTCGGTCGGATGGTCGGTCGGATGGTCGGTCGGATGGTCGGACGAGGACTGGATCGAGGAACCAGCGTCGCGAGAATTTCCTCGGCGTTCCTTCTCGGTAATTACTCGCTTACGTGGGTGCCCTGTTCCGTACCCGGAAATCATTAGGTCCAAGGGCAATTCGAAATTTGTCCAGAGCCCGGGACTACGGAGGCGAAAAAACTCGGTGGCGTGGAACACGGTGGTGAAGGAAGGAAAAAAGAGGAGGACGGGGAAGAAATAGAAGAAGAAGCAGCCTTTCTGTGTTCCCTCCGGTCGCTCGATAGCCGAATAAATTTGGGTAGCTCCCTGTTTTGGCCTCGGGCCACGGTTACAGCGAGGTAGACTTTTTCGGATATACGATCGGACCTTTCGTAACGTGCCGCGCGCACACACTGGACAAACGAGAGATGCCGCGCAGGGAAGAAGGGCGAAAAAGAGATAGCCGGGTCGCTCTCTCACGATGGATTTAATTAAAAAACATAATTTAGAAGGGAGGATAACAGGTAGCTGCCGCTTGGTGGGAACTAACGGAGGCTCTCTGCTCGCGGTGCAACCTTGGTTACTCATGAATAAAATTATTAATCTCCTCTTCCAGCCGAGCTTTCTATCGTGCCCGGCCTTATCTATCTTTCGTTTCCCGATACACCGACCGAACCACACGCGGCTTTGCGCCCTTTAGTCGACCGAGCAACCACAGCCGAACGAACGCTTCGGCGGCATTTCATCGAGATAAGTCCGCGCGCGCGTGTTGCCGCGGTTTCGCGTACATGCGGATAAACGAATAATTACCTTTCTCGGCTACCTATTGCCGAAGTGACAACGACGCGCGTTAGCTTACCGCGAGGTGACCTCGCCTGGGTGGCCGAAAGGAAGCAATTAAGAGGAAATACGAAAATCTGGCGAACGCGCGTACGTTGGCCTTCTTTAATTTAATAATCTCTCGCGGTCGGTTTTAGTGCCCAGCCGAGTTGTTACGGAAGAGCTTGTTTTTACAGCCAGCGGTGCGTCGCTTTTATAGGAACCAGATCGATATTAAGATTGCGCGTGGCACGAAGGGAATAGGTCGCATCGGCGGGCATCAGAGGGAAAGAGGTTGATTGCGCGGTTTATAGGCATTCGGTGGAAGAGAGATATCGGGGAAAGGCGCGGAGATAAGCGGACGTCGCGGCGAAAGGTTGGAGAGCTCGCGATTCGGAAAAACAAGCGGATGAAGGGTCTTTCTCTGGCTCGGGAGAGGACGCGCAGGTGGATCCAATCAGGAGAGCTCGGGGCAGGTGCCAGAAAGCCGGTGGTCAATGCCTCTCGAGAAGAGAACCGGCGCTTTTTACACGGAAACCGGCAAAGACCGCCGACTAATTTCGTGTCCGGCTCTATTACCGGACAAAGAGCACCCGACCTTTCCTTCGCTTTCCTCCTTTTGCCTCGATACTCGATTTAATTGTCTTTTCGGAATATCCTCGGTGATTCGGTCGGCGGGGATCGGGTGACCGGGAAATTCCGCGAACGCGTATTCGCCGGATGGTGGCGAAACGACCAATGAGGTCTCTATTTGCGGGCGAATAGCAGAGAGGGAAAGAAGGTTGACGCGTAGACGTCGGATGCGGTTTGCCGCACGCCCAGTCGGATCGACACCCTACGGTTTACCGTGTTGGCACCCTCGCTCGGCCGGTCGTTGCGCGTTCAGCTGTCGCGTGCCTCTTCCTCTCGCCCACCACTCACTCCCCTTTCCGTTCCCTCCTCTAACCACCCTTTACCCCGTGCGTTATGTCGCTTCGTCGCGCGTTCCTCATTCCGACAGTCGCGAAGAAATCTCTCCGCCGTCTCGCGAATCTGCTCCATTTCCACGAAACGTTTCACCCGCTTATCGTTGAAACTTTACGACGAGCCGCGTCGTCGAAGGACTCGGCCCGAGTTACGGAGCTTCTCGGAAGACTAGTCGAGAGAGAGAAAGAGAGTAGGAGAGAGGGGCGGGAGGGAGAGGAGGATGCTGCCTCGTTTTAATTTATGCGCGGCATGGCCGAAGGCGTTATTAGTCCTAGCTGCCTAGGATGGGCGTGACGTCACGCGGTTAAAACAAAGGATCCTAGCCGTGGCGAACCGGCGATGGCTCTCTTTCAACTGTGCCGACGGTAAGCCGCGAACTCGGATCTCTTTCGCACTCGCACGTTTGTTTCACCCTCTCCTCCTTCGACATTATCGTTGCCTCGCGATCTACCTTTTTTTCTTTCCTCCGCGTTGGCGCGTACCAACCGCGCTAGAGTACCGAGCGTTGCGAGTTCGGCTCGGTCTAGCAAACGAAAAAAATAACATTCGCCTTCTATCGTCTGCGTGCGTAGCATGCATAAAACATAAACGGTTGGCGAAGAATTGCGGCGATCGAAAGACGACAGGTATAAGTAGAAGCGAGCGAGCGAGTGGAGCATATCGGCGACTGGAAGGCGCCTCGCGCTCGTGCTTCGCTAGCACGGAATAACGACTCCTTTTCGTTCTGCGCGGCGTAATTACAGACCGGTCGGAACTGCCGGCTAATATCGCTCTAATCGATAACCCTATTAACACGCTTCACGCGTTCTCGTTAACCCGGCTATCCGCAACGATCATCCGCGGTGATATCGGCTTTCCGAGATGAGTTTGACACCGCGGACAGATCGATTCGAGAGTTGGTTTTCACCTATCCCGAGAGTCTGACCTATAGACGCCGCGCGAGCTTACGCGAGCTGGGAATTTTTTCGCCTCGCGGTCGCGGCAACGCAGGGCAACGCAGGGCAACGCAGGGCAACGCAGGGCATACAGAGTGGTGGGAAAGGAAGGCAGAGCAGGCTAATTGAGAGACGTCGTTGTCTCCACCAGGCCACTGTCATATCGTTCCGGTGGATCAATACGTAGCCTGCCTACAACCTGCACTCACGAAGCTCGAAGAGGGCGTGGCTCGTACACCACCGGTCGAGAGATACTCTCTCTCGCTCTCTTCGATCCTCCTGCCTCCCTCCCGCCGCCTCTCTCACGCTCTCTCTCTCTCTCTCTCTTTCCTCCTCGTTCCTTCGCTGCCACTCCTCCCCTTTCTCCCGGTTTTCTCACCCCAGTCGCGCACAGTTCCAAAGGACGACGACGTCGTCTTCCACCTCTTCGAGGGGGGAAATGCCGCGACGAGCAAGCGCCAAAGTTGCCCGCCACCTCGCTATTCGTCGACGCCGCGCGTCCTCCTCGGTGCTGCTCTGGCCTTCCCTTCCGAGGACGCTATCCCCCGCGGCGCGCGGAGCAGCGTCGGGGTGGATGGAAATTTTGAAACGACGCTAACGAGCTACCACCGACGCGATACGCGCGTCCAAGAGTCTCGCGGCAGGGTGAAAGGGTCGACGACCAGACCGCGATAGAGAAAAAGAGAGAGAGAGAGAGAGAGAGAG
>NIJG01000273.1:590494-655245 GCA_002201625.1 Euglossa dilemma | reverse complement strand
CCATCCGCATCATCACGCAACCTCCGTCCCGGCGGCGGCGGCGGCGGCGGCGGCCCACCATCCGCACGCGGGGATGAGCATGCACTGAGCCCGGTGGGGCCCGGAGCCGGTGCCTGCAGTTCCGCTGCCGCAACGGCCCTGGGCTCCCCCCTATCCTACCCCCTCAACCTGAATCTCGTCCAGAATCACGCCGCCGTCTCGCACCATCACTCCTCCCCCGCCGGACCAGCGCCACCCCCTCACCACCAGCATCCCAACCACCACCACCATCACCATCATCACCACCATCACCATCAACAGCACCAGCAACATCAACAACAGCACTCGCGTCAGAGCAATTCCTATTCCGTGCAACAAAATCCTGGCACGCCGGGGACCGCGCAGACTCCCTCACCCTCCTCCCCCGCGCCTGTACATAGTCTCTAGGTTCACCGCTCCTCTCCTCTCGCTCTCTCTCTCTCTCTCGCTCTCTCTCTCTCTCCCTCTCTCTCTCTCTCTCTCTCTCTATCTATCTATCTATCTATCTATCTATCTATATCTCTATCGCCTCTGTTTTTCTACTCTGCTCACGGCAGCGATCGTCTCGGACGGTGCTCGCGCGAAACGACGCTTCTTTGGCCGTTTCTCGAATTCCGAACGGATCGCTCGATCCGATTCCACCCCTGCACCGCCAATCTTACTCTCTCTCTCTCTTTCTCCCTCTCTCTCTCTCTCTCTCTCTCTGTACAGCTGTGGTCGCTGCCACTTTTTCCTTGCTCCAGTATCGCTCCCGTCTACCCGAATCTTCTTACCCGCTCTCCGTTTCTTGTAAATACTTATACATAGCGCGTGAGAAAGATATTATATTAATTCTGCGGTGTAATGTTAAGCGGTGTAAAAAAAGTTCTATATAAACGCACTGTCGCGCTGTACTATACACTCGCATCTACGTAGACACACGCGTACGTACACACGAGCACGCGCACACACACACACACACACACACACGAACACGGACACAGGTACAAAAAAGACAGGCAGAGACGCGCGTGCGCGCGAGCGAAGAAGCTGGACGACCGACGAGACGCGCTCGTCGTCGTATCGCTCTCGCGGTTTGTCTTCTCCTCCCGATGATAGTTGTTCCGGGTGTATGCGACGAGATAACCACGTAACGAACGGCGCACTCCGAGATTTTCCTCCGAACAGGTTCCAAACGAGTCCCGACCGAATCCCGACCACGCGTCCCGATTCCGTCGAACCGCGAGAACGCGTACATAGAGCGGGCTTTCGTTGCCCCCTTCCGATATTCTTTCTTCTGCCGTGCGATCCCGTTTGGAACTTGCGATTCGGCACAAATTATCGCGTCGATCCACCAGAACCCCTTCGATCTTAATATCGATATATTATGGATTAATTATTATGAATTAATTAATTAATTAATTATTAATTATTATCATTAATTATTATTAATAATTATTATTGATGTATTATTATAAAAATTATAAATTCATTTTAAGAGAGATAAAGAGAAAATAAACGATGCTTTTGTGAGTAACGATGAGTGCCTGGATCATTCCGTCTTCGTGATCGTGTTCTCTCTCCATTAACTCTAGTCTATCATCCCTTAGCTCTCAGCCATAGCTCCTGCCGCCGCGACGCTTCCAGCGGCATCGGGACGTCCATCGGTCCTTCCTGCCAAACGTTATACATTTAATACGCCTATCTTTCTCTCTCGCTCTCTCTCTCTCTGTCTCTCCCTCTCTCTTTCTCTCTTTCTCTCTCTCTCTCTCTCTCTCTCTCTGGCCCTCTCGAGAACCACCACGCAAGAATGTTCGTCCCTGTACCGTTCGACCGTGATCGACGGCAAAGCGAGTTGAACGATTCCACGATGGAATAACTCCGGTTGCACGCGCGATTTGCATTAAAATTATTAGCCAGCGGTTTCTCCTTTCGCCGGTTGGCCATGCGAAATCACCGGCGCGCTTCTCTTTTTCCCTCCACGATCTCCTTACCGTGATTAACCCGAAAAGGCTTTTTATCCACTCTCTGATATATTCCTGTTGGCCTATTTCTACCGGTCCACAGAGAGCCGGCTAGGTATCCGAGCAGCACTCGCGGTTATTACCGAGGATGACTCGGCTGCTTCGATCCCTGGCCCGGCCTTCCTTCGCTAATGCCTAAATAATGACGTATATACGCGACATGCAGCCTTATAAGCTCCGATAAATTTAATTACCCTTGGTTCCCGTGCGTAACGTCCGCGCGTAATTTCCTTTTAATCGCGTGTCGTTACAGAGAAACGTAGAATCAGCGCCCCGACTGAATCGAACTCTCTATAGAGAGGCGCGATAAGAATGCGACGCGCGAGTACCGCTCGTTCGTTTCACCAGAACGAGACAATTAGACGGAGAGTGATTCGCGCGTGGAGAATCGAAGGATTCGGCAGTGACGGAGCGTAACGGGCCCGTAAACGATCCCCATTTGCGGCGAGTTCCTTAAATCGGATCAATATGCCAGAGATTACGGAATAAGATCGTTATGCAAAGCAGTGGCGGAGGGTCCGATGCGTCGAGACGCTGCGGTCCGCGGGGGGTGCGGTTAATGTCGAGCTGCCAACAAGCACGGGGGATGGCTTTTTCACTGATTTAACAAAGAAGGGTGAACGTTTGTTATTCAATTTGCGATCCCCTCGGTACCAGCCATTGCTCCATTTCTCTACCCACATATCATCGTGCTTTTACGACCGTCACTCTGCCATTCCAGCTCGATCGACCGCTCTTTCTTCCAACCTCGCCGACCACGCCACTCCCGTTTATTCCCCGTTTATTTACCGTTTATTTTCCATTTATTTACCGTTTATTTCCCGTTTATTCGCCGCTCGTTACCGACGCTTTCGTCACGACAAATCGCGTTTCGCAGACGTAATCCGACGTAGCCGAGGATAGCCTTGTACGCCAGAGTATCGTCGTAAATCGCAAGTTTACGTTTCTAACTATCACGAGGATAACGCGAACGATAACCATACTCGTTCATCCTCCAACGAGCTAATCGTAAGTTATCAAAGAGCGAACAACCTATCCGAGTAGTAACGATACCTTTTTTCTGTCACAGGTACCACCAGGCACTGGATTCCCGCTGTCAAAGAAACCGCAACGTCACCTGCATACATCGAGACAACAACGATTCAGGCGCATTCCATTGACAATTTACATCCTTTTTTACGTACAATTCTAACGTTGTAAAATTATTTCGATCGAATAAAGAATACGCGTAGAAACTAACGCAACGCGGTATCAAAGTTATTTCAATACCCTACCATTCCGGCGATAGACGCACCGGTAAGTATAGGAGTACAGACGGCGGTAAAAAATTTTACTTCCGACGAAAATCTTGAAAAAAATAAAAGGAAAAAAGATACGAAACTTATATTCTCCCGACAGAATATTTCGTTTTTGGGCAAAAATTTGTTCGACGCGATGATTCGACGTGCCACCTCTTGCAAACTCATATTTTCTTGATACAATTCCTCATTTTTGAGCATACATTTGCCGGGCGAGGTGATTCGGCGTGTCACTTCTTGCATACTTCTATTCTCCCGATACAACTTTACGTGTACGAGCCTAAATTGAGTTAGAAGATTTCGTTTCCGTCTCTAGAAATTCCAGGAAAGCGTCGTTGCTACGCCAAGAATTCTCGAAAAGAAACCCTTAATGCCTTCCATGCTAGCCGGATATTTTAATTTAACGCAAAGCGTAAACCGTATCCCTTTCGGTTTATCGATTAAACCTTCGTACACGCGTTTGGAAATTTTGGAAAAAGGAATCGGTTATAGACGCGGAATGGAGGTGCGCGTAAAAGAAATACTTATCTTCGAACAAATATGGGTTCGTTTGAAATTCTATAGTGTTCTTAAGATCGGTGGAGGGAAAGCAGCGCAGAGACAAAAGACCGAAAGCCTGGCTGCAAGTGTCTGCGGCCACCCTGCGAGCTCTGCTAACAAACCTCGTGAAACTAACGACTCGACCTGGTTCTCGAAAATATCATGGTTTCGTATTTACAAAAGCTCACCCGCCTTCCGTTCCCTTCGTCTTCCTTTTACGCGCCGAACAGGAATTCAGCCCGTCCTATACCCACGAACAGCTCGAAATTTACTTAAACTACTTTTTCCTCGGATCGCGCTAGCCTCCTAGCTCGACAGCAATCGAACAGCCGAAGGAATATCCGATGTATAAGTTACGTTTAGGAGAGATTTCGCTGGAAACCCGAGGATCGCCGGTGTTTCGAAGGTATTATCAACTATCTAACTGCGCGAGTATCCGCGAATCTATGGAGAAACGGAAATTCTGAGCGGTAATCTCGGTGGCGCGTAACGAGCGAACAGATTAGGCTGTCGTAGGATCCTGATACTCGGCTCAACGACGTGGCTAATAAAGGAGGCTAACGAGACCGGGGCATGTGGTTAACGACGATCTATCCAGGCCACCGAACGAGACTACGAGACACATGCGTGAACTGTCAAGCCACGCGTTTTCGAGAGGAACACACACGCGTCCGCCAACTCGAGATACCTAGTAGTACATGTGTGCCGCTCCTCGGAAACGCGCCTGAGTCTTATTACCAAAGTGCCGCAGCCTCGGCAAGGACCTTGTCCCGCTAGAAAAACCTTCCTATCTCTTTCCGACCTTTCCCACCCGAACGAATCGTTACGCGATTCCAGCTTAAACTTCTCGAGTGGATCGCGCGGAAGAATTAACGGCGAGAACGAACGACCGCTTGGAGCGGTATCGGAAGCGGTAGAAAATGGAAAATGAAGCGGTGGGTTAGGTGTTTCGTCCTAACGAACTTGGCCAGACACATTGGTCGTAGTTGTAACGCAAAACCGATAACGTTACCCGTCCGATCCGAGCTAATTGCTCGTCGTTAAAGGTCATTAAAGTATCTGGTTGGTCCATACGACACTCGCCGAGGGAGTTGGTGACGCTGCGATATTCCTCCTGGCCGACCAGTGAATCAGCATCGTTCCACGATAACTTCGTTACCGAAGTTCACCCTAATTGAAACCGGTCGCCCGCACTGATTACCATCCGATACCGATTCGCCATCGAATTATTCCGACTCGCCTTGGTCCGCGTTCTCCATTCGTCTTTCACCGATCGCCTCCTATCCCAGAGATTCGTTAGCCGAGACCTAAACGCTTTTCGTCCCTGGTTATACGTGACAGGAGGAAAAGTCTTTCTCGTCTGTCGAAGCAACTATGTTTAGAACACGGAATAACCTCGCCGTTCTTCCGATGTCGCGCGACGCCTTCGAATCGCTACATCATATTTCTGTAACTCTGACCGAGCTGCCACTCGGCCGACGTCGTTTTATCGTTGTCTGTCGGGTCCGGAAATTTGACATCAAACGTGTTCCGACAACGGTAGACGCCTCAGACTGATCCTGTAACTTCTTATACCGACCGAATAAATTGTTTTTCGACGTCTCGAGAGAAAGACTCGGTCGACCAAAAGAGAAGGAAAAGAAAGGGAAACGGACGACGCGTTTTCAGAAGGTGTTGCTCCGGCGTTGCTGGAAGATGGTCGCTGGTCGGATATCGCGGCAGACGATGTATACCTGCGAGCGTGGCGGATCGTGGGATGACTGTCAGAAATCAATTCAATTCCGTGGTATATCTGATTCAATAATCTGAGCGGGACGAGTGGGCGACGAGGCGAGGAACGAAGAATGTAAATGCGATAAACGGAGCCTGGGACGGTACGCGTAAGAAAGAGGAGAGGAACAAAGGGCACCGTGACTTCCGGTTGACTGGCATGGTCGACCGCTGCTCATAAATCGTTCGGAGCGACGAAACCAACCGGCTGGGACCGAGTCGCTGAGGAATCTGACAAACGATCCTTTCGAGGGAAGTCGATTAACACCTCGTACGCGACCGTGTCGGCCTCGACTCGCGGCCGCTCGCGAACGCTCGCAAACCGATTTCCATTTCCGATCGTTTGTCTTTCCGCGCAACGAGGTTTCTGCCGCGATAAAAGCCCGTCGAATCGACGACTTCTCCGATCGTTTAGTCGCGTTTCCGTGCCGAAGTTGCCGCGAGATTTTACGTTCCTCCGACTATCGATCAAAAGCGGCCGGTATTTGCAGCCGGGACATTTTCGGACAGGACCGAGAAAGAATGGTGGTAGCGAGGCTCGGCTATCGGCCGATAATTTCATGGCACATCGAGTAGGTATGTCGAGAATGGATGGAAATTAGTCGAGATGGCCGTCGAGTTCCGGAGTTAATTGATACGTCTGCACCCAGAGCAGCGGCAGAATATACACACGAGTTGGCAGAGGGAAAGAGAAACGAGCCGGTTGAAAGGGAAGGGAAGGAGAGAGAGAGGAAGAGAGAGAGAGAGAGAGAGAGAGAGAGAGGGGGAGGTTGGCGCGTAGTTCGGAGCGTGAACGGTGTGCGTGAATTGGTTCGCGTATCGGTGGTTGGTCCGCTCCGCTTTCCTCCGTTCCGGGTTTGTTCGTTCCCGCGTGATTTAGCGACTCCGCTTCCTGGCGATCTAGTTAACACACGTACGAGTTAGCCTGTCCGAAAAAGGGAGAGAGAGAGAGAGAGAGAGAAAGTATAAACGGATACACGCGCACTCCTCTGAGAAGCTCACGGGCCATCGCAACATGACTAATACTCTTTGGACCGTATTTTTGTCTCGCCACGAGCCAGTAGCTGTCCCTCGTGTTACGGCACTGCACCGAAAGAGAAATAAAAAAGGAAAGGAAAAAGGAGACGAAACGCGAACGGATGTGCCAAATGGATGGCGACATCGCGAGCATCTTTGACTATTCGCGCGATGTATCGAGGATTATTCGGAGACGCCCGGTTTTAAACCTCGAGCTTTCATCACCATCGTCCATCCCCTTCTCGAAACGATATTCAGCGGAGAAACTATCGGCCATTCTGGATTAGCTCGAAGGAAAGAGATGCGTGGACGGTGACCGGTGGTGGCAATTAAAGCGTCGGAGATTGGAGAAGAAAGTCGTAACGAGGGAAAAAAGAAAGACGGAAAGGGGATGGAAAGGATATCGGAAGACGATGGATGGTTAATAAGCTCGGGACGAGAAGGTAGTTGGCGTTGAAAGCGCGTTAGGCCGGAGCAGAGAGCACGTGTCTGGCGTCGAATATCGGAAGGGCCACGACCCGCCCCGTACCCCGTGTCCCTCTCCGTGCCCCCCTGCGGCCCGTTAGACCGAGCTTAACGATCGTCGTTATTGAATAAATCCGAGGCGTTATACGTTGCCGGTTCGATGTTGCGCGTCAACCTCGAGGACCTCCTTCGTCGAATGTACGCCCACCGGACGAGTGATCGATTCCGATAGACGAGTCTCGTATAATGAGCCATCGCGACTACACGAGGAAGTACGTAATGCAGCGTGAAGATACCACGGATAAAGAAGCCGCACGGCGGACCGAGGGTGGCACTGCATAGAAAAGCGCGGAAAAAATAGCGACCGTGTTCCGGGGACGAAGGTTCGAAAGTAATTTAACGAGAGAATTTAATTTAAGGGAGAGCGAGAGATATTAGCGGGGAGAGACGATTCGAAAGCCATTTCGTCGGGGACTGGACGAAATCGGTTTCATTAAGCCGATTCCGTGCGCCGGAGAGCTGGCTCTGTCGTTGAACTCTGGACGGTGGAAGAGAAAAAGAAACGGGCCGCGATCGTTTTTGCGATGCCGGAAGAAAGAACCGACTCGACTCGACTCGACTCGACTCGACTCGGCGCGCGTGGAAGCGGAGGCCATCTCGAGGAGAGTTGGAGGAGAGTCGGAGGAGAGCGTGCCGCGGCGTGGAGCGGAATGGAGCGGTGTGGAGCGGAATGGAGCGGTGTGGAGCGGAGTGGAGCGGAGGAGGGTAGAACGACGCGTTGTATCGTGTGCGTGGCTCGCGGTTCGACAGCCTCGAGGCCTCGACTCGATCTGAATTCGCGACCGCGCGTATGAATAAGGCATTGCCGTGACAGAGGCGGAACAACGGCATTGCACGTTACGTCCGCCACATGCGAAACATCTGGCATTTTTCACGTGAAAGAGAAAGACCGGCGAGACCAGGCCCAAAGACGAATTTCTGAAACGGTGTACGCCCCCCTGTCATGCTTCTCCGGGGAGACACACGCCGAGACCCCGGGGAATTTGTATTGTCGCCGTCGCTTTTATTCTACCGGACACGACAAATTATGTCGCGATTGTTCTTCGATCTAACCGTTAATTAGAAATCAATGAGCTCGCTCATGCGTACAGCGTATTTTACCGCCGGTTTACCGCCGGTTTACCGCCGGTTTACCGGCGAGATAAACCGCGATTGTGCCAAGGCGTTGACTCGGTCGCGATACCGTTTCGCGCTTCTCCGACCGTTTCTAATCGGCGAATAACGCCGCGATCCAACCTTCCTCTTCCTTCGGCGCCGATCCTCCAACAGAGCAGAGCCCTTTTCCCGACCGGTTCCGCGTACACTATTTTTCCCGGTAAAAACAATTTGCCGGTAGCACGGGCCACTAATTGTCCGACGGTTCTATTGGTCCTCACCGACATTCACCGTGATCAGTCGGCGTAAGTAATCTGCTAAAGCACGAGACAATGCGTGAAGGTGTGGCACGCAGTGGATTCATTGTTCGGCAATTAAAAGCATTTTTCTTCTTTGTGTTTCGCCACCTGCCGCTTTTGTTTGTATTTTCGTCGCGATTAACCCGCGTCACCGCGCATTTCGCAACTCGCTGGCCACGTCAAAAACCGTTTTCCCCGGCTTCGAAAAATTCGACGCGACAGGCAACGCTGGCGAAAACGGTTCTACCATTTCCCACCTAGTATCCTATACCTCGGTTCTCGTTGATCCGAGAGAAAATCTTCGCCGCCGACGACCGTTCCATTCGTCGACGGGAATCGACGCGATTATCCCGACGGAGTGGAAGAATTTTCGAAGCTTTCCTGGTAGGCGAAGAGCTAGTTTGGCGAAAGAATTAGCTCGTTCGGCGAAACGCGATCGACTAAACGAGATGCTCGACGTTGGCACGGCTGTGCAACGTACGCGATGAAATTCCTACTTTAGAATAGTTTCGTCAAAACGAATGGGCAAATTGAACGATGAACAGTTACAGTGGCGCAACGACTGTAATTTTCCAAATGCACGCGCACTTTTCCGGTTCGTGGAAAATGTGCTTCGATTTTCTCTTGCTGGTGCAATTTCAATGGCGAAAGAGTGGCTGGTTTGTTTGCAGAGGCGGACAAACGTGCACGCGTAAGCAACTTTTAAACCTCGCGTTGTATAATATCCGGCTTTACCCGTGTCCCACGTAATCGTTCGCGAGACGGCGTTCTCTGGTTTTGCAATGGAAAAACATGGCCGGCCCTGGACGCGGATAGGAAAATAATAATCGCGCTCGGAAGAAGGATCGTTTTCGCACCCCTCTAGTCCGCCGACAAATCCCAATGATTTTCCTACGATAGTTCTATGAACGGGGGGCGTACCCGGGGCAGCCATAAACCGGGGACATGTGTTTGCTTTCGATTCGTCACGGCACGCGACGATTTGTAAATCCTTCGTAATTCCTCGCGTTTAACGATCGCGTGGTTAATTCTCTCTCTCTCTCTCTCTCTCTCTGGTTTGGCCGAAACTCGGCGCAAAGCGGTCCGGGAAGGAGCGAAAGAAGCGGATCCGCGGATCGCCAGGGGGTTGACTCCGCTCGCAGGGGGATGATATCGTCGGACCGTCGAACGAGTGGTCGGGAAACTCGGTTTCGCGGTTGCGAGGTGCACCGGCAAGTAGGCCGGACATTAGCGAACGTTGACGAATGACAGCCTTTCCGTGGAATCCGTTTGGCCGTAGATCCGCGAGAGGGGGAGCGAGAGGATCGCGGTCAGCTCGAAAACGAGGAAGTGACGTCGGGCGAATCGATGATTATAATTAGTGGCCGATATACCGGAACAGGAACGGACTGATTACGGTAATCAGAGACACGCAGTGGCACGCGGAATGATTCACAGTGGCATAAGGACGCGCGGCGAGGGAGAAAGCGAGAGGCGACTGGTCTAGGAGGAAAAGGGAGGAAAGGAGTGGAAAGGGTGGAAGGAAGGAGGAAAGGAGGAAAGGAGGAAAGGAGGAAAGAGCGAAAGAGCGGCAAAGGGAAGAGGAGGCTGGTCTCCTCGCCACGCATGCGCGTGCACAACTCTTTCCGTGAGCGACTATTATTATATACCGTATATAGTGGCGAACAAAAGGGTCCCCATATGGCGACTCGCGGGCTAATGTATGTCATTAGACGCATTACTCTATGATAATTAAACGTCTATATGCGCGGTATTGTTACGCTGGTACTTTGCGCCGCATTACCGGAATGACACGTTTCGCTGCAATGCTTTGGATGTCGTGAACGATTCGCCTGCCCGCTTCCACGCGCGTTTCATTCCGCGCTCCTGAGGAAACCCTCGCCGACGGATATACCGCGGTAGGATGGCACCGCGGGAAAATGGAGAAACCTCTGGGCTTTCCCGGTTGAAATCACGCAGCGAGGTTCGTCGCGTGGTCGACCGAATGCCGGTGCTCGCGTGCGATCAGAGGCGATTAAACGGGAAGCAGACGGGACAGAGAGTGGAAAACCAAGGGAGGAATTAAGAACCGAGAGGGGTCCGGGGTTCGCGGAAAAGTTCGGTCGGATAGTTGGCCGCGTGGAGTGCTTCGAACCCGACAATAGACGCGGAACTTTTCGTTGGTTTTGTTCGAGCTGTAGAGAGTAAACGGGGTCAAAAACTTTCGCGAATCTACAAAGTTCCTCGGGCCCGGGAACAGAAGAGAGGCGGGCACGAAGAAATCTGTTGTGCGCCTCCACGACAAAGAACCGCGCGCAATTATAATACTATTGTCGGCGGTCCTATTTTGCATTAAACGCGTCCTTTCGCTGGAATCCCGGACAATGCGCCGGTTCGAGGGATTACTCGAGTCTGAAAGGTAAAAGAAATTCGCGAGGAAAATAAGGCGAAACCGGCGACGTCGCGACGGTATTGAAACGCGCGGCTATCCGAGTTCTTTTCTGCTTTTCCGCTTTCCGGCTTTCCGGATTCTGGGACGAAGCCCGAGAAGTGGGTCAGGACGTACTACCTCGGATGCTCTGCGGTCGCGCATACGCGTATCAATTGGTCAAACGCTGCGCCGCGTCGCGTTTTTCGTCCGCTTTCTTTTCTCCTTTGTTCCCGGCTCGGCTTCGGTCCTCTTATCGAGCGGCGGTACACGCACGCGAGAGGCTAACCGATACTCCGCGGTCGAGCTTTCGGACCTTTTCGTATCCGTGGCATCGTCTGTCGCGAAACCGCAACGTTCGTCGCATCTGTTTCCTCCGGGTCTCTGCCACAGCGATCCCCGCTTCGGGAAAAGCCACCGCTATTCTTTCCTCGACGTCGCCTTAAGCTTCGTTTAATAGACCGCGCTCGGAATTATTTATTCGCTGGTTTTTAATATCTATAGCCGCGCGGAGGCAAAGGTATCGGTGCATCTGCCGAAGGACCCCGGTGCGACCCCGGTGCGACCCCGGTGCGACCCCGGTGCGACACGGGGCGCGACACGAGTGAATATTAGGGCACGCAGATCAGGGCGTGTCCGATGGTGTCGTTTCCTACGTGGCATTGTACGCGTCCCGGGACGAGACGCACCTGGGAGTGAACCTACCACGCCTCTGAACCATGGCCATGTAAGAGGTCTCCGTGGATGTACCCATAAAGGTACACACGCATTCCGCATACACGCGTGCACGCGCGCATTCATGCACGTAGTACGTCGTAGCATTCACCATCCACGATTCTCTAGACGCGGTTTCCCCACGAGCGTGCTCGCACATCTGACTAGGCGCGCGCGCCTATGACATACGGGATCCTGCGAGAACTACGCGAGGAGACACAATACGGGCTGGTCATTACGCGTCTCTGGCCATTGTCCCGAGCGCATACACGCGGCAGAAGCGGGATAAGCGCGGAGCGATGCGCGAGGAAAAGTAATGGCGCCTGGAACCGATCAGACCCCGGCGTTTCGCCACGCGTTACGCCTCCGGCCTCTTTCCCAGTCGCAGAAGAAACCCGAGGAGGACGGAAACGCGATATATCGCGGTAAACGAGCAGAAGGATACCCGGTGGCGCGTTCGCGCGACCCGAATACGCCCGGGGGCGGCTAGGGCGGAGGCGATTCCGCCCCCAGGTGGGTCAGGGTGGTACCCGGTATATCTCATTCCGCTGGTGCATAAATAACGCGACGAGTTTGGATATCGGTTACGCGGCGGAAGGGTGGAAAGTCGAGAGGAAACCGAGTAACGGAGCAAAGAGATAGAGGGAACGGCGGTAAAGGGAGATATAATTTGGCGTACCCGTACGGTGCGTGGTGGATATCGCGTGCTGCAACTACGCGTGTGTCGGGTCCAGTGGATGCGTGTACGGTTAGTTCGGGCAGAGAATCGCGCGCATCCTTTGACTTCCTCCTCGCTCATGCATCCTTTTGTTCGACGCGTCGTCGGGCAACAATAAGCTAACTGTAATTCTCGGAGGGCAGCGCGAACGACGTAATGGCAACAGATGGAGAAACGCGTTCGTCGGCCGGTCGATGTCTTCGCGAACCTTTCCTTTGAATACCTGTCCCACATGTGTCTGAAGGAATAATAGCGCGACCGACCGATCGAAAGAGCGTTATTTACGCATGCAACCGCAGATCGACCATTCCGGAACCCGGGTTGCCTCCTTCCGTTCGCGCGTCGTACCGGCGATAGTCGAAAACCTCGTCGGACCGAGGCCTAGAGAGTCGCGAGAGAGGAGAGAAATAGCGGAGAGCTGGAGCGATTTAATAATCGGCGTGGAACGATCGTAAAAAGTGGGAGATTGGTCTGGTCGCGCTGTATTAACGACCGCGGACAGATGGTCGTCGAGTATAGTTATAATCCGAAGATGTATTTCATTAAGCGATCGTTAAACGTAAATGATTTCGCGGTAGTAAACATGAAATATATGGAACGCACACGTAGAGAGGTGTAATTTGCCCGGCAGACCGAGAGTGCGGTGCGCTATTCGCCGAGCGAAATGTATCGATAGGAACGCGCGAGGATGGAAGGGGCCGAAGGTATTAGCGGCACGCCGCTGGAATCGTCTTTACGTGCAATTAATCGCTGTCGTTTCGTCCGGAATTAAAGGAAGCTGCGGAACCGAAGGATCCTCGAGCGCGAGCCTCCGCCTCGGATCGGATCGGAGACCGCGGTCCGTTGCACGTGCTATACAGGGCATTTAACAAGCGGATCGTAAACCGCTGTTTACAAGGCTCGGCCGATAATAGATGACAAATATTGGCAGATGCTCGAGCGGAGAGAGCCGCGGATGCCCCTGAGCGCGTAACCTCGCGCGTCCTTTATTCCCGTTACCGGGCCACAAGGGTGCGCCCGATCCGGCACCCCGAAATAGAGGATGACATTTCCGTGGTTTCTTTTTCGGCTCGGTATTGTCGAGCTGGCCGGTTTCTCCAGCCCGGGCCGGAATGCATAAATCAAACTGAATCGGTGCGAAACCGAGCAACAATGTTCCACGCGGATCGCTCTCTCCCTTCGGAACAGAGAGAGGACAGAACATTCCTGACCGCGGTATTTTCGTGAAGTAAAGGCGCGACCATAATGCGCCACGATGACAAATGGTATCCCTACGATCGGTCGGAACGAGCTGGAAAACCTGCGCGCCGCCGTTTACCGTACCTTTCCTTCGCGTCCTCCTAGCAAACTGGCCACGACCATCTCCTCCTCCTCGTGATCTATCGACGAGTCGAGAGAAATCTTTCGAGTAGCCGGACAATGCAGCCTCTTTTCGCGCGGCCGAACATCGCTGGCCGCTATTGCGGAAATCGAGCGCGTCCACGGACAACGCGCCTCGAGAGAAGAGGATCGCGTCGGTGAAATTACGGCCGGTGCCAGGCGAATTCCTCCGCGACGCCTAATCGCGTGTTTAATCATAGGAGAAGGTTCGGCGGACGTGGAAGCATCGGTGGCGCGTACCGTCGCTGAAAATAACCGATCGGGCGTCTCCGAAATCACGTAAAAATGTCTGGAAACGGGTACAGACTCGGTACGGTGTCGCTGGTGTGAAGAACTGCTGGTAAGAGTTACGAGTTCACCGGGCGATAAAGTTGGCCCTCCGTAACGCCTCGGCCAGACCCGACCAACGGATTTCTGTCTACGCTAGGCTTATTTTACGAGTTCGTCGAGTTCGTCGAGTTCGTCGAGTTCGTCGAGTTCGTCGGGAGACACCGTCACCGGCGCGAGTACGTCCTTCTTTCTGCTCCATCTGCGCTTTATGATCCTTTAAGGAATTCAACGCCGAGAGAAATAATAATGGATCGTTGGAACGCGTGGTTGAAATCCTTTCGATCCTATGGCTTTCCAACGAAACGGAGAATCTAATTACGTTGCGACTTCTAAAGATCGTTGGAGCCGAAGGGGATTGGGCGTCGTTGGAAAAGAAAGAGGCGCGGTGGAGGTCAGGTGTCAAACAGCTCGACGCCGCGGAGAATTCGTGGGACAAGGTTCGCAGCCGAACGCGCGATGGATAGGATGGATAGGATGGATTTCTGGCGATCCGAGAACGGGGTTTACGGCCGCGCCGAGGCCCAAGAAGAAGCCTAAGAAGATGCCTGAAGGAGAAGGGGACCGTAGGTGTCTCCGACAGCATGTGCTCGGGGCGTGGACCAACGCGAAAGAGATATACTGCTTCGCCCGAGTATTTATGGCATATCCGCACTTCGTCCGATATATATACATCGGGAGCAGCGCGGAATGCGCGAACAGCCATCCCGAATAATTGTTTCTGGAAGTGCGAACGGCCAGCTTATTAACCACTCGACGTCTTTTTCCACCGGTCGCGCGACCCCGACGCGAACCAGCTCCGGTTCACCGACCGTCCCACCCCGCCCGTTTATTTCGACGAAATTCTTCAAACCGGCAAATTCTTCTCTCGTCCGGCCGTGCACCATCGATTTGTCTTTTTCTCCGACTGTTTGCGCGTAGAACCGACCGATTCGGGGTACAGATAAAACGTAATTAACGGAAGGCGCGAGATAGAGATAAACGCGCACCGTGATTCCTACCGAGTCACTTTGCGGCCGAACCTTTCCGCCGTTCCGCGCACTTTGTTCCTTCCATCCTTTCCATCCTTTCCATCCTTCTCTCTAGCCTGCATTTTTCCCCTTTCTTCATTCCCACGTCACCTGTCGTCCGACTTCTTCGTCCGAAAAACGATAAATCATTCGAGAACGTATACACGCGCTTCTTTACACGCTCGCGTGTATACGTCGCGCACGTAACGAATAACGTCGAAGCATGCATCTCGCGGGCTACGATTTCGACTTGCTCCGCGTACACCGGTGTGCTTTATCGCCCCCCCTCATCTGCAAAATGATCATTAAATTGCACACCGTCGACGAAGGAATCGCTCAAGGTTGCACGATCAACCTACAAAAACGATCTCTGCCAGTGCCACTGTTTCGCTCGCGAATTCTTTACGACATCGGATTACGACCGCGTTTAATAGGCTAGACGTAGATACAGGTATACGAACAGCGATAGTCGTAGAACACGGAACAACGTTTTCCTCTTCGAAAGGAAAGAAATCGCGACCTACGATCGTTGATGTCACTCGCGAGGAACGAATTCATAGCGAACGATTTAACAGAGCCCTTAAATTCAGATCCTTCTGGTAACTACACGCTTCTTGCGCGTCTATAAGTAACGCTCGTTCGCGCAGACTTGGTACGCTGTGTAACCACGCGGCGCGATAGCGGTGATTCGAGCGATTAGCGATCGCTGTCACCGATAAAAAGTAGCAGGTAAAACGAGTTAGAGAAACGGAAAGATTGGCCGGATAAAAGGCAGTGGGCAGAGAAGGGCAATTAGTATCGAATGTCGATATGCGAGGATACGTGTATACCGGGAGGAATCGGGACCACGGGTTTCTCAGCAGGGCGCAACCTGTGCCACTCCGGAGGATGGAAAAAGGGCGACCGTTCATTCATCTGACCAAGCAGGACGCTAATAGCTCACCTTCGGGTTCATTCAGAACGAACCGTCGGGGATCCGATTCATAGGAAACCAAAGGGATTAAACCGCGTTTCCGACGCAACGCGACCCCTTAAGAATCATTTTCCCGGCAGCGCTCGCCACGGGAAGACACCTTCTTCTTCTCTTCCTTTCTTTCTCCTTCGATCGTAAATAAAAATCGGGCAACGCATCGCCCCGAAAAGTAGCGAGTTCGGCCGAGAGGAGCGTTTTCCACGGTCGTAAAAAAATCATGGATCATTGCGAGGCGTTTACATTTTCCCCGCGGTTTTCCTCTCGGATAAACGTCCCTACTATTTTCACTTTATGACCGCTCCGTGGATATTATTTATCGAGAGGCACAGACGCCAAGACCACCCTTGGGATTTGAGCAGACTCGAAATTTGCCCGGTCGATAAATATCATTCGTTCCGATACTCGAGTCCCGAGGACCCCGAGGACCCCTTCGGCCTCGCTCCAGTCCTACGTGTAACTAAACAGAAACGCCGTTTATCGCCATGTGTTCCGTTTGCTCGAAACGTTCGAGCAGCTTCGCGTAAGCTTCCGGCTGGCGTACGAAAAGAAGCGTTTCTTTTGGCAGGTTTCTCGAACCCCTTTTCGTTCGGTGGACAAAGTAAGTACCTAGTCGGTCGGGATAAACGTAACGATTGGCGAAATCGGAGGGTGGAATCCCTCGTGCTCGGTGGGACCCTCGGGAACTCGTTTCCATCATTAGGAAGCAGCTAAGTGGCCACTACTGCCCAAGGCCGTGGCAACCGGGTACTCGACGCGGACGCTTCGGAAAATGGTCGACGATAAACTGGACATTCGGAACGGAGCCCGATCTTTGTAAGCTTCGAGCTATTTCCTGTTTGCTCCGGGCCGAATCTCGCCGGCGTACCTTCTGACCGTAGAGCTAATACATCCGCAGGGGTCGCTCGTAGGGTGTCGCGGCACCTCCGACCCCCGATCCCTCTCTGCTCTCGCATTTCGAACGTAGCCCTTCTTTCGTCTATTGTCGACCGGGACGGATATCGTTGAAAGTTCCTGACAAATCGGCCACGTGCCGAAGAGAGACGCGCGTCGGTTTGCAGCGGCGAACGAAATGGAAGCCGATGCTCGAAACGGAAGAGCGGAGACGAGAAAGCGAGACCGAAAGGATACGTAAAAGCTCGGTGGAAATTCGCGCGAAAGGTTTCCTGGAAAGGAGGTTGGCGTTCATCGAAAAGAAAAGACAACTTAACGACCGTTCCCCGACCTGCGAGTCCGGCGATCCGCGGAAACGTTGAACGCGTTCCGAGGGGAGCCCCGAGAAGGATTGGGTTCGTCGTTCGGTCATAAAGATAAATAGTTAGCCGGCAAATTTACACAATTTGTAGCGAACGACGGTCGACGCGGATCGAGGAGAAAAAAAGCCACGGGCGAGGTAAGATCGAGAGCGAAGAGGGGCGACCAACAGCAATCTACGGAAATTGGCAAGAACGACGAACCAATTTTCGAAAGAGGCCCGCAAACACTGGCCCAGGGGTCAGTCAGGGTGAGGGTTAATCGCCGATGAAACGATCCTCGTTAACGCGTTCGACCGATACGCAACGAGCTCGTGAAAACGATGGCCATTGCTCTCGCTACGCTTTTGCCTGTCCCACGCTACCGTTCTAATCTCTTCTTCCTTCTGCCACACCAGTACCACCGAGGAACCAATCGTTGCCCAACTTTCCCGACTTTCGAATTACTCGGTACGGTGGAAAATGGAAAACGTAAGGTTATTCCCGGTGGACCACCGAGGCTGACTCGACGAATCCCGGCAATTAACATTCCCGAAGCAATTGCACCCACGGCGAGCAACGGCAGAGTCGTCGATTTCTTTTCTCCGGCTCTGGGATTACGCGAATCTCGAGGCCACCGGTTCGAACGCGGTGCTGAGAGATGGCAGCACCGCTCGAAAGACGCACCGGCACGCGAGATCATCCCCGAAGATATTGTAGGGTGCCACCGTACGGAAATTTTTACTTTTTCCGACCGTCGCGTTTCTCGTTCCGCGCGAGAAATTTCGACGGAAAAGCCGCTTCTTTCCGGTTTCGAGGAAGAAAAGAAGGGAAAGAGAGGGAAAATGGGAGAGGAGTTAGAGGAGAAGAGAAACTGGCCGGAGGACGCGGTCGTTTGCCAAGCCTTCAACCTTGATTCGCGCAGACATTTTTGTCCTCGAGTGTCGCGATCGAGCGGCCTCATCACGCGAATTACAGGCTTCGGCCGTGTTCGTGGGTGCCTCGGAGAGTCGCGTGGATAGGCGGAGAAGCTCGCAAGAGTACGACTGCTTCGGATGAATTGGCAGGCAACCTGCGGGAACCTGCGCTCCCTTCCAATGGAAAACCCCTCGCGTTTCACGCACGGCGCGGACTGTTCTTTCCGTTTGCGCGTTTAGGGAAACGAGAAAGAGAGAGAGGGAGAGAGAGAGAGGAGAGAGAGAGAGAGTTGGAAGGAAATCGCGTACGTCGGAGGATTAAAAACGGTTAAAAACATCGGTGGAGGATAGGTCGGAGAAGGGAGAAGGAAGACTGGCACGGAGTGGACGGCACGTCGCGCGAAATGAGGAGCGGCAATGGCAAATAAATCGGTTGGCTGGCGTCACGTCTCGATCCGAGGCGAGACCGAAGGCTGGCGAAAGCTTATGATGGACCCGGACGAATGGTTGCCGCGGTCTTTGATGTTGCCGCCTGGCTGGTGGCGAGCCACCTCGGGTGACAGAATCTGAACTTTCCACCCACGCTGGCTCGGTCCGCGATCCACCGAGAGGACCGTTCGCCGGACAGACACAGAGCCAGGCGTCGCGTAGAATCCTGCCTGCCGATCGAGCCGGATGCATTTTGATGCACGATAAAACCGAGGATCTCGATAATGATTCGTTTTCCCGCTTTGCATAGATTAGCCGCTCGTTGCACAACTATGACTAATCATTTTCTATCACGCAACAGTTTCGAAGAACGCTTCTCTTCCATTTTTTCCCCTTTTTTTCTCCTTTTTCTCCTCCTCGATATCGAATTGCATAAAATACGCGGTGGTACCGGCGGTATCTTTTTCTTCTCTTCCGCGAGAAGGAGATTTCGCTTTATCACGATCTTATCGAGAAACCGATGGTGGTGCTCGTAGAAAATCGGTCGACTCGGCCGGATAATTCCCTCGAGAAGGAAAGAACCGCGCAAGTACGCTGCACCGTAATTGAAATTTGCTCACAGCGGTGCACAGCGTAATCGCCGTATACGTTTCACGAACATAATTGATTATCGACCTCAGCCGCTTCGATTCACCCTCGACTGTAAGGAATTCGAGAACGAGTTCGCTCGTTACGGTGGTTTGTTACCTCGCGTTTCTCCTCGCGTTCCTCCTCGCGTTCCTCCTCGCGCGTTCCACCGACCATCGCGATCGCCCGACCATCCTTTTTCTTCCCGCGTTTACATAGAATTTCGTCAAATCCAGAGCTCGCCTCTCTCGAACGCGGTTTATCGGTCTCCTTTAGGCTAGGTTCGGCAATTATTTCGCAATTAAGGAACGTTAACGATGCCTGGACGGTCATTAAAGCTGCTGCTTGGCTGCGTCTCCGGTGGATAAAGGTCTGACTGGCGGTGGAACGGTTTTACTCGGTTTTCGACCACGCGATCCGATCCCGGTCGCTCGACAAATTTCCATCCCGAGTTACCGTATTGTCGCGTGTTCTCCCAGAACCGCGACCAACTGCGATCCGTTCTTTTCCGGGCACGGTACTTCCCCACGATCTCCGGCATCGTCATTACGTCCACTGGCAACGAAATTATCGAGTTGTTATTACCCCAGTGGCGAATCTAATAAAAGGCTATCCTCGGACTCTAATTCGCGTGATGCGCGTATCCGTTGGAACGTTCGCAACGATTGTCCTTCCTTCCCCCCTTATCCCCGACCACCCTCGCCGCCTTACCAATCGCCATATTTTAGTTTTCCTTTCCGCCGAACCCATCTTCCATTATTTTATTCCCTCGTTCGCGATAGTTTTTCCGGAACGCTGAGACGCGATCGATCGGAGGATACCGCGAGTGTAGGTCTTAGACGCGTAACGATGCGTAACGCTCGTACCTTCTGGTGATAAACCAGCAAAGTACCGAGTAGACGTTAGCGGAGAACGTAACAGTAAAGAGGCGCGAGCAAAAGCGCAGTACCTATGCAGGCGGATATATCTACATTTTTGGCATTTCGCCTCGACCTGCCTCTCCCAAGGAATTCAACCTTTTTTCCTCTCCTTCGTTCAGCCTTCCGCGGTCTATAATCGTGTATGCAAATCGTCACACAGCGGCGGGGTGAAGCAATCGTCCCGCAATCGTGTCTTATTAAGTCGTTCCGCTGATTTTCTGTATTCGATCGACGGGAACCCATTGGCGAAGGCCTACCTTGACCCCGAACCAGCCGATCCTCGAGATCATCCGTGATCCCCAGCCACTGCACCTAGCCAATTCATACCGACAAAAATTCCCTACCGCCAAACGTATCGTTTATTCCGTCGCTTATTCCATCGTTTATCCTTTATTTGATCACCCGAATCCCCGGGAATCCTACTCGGCCGACTGCTCCCACAAACTGGTTTCCTATGTCTACGATGCGGGGACATTGGTCGGTAAGTGCCGGATGTAGTTACGAAAAGACAAGTCTTTCACGGATTCGGTATCGAGTTATTCCACTTTTATCGCCGATAATAACGATACGCGGACGTGTTCCACGCGTTCCGCGCGTTTCGCGCGTTTCACAGGCGAGACAAGTTTTTCCCAGGTAAAATACGTCTATTCTTTCCACATCCGCGCTCTATCTCTCGATCGCGCGAAAGTCACTCGCGAATTAACTCGCCTAAGTGGACCGATTTTCGCGTTGCTGTCCTTTCGGCGATAAATACAACTGCCTAACCCAAGCCGAATTTCGCTCGGAACGTTGCAAACGAGACACCTGCTTCTGCAAATTACCCTTTACGATTCGCACCAATCGTACTCGGAGCATCGGACCTGCCTTTCCAAAGAGGAACTCGATTCTCCGACAGTCGAGCAACTTCTCTGCGACTCCGATATCGAGGCCTCCGTCGTAAAACTTTAATTATCCCTAATCACGCACGGTACTGCCGCGACTGATTTACCGAAGATTAAATCTACGCGCTAATCTACTAATCTTGACGCTAACGATGCAACGTTATTACGCTAATGCGATATATTCGGACTCGTGTTTCGACCCGTCGCCTTTTACTCTTATTACCGCGCTATCTGCCAAGATGATCTCTAACGACCAGCGAATCGATGCGAGAAACGTCTCCGCGTTAGAATCCTCCTTCCTCTGCGTTACCCGCCGAGCTAATTTCGCTTCGCCTACCTCCTAGTCGGAATAGCTGATTTTTTGTTCGGAAATCGAACGCCAGGTTCTCGGGATTAGCCCGATGCAATTCGATATCGCCCTTGCTTTCCTTCCATAGAATCCACCGAACAGGGAAAAAAACCTGCACCGGAGGAGCCCGTCTAATAAGCTGTAACAGGAGAAACTCGTAGTCGCGACGTTGTCCCCCCCCCCCTTTCATTCCGATTCCGCTACGAATCTCCCACACCTTCGAATCCCTGCCAATCCCGCGGTTTCGAGTAATTCGCGATGTCTTCTCGAACCACGAGTCACGCCTGTCTCGCCGAATAAGCCGAATTTCCACGGATATTTATCCCGGTAAGCGACGCGAGGTCTAGCGGACAGCATTTGACCATGAATGAAAGGAGACGGGTGTTTATTGTGATGCTGCACGCTCGCAACGTGGGAACCCGGGAAGAGCAGGCTACGGGGACCCATGAATCCGGCACCCCCAAGCTAATCGCTCGATCGCCTCTCGGCGCTGACAAATTCGTGAGACGATGATGGATCTCGTTCACTGTTAAACACCGTACGCGTCCAACCATTCGGTATCGATAACTTCCTATTGACAATTTTCCCCCCGTGTCCTCCGAGGTTTGCCTTCTATTATTTAATTGCTGTATTAAACGTACTACCGCGACGTACCGTTACGACGGCGCGTGTCCAAGACACCGAATCGCTCTTGAGATTTATACTCGAGGAAGGAAGACGGCGATGATGATCCTTGGCGACGGAATTCCTGGATATTCGGCGCGATAGCGTAGAACCGAGAGAGAGGGAGAGAGAGAGAGAGAGAGAGAGAGAGAGAGAGGGGGGGGAGAGAGGGAGGTAGTCTGGAACGATTTTCTAGACACGCTGGTCTCTAGCGAATTGGCGCAGGATGACTGTGGGGTGCGAGAGGCCGTCACTTTGATATGTAAATACACGCACTACAGGGTGTGTACCGCCGAATGCGTACCACCCTTTGCACACAGAGAGAAATTCGCGTGGCGTGCACGTATATACGCGAACGAGCAAGTAGCGAAGCTTACGTATGAACGCGGCAGTCCCGTCGAAGAGCAGACGATGTGCATTTGCTTCATCGAACATGCCACAATGGGGCTCTGACTATAAAGGCAAATCTAGCGAAAAGGGGGTAAAAGGGGGTAAAAGAGCGAAGCGAGGGGCAAAGAGGCTGGTCCCGTTTCTCGAATCCATCGGAAACATCCAATATCTCCGTTATCTCTGTTCTGCATACGTCAATATTGACTGGAGCGAGTTCTTCTTTGCCGAAACACCTTCGAACGCGCCTCTGCGACGATTTTTCCCGAGCCGGTGAGGACGAGGAGGGGGCGAGAAGGGGAAGGAGGAGGGAAAGAGTGGAAGGAAGGGTTTAGGGGCAAAGTGAGTACGAAACGGTTGGCGTTTGTCGAGCGAAATGTCGTAAAAGACAGGCGAGTTGCCTCCGATCGAGCAAGTATGTAATCAACGGTGAAAATACCGCAACGCGAATCGGAAATCGAACGGCGACGTGGAGGTAGAGGGGTGGCGGAGGGACGGCGAGGGGAAGGTGGAGGGAAGGTGGATGGAAGGTAGGTGGAAGGTAGGTGGTCGTTGGGAAAACGATCGCTAATACACAGCTAAAGCTGGAATCTCGCCTCCGCGCTCGATATTAGGCGAAACTACGGTGGCGATGGCAAATAATTACCGTACGCGGTCTAGCACACGCACCGTGAAAGGATAAGTGAGTTAATGGCGTCGTATTGTGCGGTAATCTCAAAGTAATCGGTTCTCGTTTTCTTTTTTCAAATTACACCCAGAGTCACACCCTTTTCGAATGGAACGGCTGGAAATGATAGCGCGGCCGAGCGACTTCTATCGTCGCATGCCAAACAGCAATGTCGTGGAGAAACGTGGTGCGCCTGAGAGACGCCGACGTATCTACGTGCACGTTCCAGCTACGTTCCAGCTACGTTCCAGCTACGTTCCAGCTACGTTCCAGCTACGTTCCAGCTACGTCCCAGCTACGCGTCCCAGCTACGTTCCTACTTCCACCGCGGCGGCACCCCTGGGACTCGTAACCGGCTTGTTGCACATGCACGCCACTGTTCATCCGAGCCTGTATTGGTAGCCAAGCATAATGCTGCCCATTTAATGTTAACGACGCCATTTTCTGAATATGGATATCAACCGCCTTTGACTCGAGGCGCTCATGAATTTTCATACACGCGTTAGGGTTCCACGCGTACCTCCGCGCCACGAAACCTTCCTTGAATCAACAGCCATTGCCTTTAATTCCGACTTTACCCTTCGCCTTTTTTCTCTCCTCTCCCGACCCGATCAATTCTCATCGAAGGAAACCCGTGAAACCGACTCGGCCGTCTCGTTTCCCTCGCGTACGACCACCGATAAGCCACGTATTTCACCGTACTTCTTTTCTCCTCCCTTTTCCTCCCGACAGGTCGCGACCATGGAGAAAATCTAGCAACGCGTAAAAGGGAAAAATGTCGCGAGATGAGATAGTCGCTGGCAGCGATTACCCGTGGCAGAGAGTAGCGTGACTCGGGTGACGTCAGCCTCAGGTAAGTCTTGCCCCCACCATCCAGTGCGTTAGTCGCAGGTGAGCAGGCGTGGTCTTTTCTCAACCAATGGTGTTCACGGGGCAGGACGATACCTGAACAACCTGATAGCTCACCTGAGACGCGCGCAGCTCTCGCTGCTATCGAATCACATTCGCGATGAATCGTGACACGCGATTCCACCGCCAGTTTTATTAATTTCGTAACGCTAATTATCGTCCATTCTTACCACGGTATCGGTAGGTAGGCCCGGTAAGCAAATAAACCGCGAGTCCATCGTTGCAGGATAAGAACCGGTAGCCGGTGTTTTCCGAAAAATCTCCCCGCTGAATCTCCCGGGAAACTCGACGGCCGAACGAATTTTATCGACGACGCGTCGACGCGTAAATACTCGACCGGTAGAGGGATATTCGCGGATATACTCGATGGAGATTATATTCGCGGTATCGCCTGTACCGCGATACGACGGCGTATCGTCGCAGCGTAACTGTACGTAATAGGAAAATGATAAGGTAGAGAAGGTATAGCCGATGTACAATCATTTTCACGATATCTCGGAAGACGTACAATCATACGCGGTAAATACGTCGTGTAATGATAGGGGGAACGGATGTAAAAACAAAGTATCAAAAAATACTTGTCCCCCTACGCTAGAGCTGGTGAAACATGAATGGAAGGATATCTAGGTAGGAACAATCCCGATTACCATCGGGAGGACGTTCGATCGAATCACGGGTTAGCCTATTCGTGACGAGTAACTCGTTTTCGTTTCGAACAATCAGGATAATTATACGTGACGGGAGCGGCGTAAGCGCCAAGATCCTTTTTCCGGGCGTAGAACGGATTTAACGGATACCAGGCGTGACAACGGTGCGTTCCATGTTCGCGACGTAATCTCAATTATAGACAACTTAAATAATAATACAAATTAGAAGAATGGACCTCCCGAGAAGATAATTTCGCGGTAGCGGCCGACATTAGATACGGCTGAAGCGAGGAGAGTAGCAGGACCTCCCAGCTGTCCTCCCACTGCGCCGAGATTACAATAATTACCATTCTTATTTACCTTCTCCGACTCTGCCGACCCCTCCCCGCCTTTCTCCGCATCAATTACATCCGTCAAAGATTCTCGCTTTAATCTCGAGATTAATCGCCGCGCGAAACACGCGCGGGCAATCGCAGTTTCGGCGCGTGGATCGAGACTCCTTCCGGTCGTAAGGATTATTTTCGTCGCCGTGATTAACGCGGCCGCCTACCTTTCTCGCCAAACTGCTCGTGATTTACGAGGATCGTACGAGGATCGTACGAGCGAGCGAGCTGGCGAGCGTAAAATACAGCCAGTCAGCCGGCGCAGCGAGGTGCGAATAGAGCGTTGGTAAACGGAGCAAACAAGGAAGACAATAAGTTGGCAAATCTCACGGTGGGACGTTGGCAGGCGGTCGCACGTGCTGAGAGGAAACTCGAGACACCAGCAATCATCGCGGCGTCGGCCGGCGTCGACCGGTAAGGGAAGAGAGAAGGGATGGTCGGACGCGGCACCTCCTGGGAGGATAATTCGATGTAGGGGCACCCTGAAGTACCCGGCGTGCCCCATCGGCAGGAGGTCATCGGTTACGCCCCTGAGATATGCGCAACGAACGCTCCACGGCCACCCTTTGCCGCTTTCCACGCGCACTCGTTTTCCTCCCGCTTTCTCTTTCCGCTTCGTCTTTATTTTTTTCTCCTTTCCTTTCTTTTTATCCTTTTTATTCTTTTTATTCTTTTTATTCTTTTTATTCTTCTTTTGCCCAACTACCGTAGGACGTCTGAAGCGACACAGAGGAGGGTTGCCCGTTGCATTTCGACCGGTACTCAAAGAATCGCGAACCCGTTTTCCTGTGAACGCCCACCGGAAACAGCTGAACCGGCGCCTGAATGGTCCGTCGATAGAAGATATAAAAGTATTGGGATCCGATTACGAGGACACGCTCTGTACGTTGGGTGACCGTTTCTCGTTCAACGCGCGTCGAATCCTTTTCAGACATTCTCGCTCGCTCGCTCGCTCGTTCCATTATCAATCGCGCCGCGATACCGAATTCTCCGCGGCCTCGGCTCCACCTATATCTCCTTCTTTTCCGCGTTCCGAGCATCCCGCAGGGGTCTATCGAGAATTCGTTACGGCGCTTAACGAACGGAAGAAATATCGCGTTTGGAAACGGTCGCTGGTTCCTTGCCGAGCGTATTTCGACCAAATGCCAACGAGAACGAAGAGAACGTCGGTAGAACAAAGGAAAAGCGCTCAACGCGGTATCCTTGCCGGATGAAACTCCGCCTACTCTACCCTTATTAAGACTCCTTTCCGTCGCTTTTGTCGGCGAAATTTTTTCCCCCGAACTCCTGCAGGAACTGCCGCGTTTCCAGAAACCATCGGACATTCGTTACGAATGCAAATGCAAATGGAAGTAACGCGGAGGGTACCGAGGACTCGACGAGGACTCGAGCAGGATTCGGCTGGAAGAGGAAAGGAAAAGCGTCGAGCTAACTAACGCTCTGCCACATGGCGTCTCGATTTCCCCGTGTCACGGCGACAGACCGCAAAGGTTCCTCCAGATGTCGGAGGTACGGTCGCCGCGATATATTTCCCGTGAAAGACGCGCATCGTCATCTGGACGGAAGAAAGTTTACCACGCGAGCGCCGTTTCTATAAAATCGGTGATCGGTAGGATGAGAAGGAAGAAGGAAGAAGGACGAAGGAGACGCGTGTCGCGGTGGCGGTGCGTCGTGTTTCGAACGGCTATCCAGGGCACGCCCTCGCCCCTGCCAGCATAATTCCGATTTTGCCTGGTATATACACGCGTACGTAGACGGTGTGCTTGGTAGAGCAAAGGCGTAATCTTTATCCACGAGTGAATAACGCGCGTGGAGCTACCGGGTTCGGGGAAGTTCTTATAGCACGCGCAGGGGCGTATCAAGGACGCCTCGAACCAACGCCCCTGTCGACCCCTAGGTGGTCCAGGGCGTCACTGGGTGGTACACTTTAATTCCACACCAGTGAATCCTTCCCTTTGACTCGATGCAACCCCGTTTCTCCTCGAATCTATCGATTCCGCGTTACGCTCCTAAATACCCTTTCGTTCGAGGCAAACCAAACGGTTTAACGACTGACCGCGATATCAATGATAATTCGTTGGGTAGCGCTTCTTTGATGCGACGTTTTTTCAAACGAGCTTGAATCAAGTGGTATTTAATAAATTCCAATTAACGACGAGACGCGGACCACCAGGATCCGGTAGTCGAATCGGAAATCGCATAAACACACACGGCTCATTAGCCACGGGGAACAGGATCGGTCGCGTTTTATAGTCGAAGGTGGCAGGAGCTACCGCCTTCTCCGAGAGGAGAAAGGACGCCGGTTTACGACGGGACATAAACTCCATAGGCATTGCCGAGGCATTGCCGAGGAATACCTTCCCTGTGGTCCTTCATTTTTGTTCCTCCCTTTTATTCCGACTGCGATTTCCACGGTGGCGCGCTGCCGCGGGTTCGTCGTCGTTTAGGGTCTGTAAAAAGAAATCACGCGGTCCTAGATAAGAAGAACGCGGTGCGACGACGATGCGACCGAGGTGAGCGGTGCTTAACCAGGATAATCGCTCGGTTTCCATTACCTAATCCTCGAATTACGACGAGGAATTATCACACGGTGGTAATTTTAGTTTTCGGTGTAGGCAAGACCGCGAATGCGTGTCGACAGCGTTCCCTATGACCGATAGTCTACAATTCGAAAGGACTGATGATGGGAAAACCGATGTGGCCTGGGCGTACCTTCGTAGCGATAATGATACGCTTACGTTTACAACTCCTCGCAACGTAGGGACGCTACCACTTCCTTGTGTATACGGTTTGTACGCCTTGGCCCTNCATAAACTCCATAGGCATTGCCGAGGCATTGCCGAGGAATACCTTCCCTGTGGTCCTTCATTTTTGTTCCTCCCTTTTATTCCGACTGCGATTTCCACGGTGGCGCGCTGCCGCGGGTTCGTCGTCGTTTAGGGTCTGTAAAAAGAAATCACGCGGTCCTAGATAAGAAGAACGCGGTGCGACGACGATGCGACCGAGGTGAGCGGTGCTTAACCAGGATAATCGCTCGGTTTCCATTACCTAATCCTCGAATTACGACGAGGAATTATCACACGGTGGTAATTTTAGTTTTCGGTGTAGGCAAGACCGCGAATGCGTGTCGACAGCGTTCCCTATGACCGATAGTCTACAATTCGAAAGGACTGATGATGGGAAAACCGATGTGGCCTGGGCGTACCTTCGTAGCGATAATGATACGCTTACGTTTACAACTCCTCGCAACGTAGGGACGCTACCACTTCCTTGTGTATACGGTTTGTACGCCTTGGCCCTTCTGTAATAACAGACTAAGTGGTATCAATTGCGCGTACAGATGTTCAACTAGAAAACGTTTTTTCTCTATAGGCCAATTATCCGCTAGCCGCGAATCGCAAATCGCAAATGCGCAGGATACCGGTAGAAAGACAGTAACGGTAACGGCAATTCAGAAATCGAGGAACGGGTTGTAATTAGTTGGCATGGAGCAGGAACCAAAGGGTGAGCGCGCCAGCGTCGACGGTGGCGCAGCGGCAATTGCGCGTTTGTAATTAATTAAATAGCGATATAATTGGCTCATAGAGCAATTAGTTGATTGATACACGAGACCCTGATGAGCGAGGGAAGAGTGAGAGAGAGAGAGAGAGAGAGAGAGAGAGAGAACGGCGAGACGGAGAAAGAGAGAAGCAGGGAGCGATGCGAAGCCAGAGGGAAATTGTTTCACAGAAGTTGCATGCCAGTCAAACGATGGATAGGGGTGTAATTTATTTGTAATTTGCATTCGATTTACGTGCGAAATTTATCGCGATTCAGTCTGCTTCTGGCAATAAATTAATCGAATTAAACATAAGGCTAGAAAAAGAATCTCCCTCGTATAATTCACCGTTCTAAGAATTCCAGTAGCGAGACTGGAAAAGAAAAACAGAAGCAACGATTTAACGATCATTGTTCCCGAGTGCTGACAGTCTGAGAAAAAACGATTAATCGAGATGGTAGATACGAGCCAAGTGTGAGAGGTTCCGTACGGTGGAAATAACGCGGCGCTGGTAAACGCGAAGAATTCTATCGGAACAATCGATTTGTCGCGAGGAAGATCGTTCCATCGATACGCCATGTCGTTTTCACGCTTTGCGTACCCTCCTCTCTCGGCGCGACACTCGTTATCTCGGTCGCGGGAAATTTTCACCGGGAAACAAAGGAACAACAACGTGTAAAATCCGGTGTAAGCCATCGTGTAAGACGTCGAGGTGATTCTTTGGTGATTCTTTGGTGAGCGCAGGCGGCGCCAACCAATCCTTTGATGCTTCGCCGCATGGTCGCTTTTTCAGGTAGCCACAGACGCATTAGTCACTCTTCTCGTTCTCTTCGCTTGTCTCTCTTCAAGGGAAAGGATGCCCAGCGCACACAGGTATCTAAATGAGCTGCTCAGAATCGTTAATAGGCGCTACAGCCGTGAACAACGCGTGTCTCGTCCTCCTACCATCCCCTACCAGCCCCTACCAACCCAAACCATCCCCTGCCATCCCCTGCCATCCCCTGCCATCCCCTGCCATCACCGACCAACAGCGTCCCGCTGCCAATTAAACGCAGATAATTCAACGATATCCTCGAAAATATTCCCCGAGAGGTACGAGATGCTCCGAGTTCGGTCGAACTCGCTGAAAAATCCTCGCGGCAAAAAAGGAAGCAGCGCGAGAGAACGGACGGTTTTATCTTTCACCGAAAAAGTGGTTCATTCAAGGTCCAGCGTCTTTGTTCTTCAGGAAATCAAGTATGAAGCCATCAAGCTGCCAGTAAATCGCGAGCCGCGGCAGCCTCTGTTTTTCTCTGCCTCCAATCTCGGCGCCAGTCGGAAAGCCAAATCATGGCCTCATTATAAAGTAATTAAAACCCATTACTAATGCTATCCTTTATCGAGGGAAGCAAAGGGCAGAAGCCGACACAATGAAACGGCAGTCAGACCCTCGTCTTCTCGCCGTGGCTCGAATCTAGAACCTCGATTTTGGCTGCATAATCCAATAGTGATACGAGGCACAACAGGACATCTCAAAAGTCCGACCCTTCGGTCCGTCAATATCCGCCCTACGATGAACTTCCAATAGGGTTTTCGCCAGTTTTAATTGAATTTCTTCGGCCATGGACTAAATAAATCGGGCAACGTCCATTGCCGTGGCCGAGCTCCCCGGCATCCTGCTCTTTTTCTCCTTTAAACCAACGTTGAAAAAAGGAAGGAAACAAAGAAACCTCGATGCGTCGATACAAAGGAACTTTTTGCAGTTGCACCGCGTCGACGTAATTACAAAAATCTAAAATCAACTTTTTCGAAAGCGACGGCGACAAAAAGCAACCTTAACGAAATAAAACTACGACGAGGCCACTGGCGCCAGGGCTTCTCCAACTCATTACACGATTCTCCTCGCTAACCCCACGTCAGCTTTCAAGACTGAGTTTTAAAATTTACCTCGTGCACCAGTTAGCGGTACGAAAAGAAGAAGAAGAAGAAGAAGAAGAAGAAGAAAAAGGAAGAAAGATAGTTGTTTATAAACGAAACTGTCGCTATCAGAGAAGGCAAACCGCGACGCTTAAGAATCGGAAGAGGTCCGAACCACCGTTTCCAGATATTTCTCGAGAAAACTGATAACAGACCAAAGGCATTTATCTCGCGCGTCAAATTTTTCTCCTCTAGAACGAACGGTCGTTCTCTCCGGTTGGTAGAACGGTTTGCGATTAGAGAGACGCGACACTTTCGCGATGTTATCGGAAAGTTAAGCGTCGCTTTTCGCATTCCGACAAAGCCGGCTCGGCAAAGGTACCGTGATGATGGGTGTAGATACAAATTGGGGTCGAGGGAGTAAAGGTCCAATCGACCAGCCAGAGATCTTATCCGTCTAATGGACAGAAGCCACTGCAGGCAAAATCGAGAGTCACTTATTTCGGAATCTACGCGTAAACTAGTCACCTTTCGAAATTGAAATTCTTTTTAATCCTCCGCTTTGCTTCCTCCACCGAGATCGAGGAACGTTTACCTTTTTATCGTCCTTGAAACGCAAGTCGTGGAATCGCGGAAAGAAGTAGAAGTTGTCGACTAACGCGATGATTTTCCGAACGAGAGGGATGACTGGTCGAAACTTGGAACGAGCAACGTAGTCGGACTAGCCGATCGATTACGGAATAATTTAATTAGCCACTTTGTCGGGCAAAGCGCGGATACTTTCTAGACGCTGTGTTAGCTGTGAGCTGAAAGGATCGGTAACCACTTGTACCGAGTAGAAGAGGTCTACTCGGTGCTAATCCCCGACATCGACTCCGCGTCTACCTGCCAAAGGCACGAAACGTAATCTGCTTAAATTTCGAATTCCTCCTCGAGACAACGAGACGAAGAATTCCAGGTGATCGGCAGATCGTGGTACAGGTAGACAAAAGAAGCGCAAGGTGAATCAGTGTGCCGGAGAAATCCTTTGGTACTTTATAGATTTACTCACGCCCCCAGATCCTTGTTTACGTGGTCGTAACCATCCGTCGCTAAACATTTATCGTCTCCTTGAACAAAACCTCGATAACGTTATTATTACCATTATACCGTACCCGAGGCGTTCCCTAAGTGCTTTTCGCTCTGAAGTATCGAAAGTGCTTTTTAAGATGAGATCGCGCCTGGATCGAGAAGCATCTCCCGTTGCATCCGGGATCGTCCGAACGCGGTAATGCTGCAACCGTAAATTGATGGACGTTCACCGTACAGTAATTGAAACTCTTGAACTTAGCAAATGAAATCTCAGAGCCGTGATTGGTATTATTATTCCGGACAAACGTTCTCGAGATGATTATAACTCTCGTCCGCGTAACTTTATGGAAACTCTGTAAAATTCACGGTCCTCGTACGCATATGTAATTGCACGTATTCCATCCTCCTTTTATTTGCTTTTCCTCCGTATCTCCCTTAATAAACGCGTATTCCACAAAACCTGCACCGTTCAGTCGCAAAGTTGGCACAGCTGTAACCCCTCTCCTCCGTTTCTCCGAGTCGGACGCGCGTTGACGAGGCGTTGAGAAATCATCGTCTCGCGACTATTTCGCGATTTACCGTGATTTACACAGCATCCCATTGACGCGTTGTTTGCGAGGCCTGGTAAAGAGCTCGCGGATTCCGCGTACCACGAGGTTGCAACATCCTCCAGCCGCGCGTTCCGCGTTCTCCGCGTTTCCCTTCCAATACGCGGCAGCATCCACTTTCAACTTCCACGTCCCGATCTTTTATAGAAGCAGAGAATCGATGCTGCTGGACCCTCGTAAATTGTACGCAGGCTGGCGCGTATTGTGCCCGGTGATTTACCGGTGCAAGTCCATTAGTCGTAAAGCAATGCTCCTCTCGCCATTGCTAGATGACGGACGATAAGACAAACTGCGTTTCCACCGTATAATACCTAGCGGCCGAGGCTCTATGGAGGAACCACGCGATCGCTAGTCCCAGCAACGGTTCCAACTTCCCTTTCATCGACAGTCAGACCCGAGCTCTCTTTCTCCACCGATCTCCCTTCCACTCTCAGCCATAATTTACGATCTTGGCCTCGTCATTACGAGCCGAATGCCTCGACCTTCGTTACCGCTCTCCACGGATAGGCAAGGATAAAACCGATCTCAACCTCCCTGCCAGATAATCCGCGTTATATCCCTCCTCTAATTCCTCCCGATCGCCAACCACCCGAACGATCTAATCGATCATACCTGTGTTTACTCTCCGGCCGACTCTCTCTCTCTCTCCCTCCATTCTTTTACTTATCCGCTACGCGAGCATTTTTTCGTCGTTGCAAAAACCAGAAGCTTTCGGTGGTATCCGACGATTGCGACCGATTCGACCTTGCGCTAAGAGCCACCGCCTGGAAGAAATAGAGACAACGTCGAAAAAAAGGTAATCCTCCTTTCGCGATAGACGCGGCGGGAACGACGCTCGATTCCACGAAGAAGAAGAAGAAGAAGAAGAAGGAGCGTATTCGTATTCGTAGACGATGATTTTTTTTTCCCGCGTTACAACGCGTTGTCAGGAAGATTTTAATCAAACCTCCAGTCTTGCCATCGCGTCGTAACGCGCAATGAAAATTTACAACACTCGGTTTGTTTGCCATTTCGACAGACGGTGTCTGTAATTATTCGGATAAAGGGGAGCGTATGCCGCTGATTTTAATGATAGCTCGCGATAGGTCTTTCGTAGCAAGATTTAAACACATTTTACAACGTGATGCAGCAAGAAAACGCTCGAGTTCTTTCCGCCCTTCGCGCGCATATCTTATGCAAGATAGGGATTCATCGGGACGATGATGCAGATAACAAGGCTTTTGCACATGTACACGGTAACCTCGATACGAAATCCTCATTACGCTCGGTAGAACTCTATTTTTGTTCAACAAATAATGGTAATTACTCTGGCGGAGAGCGATTAAAGAGGCAAATGAGGCAGGGTAAGCGAGCACCTCGGAGTTTTGCGAGACTCCGGTGTACAAAATCGCGTCCGCGGAAAAACTGGACGATAGAGCAGGCTCGTCGTACGCGTAATAATTGCCGCCTCGCAAGAAACCTAACGAGATAGACATTAATGTACTCGTTGCATGCTCATACGCGAGAGGATGTCTAGAATTTTATGAGATATTGCACGCATCGCGAAATAGCGTTCGATGCCGGGGAAACGAGCGTACTCACGATATCACACCGCGTCTACGCGAAATACAGAAAACACACGAAAATGCGAAGCACAGGATTGTCCGTGATCGTGGGCGGGTCTCTAGGTAATAAGACCGTGATAAACCATGTTCCCGCAAATGAGCGACAGAGATCTATTCGTGTATTATACATCCTTCCTGTGCGGTTAATTATACGATTGCGTCACGGCACGGGGAAACAATGAGTGCCACGAAACCACGGTCTTATTATTCAGCAAGGATGTTCATTTACGTACGTCTGTCCGAGAAGCCGCGTTATCAACGTTCAAACTCCGGGGATTGCGCGGAAAAATATACCGAGATTAGAAAACTTCTCTGCGCTTGGAAATTGCTGTCCCAGAGAGATTGGAAACGGTAACGATAACGGTGCCTTCCAATCGAATAGGTCTGCTTCGCGATGCATCTTTTCCGCGACGAGTCACCAATTCTATTCCCGTTGTATCGATTTTCCTCGGTTTCTTACGTAAAAGGAGTCGCAAACTGGAACCTCGACGCAAAGTACCTGGACGAATTCGCCTATATCGCTGGAAAGCACGTAAGATTGTACGGCAATTTACAACTGTTTCCCCCATCGAGTTTTCGAAGGAGAAATATCATTCCGAAAGGGGCAAGTTTACGTAAGGCCGATTGCTTTCTATAACTATTAGGGACACGCGTGGTTTTCTCGGGATACCATCTGCCGAAGAATAGCGAACGGTACACTGGTGTAGCTTCGGAAAACAACGTACCCGTTTCACGATCAGATATCATTGTACCATTCTCGATGATCGTAGACATTACGTACCCGATGCTTCGCGTTAGAATCCATAGCCGGAGGAGACCGATTATTCGGCGTGGCTGGAAAAATTCTTGCTCGCAAATAGATTCGTAAAACGCGGTAAATTTCACGCGCGTTGGGAATCGCGTTTCGAGTAGAACCGCTGGAAAAATCTTACGCGGCGATTCGCCGAAGCGAAAAGGCGTTCTTCGAAAGGAGCGCAAAGTTCAAAGACGGTTGGACGCCGTTAAAGGAACCGGAAATCTTGTGAAAACGGAGCACGCGCTTTCTCGTTTGCTTCTTCCTGTCACTCGAGACCCTTTTACTAGCACCCTAAAAATCCGCTCCTCCCTCCGCGGCACGTTAATAGGTGATTCTTTACCTAATGGGGTAGCTGCTGCTCGGCATTCATTCTTCTTTCCACGCTGGTTGTTGAATGGAAGCGCTTATTATTTAGCAACAAGACCATCGGTTCAAGTGGGTGTCGACGGTCATGCCCATCGCACGAGCCTCGATATATTTTTGGGGTGTGCTCGAACCTTAACCTTACGTGTTCGTACGTGTGCGCGTGTTTGCGTCGCTTGGTCGTCATCGACGATCGGACGCGTATACGCGTGAACACGGTTAATACGAACGGAGCATGATCGTTCTTTCGACTCATAGAGAAAAAAAAAAAAACAAAAAAAAACCGGATTTTCCACGGGAAACGTACGGTGTCCGGAAAAAAACACCACTCGCGGCGGAAATGAAAGGATATTTCTCGTGGGCGATTGCCGAAGCAAACGGCATAGAAGACGCGTGCGGACCATAAGCGCAGCTGCAGCTCTCACGCCCCCGACTCGCCCTCGGAGATGCAGGGAGCAGCGCAGATTTTCGAACAATAACGGTGTACCTATACTCGTGTCAGCGCGTGCTCTTTCGACACTCCTGTGCCTTCTGTACGAACCAGACACACGACCGACGTGTCACCTCCAAGTTTCGAACACGGACTGACTCGGACGTCGCGAATAACTTCAAGTCGCCGATACCCGTGCTCGAGGATAACCTACGAAGGTTATTCGACGTTTATTTACGGACGCGTGTCCGTCCGACCTCGCGAGTACGTTTCATCCCCGTGATCCAACGTTTTCCCGTACCCTATTATCCGCGATACCGATACGAATAATGCTTTAGCTTTTTTCGCGATTCTTTCGCTACGGCGAAGCGATTCGTCGATAACCGGAAATACAGACAGCGAGAGATATTCGATCGGAAATAAAATACGATAAATAAGATAAATTATGGTAGGAGAAAGGTTGGAATCGCGGAGGATATTAGAGTTTTCCAGGGAATGACGTCAGTGCTGTCTATCTAGCAGTGTGGCAGATCATGAATGGGTGGGGAGCCCTAAGGGTCCGCCTTTCGAGTAAACTACTACAACTACCAATATCGGTACCAGCACTACCACCTCCACCAACGCGGTCGCTGCCACCCCCGGGGGCAGTAATCTCGCATGGAGATCCGGCTTAAACGATAGGCCCTGTTTCCAGCGCCGCCCTCGTACGCGAGACTCTTAATTTCCAAGCAAAACGAGTACGCCGCAGCCACCACCCGATCGCTCGGTTTCCACGAAAATACTTTACGTCCAGTTCTTCGTCGCCGTTTACCGAAAGAACCGCTCGATGCCATGTTATTATACGTGGCTTGGATATTTCCATATCGCGCGACTAGGCGAGGTTAATGCTACCATCAGAACCGAGCCAACCCCTTTTTCGAAGATGGCGCGCTATTAAGGAGATTCCCTTTTTCTTTCTTCCTGCCGAGAAAATGTTTGCGTGGTCCTAAAACCGAGTTGCCGGGCCACGGGCCCGGCCACGACTCTCCTCTCATCCAGCCCTCCATGTTGGTAACCGACGACGAGCAACGCGACCGATGCATGCCGGACAATTCCTTTCGTTTGGTTATTAACTGGACGGTGCTTCTGCTGTTAGAAGCACTGTCAAAGGAGCGTACGCGAGAAAAGGGGTGAGGCGAGGCGCGCTCGCGTGGAAGGAAAGAAGCATCCGTTTACGAAGAAAAAGAAGGAAATGGCGAGGAAGATGGAGAGAAAGAAAGGCAGAAGGGGAGGCAGAAAAGTAGACGGCCATGATGGTTTGATATAGCCTGGAGGAATATAAAACGAGGAGAGATATCATCGCGGCGGTGAGTCGGAATAAAACTATAAACCGGAGGAAACAATTACCCTGACTGCTCGGTAGAAGATGCGGCTAATGATAAGTGGTTGGCTGCTCTCGGCCCTTCCATAGTCCCCGTGTATTGCCTTTGGTCGTCTCTCCCAGCGCCATTTTCACCGCGCCGATAGAAACCGTCTCTCCGCTCCTTTCTTTCCCCCTTTTCTCCCTTTTCTCCCTTTTTTCCACTCTCGTAATCCTCGTTGCGCAAGCTCGCGCAAACTCCGCGACCAATTATTCCACCGTCTGTCCGAGAGCCAACGCGGGATTTTTCCGCTTCGTACTGGTTCGTCGGGTTCGATTGCCGAGCGCCGGTCATTTTCGAGATACCGGGCGGCGGACCGGTGACAGATATCTACTCGGAATTACGTCGATTCGCGTTTTCGTCTGGACGGTGGGAAGGGAAATTCGCCGGAATGGCTGATGCAAAATGTTTGAACGATAAATCGTGGTATCCGGGCTGGCGCGTTTGGCTTTTTTTACCGGGTGGGTCGTACGCGGGAGAAATCGAAGTGAGAAAGAAAGCCAGGCTAGATCTGTGGAAGGAAAGAGGAAGGGCGAGAGAGGAGCAAAGCGATTTTCGTATTTCAATTTCCTTGTCTGACCGCGTAAAGTGTGCATCTTCTAAAAAGACTCGGGAGCTTTGCACACGGTCGTTTTCTTTCGCGTGGCGAAGATCACAGTGTTCACAGAAGGCATCTAATTGCCAACCTCTCGCATCTCGCGCTCCCCCATAAACTTAACGACCGCCTTAACGGTTGGCCCTGCCGGTATGCTAAAGAGCGTTTCTTCGGCTATTTCGCGAAGTACCCTGTTAAAGACTCCGATGGGCCGTTGTAACGTTTGAACGGTGCAAAAGACCGCGTTCTATGCGAGAGGCCCGTTCATTTGGGCCATGTGGAATCGTAAAATCGCGAAATTAATACGTAACGGACTCATTAACGCAACGACCCATCGTTTTGTCTCGGTGTTTCGCGAAGAAAGGGGAACAGCAAACAAAGACACCATCGGAATGTCGGTGTTGGCAAGTTCACCGTGACCGAGGAAACTCGATGATAAGATGCCGATCCTCCGCTGCGTGTCCCGGCCGGGCTGACGTTATTCCATTTTTGCATCAGTTTGCATGATTCTGATTGGAGCGATTGAGAAAAAGTGTAGGGTTTGGAGGGGCTGCAGACGGCGGAGGGTCCGTGATTGGTGGGACATTAGTGTAATGAGAGTCTTGAGTTAAGGGGTAAAACGTGGTAGCAGCTACCGCGGCGTGTATCCGCCATGATTAGAGCCTCTGCTGCATTTTCGCCGATATCGTGAGTTCGCGAAATCGCTCCTGCAATTTTAATCCGGTCTCTCGAGACTCTTCTCCTTCGTCTCTTGCAAGGGAAAAAGGAATGTCGGTGGTGTGCGATGGTGTACGATGGTGTACGATGGTGTACGATGGTGGACTCGTACGAGCCGGCAAAAAATAAAGAGAAAGCCTCGACTGAACGGAAGGCGAACCCATCTTGCCAATCGACAGGTATATATATCTATCGCTGGATATTCGTACGCGCATCTATCAAACTACATTAATCACCAACACATCTACCGGGAGCGCAACGTGTGTGAACGATGAAAACGTTGTAGGTTGCTATCGATATGATTTATGACTCGACGTAACGATGTACTCCTGACATCGCAACACGCGCAACGCGTTTGCTGCCGTGTCACGTTAACCGACAACTTTGCAATTTCTCTATCATTCTATCTTTCCCAGCCTATCTTTTCGTAAATATTTTATCGCGATACCGCGTCGTTTCCCGGTTCTCCCGTCTCTCGCAATTTTCCAACCAAAGTGTCCAATCTATTTCTGCCATCCGACTTTCTCCCGAGTCCATTCCTATACACCGGTGCCTCGTCGGTTGCCTATACTCGGGGGCACGCGTGAACTTTGCGCTCTCTCCCGTCCACTTATTTTCACCCCGTCGCCCTGTTCGGTCCTTTTTCAAAAATTCCATGGAAAAATCCGGTTGAAAATAGCGGTAGGCGAGCGATAAGGAAGATGGCAGGCGAGATGGCAGGCGAACGCGAGCGTAAGAGAAGCAAGGACGATCTATCGGCGCTAACCATGGCATTGGTCGCCGCGAAGATGATAAGCAAGCCAAGTTTTGTAACAATGTTCTCTTCTCGGAGGAGGTTGTACCGAGGCACGAGAGCCGATGTAAGCTGCATAGTTACCCTCTAATCATAAACGCGAGTCTGACTGCAGTCCGGATGCAAGGAAGCACGTGTTGTGCCGGTTCCGCCAGCAGGTCGGCCAGTCTCCTCCATGAGCATTACGTATTCAGTGGCCAGCGCCATTTTGCCTCAACCATTTTTGCCGATCAAATCTTAATTGTTGGCTGGCGGCTGTCTAAGGAGGCGTGGCCACTGGTTGGTTCAGTTTCTGCCACGCGATGCACGAACGCGTTGGTTTTCTTCTTCTTACTTCTCCTCCTCCTCCTCCCCCTCCTCCTCCTCCTCCTCCTCTTTCTCTTCTTCCTCTTCTTCGCAATCTTCGTCTTCTTCTTCTTCTTCTTCTTCTTCTTCTGCAACCGCTTGTTCTTGTAGCTCTACGAGGAGCACGATACATTGCGACTTGCAAATCGTTTTTGATCCGCTGCTGTTCACTGGTTAAGCAGCGCAACCCGTGCTCCAATCAGACCGAACCGTTCGCCCTATGCAAAATCGAACATCGTCCGCTCGTCCACGTTCTCGCGTAATATCCGCAAAAAGCGTGCTCGGCCACGAAAGTAATAACGTCGCAAACACGCGCGATGCCGATCGACGTCGGCGAAGGTACGCGTTAGGAAAAAAACATTTCGGATGGAAATGTATCGAGCGAGTAGACGAAACGCCTGCAAACTCTCGAGACAACGATATGCGGAGAATATGTTCGCAGACTGAAACACCGGATTTCTGGACTGTAAAGTTCAGTATCGCGCTATTATATGCTATATCTTAATTAATTTTAAACAAATTGTCCATGGAACAGCGACAGTTAAAAGCGTGTTAAGAGATGAACTTTTTCTATCTGGCTAATTAATTTTAATCACCCTGCAGATTCAAACATAATAACAGGTGTAGACCGCTTACACGCGTACTTGTACGTATATATGATATAATAGGAATATACGCGTGTATAATCTCTCGCTATTATAAGTGTACACAGCTTTACAGTTTGGTAGAAAGATGCGTATAATTGGTTGGAATTAGCAAGGGACAAGCCGAGAAGGTTAGCAATCGATCGGAGGATAGGAAGGCGAAATGGGATTATAGAGGAACCCGGTGGATGGGTCGCGTCGGATTTGGAAGGAACGCGACGAGAAATCAGCGGAATAGCGGCGGAATGGGACGCGAGAGGGAATAACACGTTGGCGAAGTGCGTATAGCTAGTAATGCGATAGATCGGTGGAAGGAAAAAAATGACAAATGAAACTGTAAAATGTATTAATTAATTTGAACTTGCACGTGTCGAACGCGAACCGCGTAATTATCCGGGAATTAATATTGCGCGCGGTGTAATCTGGTCTGTAGATGGGAGAGTGGTGGTGCGCATTGCTGCTAACCTTCTCACCATAATGACACGTATTACTCTGATTGGTAACAATTGGTAACAATTGACGGGCGGAACCGAGCCTCGGAGGTTCCGCTACTTTGCCCGCGTTGTTTACGACCAGAACTTCGAAACGTTACACCTTAATTGCGTGGCTACATGCTCGAAGAATTATCAAGGCTTCTTTACGTCCCTATACAATTAGTTATTAGGGATGTACTTCTAGTCTATCTCGATACAGTGTTACAATCTATTTCATCCCGAATGCGTATAATTTCGAACTTTTCAAGAACGAAGAAGCAACGATTCCCATATTAACATGCTGCTTTTCAATTTTATTTCACGCTTCCTTCCTCTTCGAAAGCGTAGAGGAACAACGCATCTGAAATTAGAAAATAACGTTACTCCTTAACAAAGAAGATCGCTGAAGCAAAGTATCTCCCCGATTGTAGATAACACTGAGAATTAACTTGGCCGCAAATTCTTTCTATCCACTCGATCTTCCTGCATAATTTTCCTCTCTATGGCCAGTTTTGCCCCGAATATGGTTATGCAAAGGAAGAAAGGAAACGGGGGGATGTAATGCTTCTAAACGATGCAGCAACAGCTGAGAAAAGCGAGAGCGGTCATTCTATAATCTTCAATTTGCCTCGTAAAAACGCGAAACAGCGGAAGCAACGTAGAAGCAACATTGCGTTTTACGAGCTCGTAATACACCCGATGGACCGTTGCCTAGCGTCTATCCGACTCCTCGGCAAGTTATTACGATGCCGTTATATTTCAGCAATTCCTCTCTTTCCTTTTCCTCTTTCCCTCTTTCCCTCTTTTCCTTCTCCCTTCTTTCTTCTCGCTTCTCGCGATCTGCGTCGATTAGATCCAAAAGCAGAATCGAAATGACCAGTCGAAGCGTTACGTTTCACCTTTTTCGACGGTGCTTGAAACAAAGCCAAGTACACTTTGTACGTATACGCGTTGCTGATTAAGCAACGTGCCATTACCTTATCAGATTTCCATCAATTTTCCTGTCCAACCACCGCTCGCGTAAAGGCATTCCGACGATTACCGTCGTTCCGGCGATAATTGTTCGAAATAAATTGCAGCGTTGTTTCGAGTGCGGAAAGGAGGAGAAACTCGAGGACGCGAACGTCGAATTTCCAGCTAATCGATAATTTCGTACAGCAGTTGTCTAACGCGAGGAATATCGAGTAAGGATATCGATTAACCCGAGCGCCGATTAAGCCATCTTTAACGAGGATCGCGGAACGCGCGTTATAGCAGCGTGCAAACAAAAATTTTACGCGCCGTATAATTGGCCCAGGCTCGATAGTTTCGATGTTATTTCCTCGTAAACACGAGTCTCGCGTGTTTCTCATTAAACGATCCTTTCTACATTTATTATCTCCGAATGCAAACTCTGTTCTTACTCCTTGCACCCTGTTATTCGGTGCTCCATTTACGATGCATCTTCTATTTTTTCTAGCAATAAAATCACTCGGTATATTCGAAAACGCCGTAACGCCGAACGGTCGGCGAAACGTTACGGCGAGCAATCGCCGCTAACGATAAGCAAATGACAGCCCGAGAGGTGCGTAATATTTGAACAAACGCTCGATATCTTTTCTTTGTTGGCCCTGCTTTCCTCGAGAGCTCCTCGCTTCGGCTCTCCGTTTCGAGAACGGGTTTCTTTCTACTCGGTGCACGCCGGCGATTTCTCTGGAAACGCGGTTCACCGGGAGTGCGAGAAAAATAGTCAATTTCTCGCAGGATCGTAACCATGTCTAACGAGTTTGCTCTTCCGTTAACCCGCCGTGTAATACGTCAGTGCCGGGCGTAGAAATAAATCCCGAAGCAACGAGCGGCGCGTCGGTGTTTCCTCCGAATTAGTAACGCAATCCTTCAATCCCGCGCATATCTAATCTGCCGAAATTCCTATAATTCGGCCGCGTTTAATATGCTTTTCATCGAAGTTGTCGGGTAATAAAAAGAAAGCAGCTGGAAGAGTTGCAGCTGAGATGGTGTGCTACGCTGGCAAGATGCTTCGGTGCACCAGTGACGTCAGCGAGTTTGCGGTCTCCAAATTACAATATCACGAAAACGAGCGAGTCGAGATGGTGTAGACTATGGTCCGAAGAGAGGTAGAGGAAAGGTCCTTTCCGCCAGCCGTCCGCTCCTCCGATAATAGCCTTCTGATTATATGCATTATATGGGCTGAGATTGATACGGTTCGTAATAAAATAATTGAAATAATCATACGCTACAAGGTCGACACAATGTTAGAAATCTGTTCGCCAAATGAAACACTCGGTTAACGCGATATCGTGCCGCTAACAAATACATATCCGGAATAATTGAAATTTCGCCACTCGCGCAAATTACGCTCTCCGCTTCGATACGCGTAGTTACGCGTCTTTCCAATCACCGCGGATCGTTTAAAAATTAACGCAACGATGTCTCGAGTAAATCTCCTTTCGGTCAACGAGTCGCTGTCAACCACTTGTTTCCAGTATTCTTTCCCGGGGCGATCCCACGCCGCTGCGATAGAACAGCCGCCGCTCCTCTTTTTCTCCTCTTTTTCCCCTCTTTTTCCCCTCTTTTTCTTCTCGTTTTATTCCATTCCGAGGCAATTTTAATATTATCTTTCGAATTACGGCCCTCCGACGATTCACCGTGTACCTTCCCATCGCATACGCGCACCATCAAATTAGACTCCGATAATCGCGTTCATATTTGGAACCATAACTCTTACGGAGGTTGCCTTATGCAACCAGTTACAAAGAAACGCTGGTATACAAATATAAGTAAATCCGTGTCATTTGCGGCGATAGCTCCACCGATCCTGCCAGCCGAGCGGCGCGTTTATTTTATTTGTACGAAATTACAGTTTTTACCGCGACAGCGATACGATTTCAATCACCGGTGCTTTTTACCTTCGCAGATGTTTCGTACGTCCTGTCTGTGCACATTCCCAAGAAACCATTACCACGAACCACCTTCGATCCTCATTTTTTCTCCTATCGTTTAAAGTTAGCGTATGGTTTGGCAAGGCTATGCGCGATATCGCAATGAACTCGTCTGAAAATAGACACCACGAGCAGGTTAAACTACCGTGATCAACCAGCGAATCGTGGAATAAAAATCGCCGAGCAATCGACACCGCGATGGTAATGTAAATATAGGAAAAAAGAAAAAAGAAAGAATTGGAAGAGATCGCGGCTTATCGTTATCGGAAATAGCGAAGAAAAGATAAATGTTAGTATCGGTTGGTTATCGCGGGCAGCACATCGGCTGTACTTTTTACTTTCTTTTATCGAATCGAAGAAACTGCCGGTTGGTAATGCAGCTCTCTGTTTCGTAACTGGAGACCGGTCGAACGTGTGACGTCAGTATAGTGCTGTGTTCCTCTCTTTGCCACGCGTTGTGCAGTGATATTTACTCGGACAAAACAAGAAGAATAGAAAAGGTAGTTAATCGAGGGTCAGTGGACGTAATCGATCGAGTGGCGAGTGCGAACGGTGCGATTCTCCTAGATTTTCATAGAATTTTCACGGGACACAGGTAACGTACGTGCATGCAAACATGATGCAACGTTGGTTGCGCCGATAGGAAGATACACGTGGACCTAGCGTGTGAGCGAACGATTTGAGCATAGCGTAGCAATGTTAAAAACCGTGCAATTGAAAATTGTTAAAGTTAGCAATCTATAAATAACTCGTTCTTCTTTCGAAAGTAAGGTTAAGTCGCAGTGTGCATCTGATGGCTGGTTCGAGTGGCCAATGTTACGAGGCAGCACTGTACGAGCTACCTATACCGTCCAAAGCTCCCCCAATTCGATCGATTCGGTACTAAACGCACTGGCGGCTCTTTTCGAATCTCTCCATACGCCAAATCCTTTCTATCCTCGAATTATTTCGCCCGACTAATTAGAAACGAGCGAGCTCGTTACCGTGAGCGGGTACACAGCCGCGTCTTTACCGAGCAGACGTAATCGATAGAAGCGCGGTCGGTCAGAGCGAGAGGAGGGAAGGAAAAGCGTGGGGCAGGCGTCGGCGATGCCGTCGCGGCGCCAAAGCGGCTGTTGGGTAGCATCGCGGGCGGATCCTTTCTTCTCATCCGTTATCGTAATTTGCAAATTTCCCGGGGATCGGCGGGAGGAGCGGCGGGAGGTGGCGTAGACTCGGTCTACGGAGGAGACAGAGAGAGAGAGAAAGAGACGAAAGAAGACCGAGCGACCGGTCGGATGGTGGCCGGGAAGAGAGAAGCAAAGAGAGGGGCGAGAGAGGAAGAAGAATCGGAAAGTCGGTGGCGGATTGGCGGCCTGAGGCGCGGTTGCAGATTCCCGGCGTGATGCCGGTGATTCGCGGCTTTGGTGCCCAGTAATCGTCGGTCCCCTTACCCGACCTATTCCTCCTCCCTCGCATCTTTCCTCTTTCCCTTCCTTCTTCTTTCTCTTCTCGAATTCGCTTCTCCGCACTTTTCTTCGCCTCCCTCCCGTAGGCGTCTCGTACCTGTTTCGTCCTTTTGATATGGCGCGGGCCGTTGTACACCGAAGGATGAAGAGAAAGAAGGGGGGCAATCTCGCGGTAAATACAGCAATCGCTTGATGTGCCGTCCGCATTAATATAATTAGTCACCCCGAGCGGTGGAACCGCTGTTCGAGAAGCCCAGTCGTCTCCGCTCTCCTCCTCCGCTCTCCTCCGCTCTCCTCCATTCTACTTCGCTCTACTTGCCCTACCTTCCTTCTCTTCGAAGTATCACAAGGCCGGGGGCAGTGCGTGCATAGGTAGGTGAAACACGGTGAAGTCGAAGATTCCGAGGGTTGCAGGGATAAGGGCGTGGTCGATCCGCGTTCCATCATTTTCATTTCTATCCCTGCAAACTGATATCCCCCCCTCTCTCTCTCTCTCTCTCTCTCTCTCTCTCTCTCTTCTCTCTCTCTCTCTCTCTCTCTCTACGTATATATATCTATACGTACGTGTCCATTTTTACTTGCCGTGTTTTAGCACAAAGACGTATCGGTGTAGCTCTGGGTGTCGCGAACCGCGCGGTGTCGCCGCGAGATCCAAACCAACATTTGTCCGTACAGTATACAGTGTGGAGGAATGACGAGAAATTTCTTCTATTTTTCTTAGAATGGCGCCAAAGAAAATCGAGGAACCCGAACGGAAACCACTGATTGGCCGCGTGGGTACCAACTTGAAAGTTGGTATAGTAGGCATACCTAACGTAGGAAAATCAACCTTCTTCAATGTTCTCACGAAAAGTCAGGCGGCTGCTGAGAATTTCCCCTTCTGCACCATCGATCCCAATGAAAATAAGTATTTCAATTTATTACGCATGCTTCTCCGTCTTATCGCGTTTAGTCGGTCGCACTACGCGATCGCAATTGCAAATATCTAACCTATAGTTAAATCGCGCCTCGTTTGTTCCTAACGTTCAACGAAGGAATTGTCGGTTAACCTCAAAGTAAAATATATTTAACGATGTGCGATAAAACTTCGCGCGAGAAGAAGGAAGACGAAGGAGAAGACGACAACGAACAGTTTTACGCGGATGCATCTTTTATTACGAAAAAGAGCTTTTTCCCATTCATCAAAGGATATCCTCGCGTAGAATACAACCCCTCCTGGCCGAAAGCTCACCCCTGCGTCTATTCGAAAGCTAACTCTTACTACGCCTTTCTCGAGGATGTCAATCCGTTCGCCAGATCTTCCGTCAACTGCGAATCGAGAAAATACGGCGATATTCGACCGCACTTTGGCCCATCCGAAGAGCCTTACGCGGTTCGCGATCCCTATTGCGACGCGGAAGCGAGAAAAAAATACCTGGCAAGTGAACCAACGTGTTTCGTTGTCCTGGGAAAACCCGGTCTAAACACCACGAGACTCGCTACCATGCTAGCCGATTCTTGGAATTGCGTTCTCATTTCCCCGTTGCCTCTTATAAACCAGCAGATCCAGGAAAACAGCGAAAAGGGGAAATTCCTCGAAGACGTTTTAAGAACAGGCGAACGTTTAGGCCCGGAAATTGTCGCGAATTTGATAGCTAGTCGAGTTAATAAAAGGGACGTGTTCCACAAGGGATACATCGTGGAAGGATTGCCGCTGATTTCAAACGCCAGGCTCGATTATTCCTCCTATCCGAATATTCCCGACGAACGGACCAGCTCGCGGAATATCCTGGAGAGATACGCGAAGCTTTTCGATCTGTCGTTTTACGGGATATGCAATATGGCAAACGAGTTGGAAGATGACGTTGTAGCTGATAGCGGTAAAGATATTTCAAACTCGTGTAGAACCGCGGAGGATAGAGCATGCCCGACGAAACCCAATTACGAGCATTTTATTTCCAGTCAAATCGAGGATGTTTTCGGAACGTGGCCCATAAAACCGACGATAATTGTCTACGTAATGTGTCCGGACGCAGACGCGGTAAGGAAACGCGAGTATCTTCGCATAGACCCGGTAGCCGGCCGCGTCGTAGACACCAGCTTTGCCGAAGCGAACAAAAATATCGAGATGCTGTTTTCCCACGATAAATTGCGAGACGGTACCAACGTCTCGTACGGATTGTACCAGCAGCTCGTCAGCGAGGAGCGGATTTTAGACGAGAATCGAGGAAAGTACCTGCTGAAGCGACTTTCCGACATGAAATCGAACGTGCAAACGCAATGCGCGTTGTACCGGCGTTTCGCCGTACCCACGATCGAGAAATGGTGTTTGTTGCACAACCCGGAAAAGGTAATACGCGTGGATGGCCGGAAACCGGTGTCGTTGATGTTTCAAACGGTTGTCTCGCGTTTACGCGTGTTACCGTTACAACGCGTAATCCTGCCGAGAAGATTCGTGGATCACGACGCGTTGGAAGTCGAGGACGAATTCGAGAGCACCTCGAACGAGGAAGCGTTCCAGGATTTGACAAACAGAGAGACCGTTTCACCGTTATTTCCTTGGAGGCTCTCGGCTTGGAATTTCGTTTGTCCGGTTGAATTAGCCAGGGGAAGAACAGTGGAAGGAGCGGCGAAACACGCTGTTCGATTCATGAACAAGATCTTCTTTCTTTCCTCGATCGAAGCGGTTGATTTATTTATGGAGAATCCGAGAACTTTTCTTCGCAACTTCTCTCCTCGGCCAACTTGCAAACTCGCGGTATTCGGTCCGAACTACTCCGGTAAATCTGATTTATGCGAGAAATTGGCGCAAATGCTGAGGGGCACGGTAATAAATGCGAAGGAAATCGACAGGTCTTTAACGGACGTCGACTCGAATGTTTTCCTCGATTCGCCGCGCTACGAGATTTTGGCAAAGAGGTCCGACGCGATTGTACAGGCTATACGAAACTTACCGAGGGAAGAAATAGACGTGTAAGTGTGGAGGGACGGGGGTTACATCGTGGACGGTATGTATCCTAATATCGATTGTTGGAAAATAATCGTTGAAGATTCTGGGATTATTTTCGAAGACGCGGTTCTCTTGTTCGACGAGGACCCTTACGAATATTTATTATCCAAGTGGCACGAGATTCGCGACGTTCACGGCGACAAAGACGAAGAGGAATTTAAAGGAGAGAACGCGGAATACTTTGACGCTCGAGAGGCGGAAGAAGAGGTGCATGGACTGGTGGAACATCTCAGGCATATTCAAAAATTCCAGATGGATTGGGAAGCGATGAGAGAAGAAGTGATGGATAGCTGTAGAAATCTGATCACTTGCGATATCGGGAAAATAAGCGACGTCTCGAAGTACGTGATGGATCGAATCAACGATCGCTACGCGGACAAAGCGAGAATCATGAGCGTCGAGGAGAAGGAGAAGGAAAGAGATCTTGCCGATTACATCGCGATGACTGATTATTCGGAAAATATGGAGGAAGAAGAACCCGAGATGGAAGGCGAGAAGGAGAGGACAGAGAGCAGCTTGAAAGAAGATAATCGACGTTTCGGAGATACCAGTTACTTCTGTCCAGTGGCTCTGTTAAAATACAACGTGATCTGGAAGGGCAAAGAGGAGTTCAGCGCAATTTTTCTGGATAAAATCTATCACCTGTCTAGCGCGCAGGCGCTCGAGGAATTTATACGCGGTCCGGAAAAATTGAGCCTTCCGTTAAGAAAGCCGTTGTCTTTAATTCCACCGCTTCGTTTCAGTATCATCGGTCCATCGGGCAGCGGGAAAAGCACGCTGGCCGACGCGATATCCCGAGAATGCGGCTTAGTTCATATAGATTATTTCAAGTGTTTCACCACGTTCATGGAATCTCGTGGAATGCCACCAATTTCCCATAGAGACGTTATCGCTTTATCGGCGCACCTTCTGGACCAAGTGGAAGTACCGGAAGATTTGGACGACGAAAGGTACAACAGCGACCTCCCTACCATCCAAACGTTCGTTCGAAATTATTGGAGAATCGGAAGCGTGCTTCCCGCAAAAATGAAACTCGAGTGTCTCTTAAATTTCTTCGGTGGACTTTACAATCTGTCCGGTATCGTGCTCGATCAGTTTCCGAGCTGTTTGGAAGACGTAGAAATGGCGCGGAAATATTACACGGTGCCCGAGATAATATTGGAGCTTCGTTGCAGCAAGGAGACCGCGTCGGAAAGGCTGATACCTGTATTATTCGAAATGTGGGAAGCGGATTTAGAAAACAAGAGGCTCGCCGAACACGAACGATACACGGCGGAACTCGAGGAGTACGAAACGAATCGAGACGTTTGGATAGACAAAATGTTAAATAAAATATCGGATCGACGATACGTCGAGGAAGACGAGGAGAAGGAATACGCGGGAGAGGAGATGAGGTACGATATGGAATCGGAAGACATGGAACTTAAGAAATTCGAGCTAGAGGAAACGTGGTACAGAGAAAACCCCGAGCCGGTGCTGTTCGCCGACTGGGAAACTTTTCAAACGGCAAAGGAAAGAATCGAGCAAGAGTTTCAAGACAAGTATGATAATGATTCTCGAAAACTGGACGCTGTACGAGATGTTCTAAAAGACGAATCGATACCGTACATCGTAGTGGACGCAGAGGAGAACGTAACGAGTATTTATCTGCGGGTTTTGCGAATTCTCATGCCTCATATTCATCGAAACGTTTCCACTCTGGAGAAAATCTACACGATAGATCCCGAAACAGCGGACGTGCTCCTCGATTGCGGCTACTATCTGCCGAGTTCTTTCGGTCGCTGGTGTCCCGTACAGTTGAGTCGAAACGAAATCCCTCTGCAAAGATTTCTGCTGCTGGAAACTCTGCGAGAAATTTACCCCGTGATCCACCGACAATACGTTTATTTCTTCGCCGGGAAAGACGCGCAGGCGGAATTTTCAAAGGGACCGCTCAAGTATCTCGAGCAAGATTCTTACGTGCCGGTTATTCCATTCCGACTTTGCATCATCGGTCCGCCGAAATGCGGGAAAACGACTCTTGCGCAACGATTCGCGAAAAAGTACGGCGTGAAAGTAGTAACGCGAGGAGCTGCTCTACGTTACACGGTGAAACATTTCCCTTGGACCAAGTGCGGAGAATCGACGGAATCGTATCTTCGCGCGGGTGAAATGGCTCCGGTGGCATGCGTGTACCGTGCCGTCGAAATGTACTCTATCGATCCCGATGTGATTTCTCAGGGTTTCGTGCTGGACGGTTTCCCCCTGAACCGGAAAGAATACGAGGAACTGGCGTTCCTAGGTTTTCAGCCGATGATCATTCTCGATCTGAAAGCGAGTTTAGCCTTTTGCCTCGATTGCTTGTCTCGCGGGGCTAACGAGACGATGAAACGACCCAACTTCTCGAGCAGATTTTTGGCACACCGGTATGAGAATTGGGAGATCGAGCAGGAGAGTTTTCGAAGATGGTTGAGAAATTTCACTGGGAACGTGATCGAAGTGGACGCTAGCAAATGTACGTGGTACGTGTGGACACGAGCCGATGAACACGTGTGCGCGAGGTATACGGTTATCAGATCGTACTTTCGGCAAAGCGATTACGATAAGGTTCTTAGCTTGAAATACATGAACGTTTCGCCGTACGAATTCAAAAAGCGGCAAAGTCTGTTCGAAAGGTATTGTCCTCTTTGCTTGGATTACGAAAATAGAATGGAATCCTCGGAACCTCCTGCGGATCATCGGGGAATGGTCCAGTTTAGAGCGCATTTCTACTGGATTTGTTCGCGACACACGAAGGAGTTTACTGGAAATCCGCACAAGTATCTTCCGCCGGCGAATACCTCTTATTTGCCGAAAGATCGTCCTCGCGTCTTGACGGAAACGGTTGATTTGGAACATCCCTGCTGGGCGAAGCGTTTGCGAGTCGGAGGGTACTGTCTAGTAACGTACTTGGAGAATCTACCGTCTCGACGACTCGTACCTGGGATATCCACAATAGGGATTCTATACAAAGACAACTTGTACTTGTTCTGCACGGAGGATTGCCGTCGGAAATTTTTCACCCAGCCGGATAAATACGAGAACGTGGAGATGAAATTTGCACGCAGGCTGGCAGCGATCGACGTGAAAAGTTTACCGCAGCTCGGTTTCTTGGAACAAACGGTGATCGATCTACTGATAAAGAGCGTAAATCAAATTTGCGTAAATCGACCGAAATTGCCAGGTCTATCGCCATCGATTACCGCCGCGGTGTACATCGGTGCATACTTGAAAGCTCATAACGCGTCGTACACCGCGAAGGAAAGCAGAGCGTACAAAAAGATTTGGCAGAGAATTTTCGGTCGCGAAAAGATGATCAAGGTGGCAACTCGAACAATGAAGGAAAGGCTGAACCCTTTCGCGCACGTGCCCGTAGAGAAAGATCAACACATGCCTGATTACAGATTGAGCGGGCAACTGTCAATATTGTCTCGTATATACTCGCATCGGTCCAATTCGATCGTGTTCCGTCGAACATCGCCGACTCAGCTTTTAACCGATCCCGACGACCACGATCACGACGAATCGTCCAGCGAACCCAGTGACGATATTACGTCCCACTAACATTTAAGCGTCGTTATAAAACTCCATGTCTCGGTGTAATAAACCATTCATAGATAGACTAGCGCGATTTTCCTTTACTCCTTGTCTAACTGCGCTTTATTTTTCAGCACGTCGCGTACCCGTTCCCGATGCAAGATTCGATTACTTGTGCGAATATTTCAAGCCGGCTAGGTATGTAGCTGTGTAAATATTACTCGATCATAGCGACAAATATCCGACATACGTTACCAATATTATCGAATGAAAGCGCATCTTAGCAATGGGAACGAGTTGGAATAATCATTGACATATCCGTACTTCTTCGTTGTTATTTTAGCAAGGTAGGGAGAGAAACGGGAGGAAACGGTACGTGATACGCAATGCACGGTACACGCTAATCTTACACGGTAAACGTGATATCTTTACGGTGAACTAATATTTGCTGCTACAACGCGAATCGAGCTCTTCGAAATCGACCCTTTGGACGCTTTGGAACGTTAAAACGGCTAATCCGAGTTTCATTCGGCGTGTAAAACGGAGGAAAGACGATAAGGAAAGTTTCATTGAAACGCATGGAAACCGCTGTAGCTAAACTAAAACCGTGCTGTGGTATGCATCAGCGCGGGTAACCGTGGATGAAAGCCGTGTTTACCGTGCCCGGCGTCATCACGCTGGCTCGTTGACACGATGAGATTGAATGTACAAAGCAGCAGAATCATGGCTGGATAGGAAAGCAAAGTGTACATTCGGGCCATGGTAAAATATTCTTTAGCTGCCGCGTTACAGTTGGCAAACAGCGGAGGAAAGCGCGAAAGAGTAGGATGGAATATATATGAAATTCGAACCGGTGGCAATTATCGTAGGGAAAGAGGAATCGCGTTTACCTCGCGACACGTGTTTCTGCTCGGGATTCTACTAATTTGCAGAGAATAAAAGGCGGAACGGTGTTAGATGAAAGAGCATGTGTTGCATCATGGTCATTCACGAGCCAACTCTGGAACACTGTCACCAACACTGACACTGCACGATCCCCGACTAGTTGTCACGTGTCGGATGATTCAACGATCTCTAATGAAAGCCACCTAACACGGCATTCCCCTTCTTGCTCATTTTACCAACGCCTCTCTTCAAAGGCTAATTGTTTAATGATGCTACTTGCATTAGCATTTAAATACAGCTCGTTGTCACTGCGACGCCCTCGTTTAAATTCTAGACGCGTGCATGTTACAGTCTCCCATAATCCCTAGGCGCTCGTTACGCTGTTCGCACACCAACCAATCCAGGATCCCCGCTAAGACTTATCTTTATTTGCCTTTTCAGCAAAGTTCCAGCCTTCTTGAACGTCGTGGATATCGCTGGCTTGGTCAAAGGCGCCGCGGAAGGGCAAGGCCTGGGAAACAATTTCCTCTCGCATATCAATGCTTGCGATGGGATTTTTCATCTCTGTCGTAAGTTCGACCGAAATCTGCTATAAACGTTAAATCGCGAAACAGGAATTCTCCGTGGAAATAAGCTACACCGTTGTTGCTATTCGAGGTGAACGATAACCGATAGAATGGATTAGGTTAAAGCGAAGGTACCATTGGCGATAGGATCGAAGATTAGTTTGTCACCGTGTTTGCTCCTCCCGTGTATTGCACGTGCAATCACGATGGCGAGTTTATCTCGCAACACGCACCAGTAGCTTATAAGTACACCGATACACGTTATAGCTTTACCGTTATTATTAACCCTTTTCGTAGAATCCTATCGATTGTGGAAAATTGAATTTCTAAAGAGGATTAATCTGGTATCTCTGTCGATTCAAATGCAGGAGCGTTCGATGACGACGACGTTACCCACGTAGAGGGAGATGTAAATCCCGTAAGGGATCTTGAAATTATTAGCGAGGAGTTGCGATTAAAAGATATCGAATTCTTGAATGGTCATCTCGAAAAGTTAGAGAAACTCGTTGTTCGGGGAAACGACAAGAAACTCAAGCCCGAATATGTAAGTATCGAGTGATTTTGATATTTAATACCTCCCTCTAACAACATTAGCTCCGTTTAATAACATTAGCCAGACGTTTGAAGAAACGTATGAAAATGGTTGGCAATGCAGACGTATATCGTGGTATCCGAACGAAATTATCGAGGAAATTAAGAGAACGTGATCGGTACACTGCTTCCTAGAACGAATCAATCGAATTACCCTCTTTCCGTGGATTGACCCACGGCAATTTCCGATCTCTCCCCTCGTTCTAGACTTTGCAATTTGCTAAAACTTTTCGAGAGTTCCAAGCTGCCTGTTCGTCTTCTCTCGGTCAAGCTAATGGAGAGACGTTTTGTTAGTGCACGGTCCTCTAATCACGGCGCGATCGCGAAATTATTCCACTCCGTGACGCATACTCGTGCGGCCGGCTATTAAACCGAGCATTCGATTCTTCTGCTCGGTGGTAAAAATACCTGTATTTGCAGAATAATGGGAAAAACGAGTTTGCGAAAAGAGCTAATGCTCGCAGCGATATAATCGAATGCTTTTCTGTCTAGGATACATTACTGAAAGTGAAAGGTGTAATGGTGGATGAAAAAAGGCATATCAGGTTTGCCGATTGGAGCGCTACTGACGTAAGTTGATCGTGTTACTCTGTGAATTAAACATTTCAACACTCTCTCAATATCGTGTCCTGTATTTACAGATCGAAGTTCTCAATAAATATTTATTCCTTACATCAAAGCCAGTTATTTATTTAATTAATCTCTCTGAAAAGGATTACATACGTAAGAAGAATAAATGGTACTTATATATCGTTTATTATCTGGGAATCTGTATTTATCCTCGATTTCATACTTTAGACGCTAAGTTAACGTAACGATATATTACGTATTAACGCGTTAATTTCGCGTATCAATGATCATTACCGACCGTATCTCGTAAATTTCAGGTTGATAAAGATTAAGGAATGGGTTGACAAGAACGATCCCGGAGCTATCTTGATTCCCTTCAGCGGAGCCTTTGAGAATAAACTTCTGGATATGGACGAAGTGGAACGTGCGAAATATTTCGAAGAAAACAAGGTTACTAGGTGGGTGTAACTTCTTACCGCGCGGTTCTCTTTAGAAAGAACGCAGGACTATCTGTAATGCAGTTGCAAATGAACCTACCGTCAAAACCTACGTACAAAACAATGCCCTGCGTAAATTAAGGAACGAGTAAAAGAGGAACGTTAAACAATGTTCTCAAAGCCGAGTCTGTCCGGTGTGAAAATTTGAGAAAATCCGTCTTTGTTTAACCATGCGAGTTATCTACCGAGGGTAATAACAACGGCCGGCTCGGTTCAAACGTCTAGACTAGCTGAACTTTCGCCTACGGTTGCTAAATAAAAGCAGCGGCATCTTTATTCTGGTGCATTATATTTTTACGAACGGCTATTCAAATTCTTGCAAAATTACATAAAAACCCCTCCTACCCTGCCGGGCACACCGGTATAACCAGGGAGACGAGTGGAATGAGGATCAACCGGTTCAGTTGGCTAGTAGGTCATTCGCGAACAAACTCCGCTCATGTTATGCACAATAAACTCGATCAAGTTCGCATACGTTTTAGAGATTACCATAGATACGTCATGCTATAGAGAAAATTGTAGTTATAAAAACAAAGGGTAAAAAGGAAACTACGGCTAACATGGGAAATATTAAGTCGTGTTTGCCGATGATGCCCATAATATGAAATCTAAATTCTTCGGCAAATTTCGTCGATCCCTCGAAATGACCGTATAAGGTAGGTTCTTTCGGTAATCATAGGGGACAAACGAAGGATTTCTAGATACTGCGATTTTATTTCGAGACCGCAGATAACCGAGGCGCCGAAGTAGATCTCGGACAGAGTTAGAGTGATAAAATTGCGGTATTAAGTCGTTCAGCTTTATGTGTATTCTCTGAAGTCTCGAAGTTCGTTGGGCTCACAAAACAGGATGGCTTCCCTTCTTCTACCCTGTCATTAGACGATATTCGGTTCGAGACAATCATATTCCACAGTCCTGTTTTTTCACCACCCCTTCTTTGAACTGGCAATCCATTTTTTTTCCTTCCTTTCTCTTTCTCTTTCTCTTTCTCTCTTTCTTTCTCTCTTTCTTTCTCTCTTTCTTTCTCTCTTTCTTTTCTAATACGCCACGCTGAAAATTTCTTCCCTCACCTTACGAATCTTTTTTCAGCGCGCTCGACAAGATCATCGTCCAGGGATACAAAGCGTTGCAACTGCAATACTTCTTTACGGCAGGACACGACGAAGTTAAGGCATGGACAATCCAGGTAAATCGAAACGAATCTCTCGAACACCGCTCTTTCACCCTCTTATCCGACGTTTTCTCCTCTTATTTTAGAAAGGCACGAAAGCACCGCAAGCTGCGGGAAAAATTCATACGGATTTCGAGAAAGGTTTTATCATGGCCGAAGTTATGAAGTTTGACGATTTTAAAAACGAAGGATCGGAAGCAGCGGTGAAGGTAAACGTCACGCTGATGACGAGTATATTATGTCAACGTGTATCGATTTATTTTAATCGCTGTCTTTTTCTTTTTTTTTCCAACAGGCCGCTGGAAAATACAGACACCAAGGACGAAACTACGTCGTCGAAGATGGAGACATAATTTTCTTTAAATTTAACGCTGGCGCTGGGTTAAAGGATGCGAAGAAAAAGTGATGGCACGTTTTGCTCATGTTGTTGCTAGTTCATTTGTACATCAACATGATCGCTATGTTTTGTTGCACGTGCGAGATGCGCATGATACGATCGAAATCGCTTACTGATACCCCTTGAATTTACTTTCCGTTCTATATAAAGTCGTACGTACCATCGTTGATAACGATAGCAACGTTTTTATATTACCATTTGAAACTTGAATCGAATAAGTATTTTTACATGTTCTATTATACTAGAAAAATCACACGCCTTTTGCTTATACGGTTAGAACAACTTTGTCAGTTCTATCGTATCAACGTTGGTAACATTTCTGGAGCATTCGTCACTTTTCTTTTACATTATACAACGGTCACGCAATTGGAAACTTGCATTTTAAAGATCGGTTAGTGTAAATAAACAGTAAGAGCTTCGTAATACAGTATCCTGCTTTTATCACTCTGAATAACTAGTAAACACGAAATGACCATTGTACGTTTTTTAATGCTGCTTTGTACATTTCCATATTTATTCTAAATATATTTCTTTAAAAGATAAATATGTGATAAAAATACTTTCTTCCCGAACAATAATAATAAATCCGCTACGTTTAAAACTTGTTATGTACATTTTATCATTAAAATTGTAAATTATGTAACTGTATAGGTTATAAATACTTTATCGATCTTCGTGTTAATACGAATACCAACGAAATATCGGTTAAGAAAGGTCAGTTCTCCTTTATGCCAACGACGATTTAGAAAATGGAAAAATCATCGCTACGTTTCAATCAAATTAATTAATATTATTTATAAAAGAAAAGAAATCACAGTGACAGCAGTCCTTATATATCAGGAATAAAAACTATTAAGGCTAGTAGTAGATTAGTCTATCGAATAAATAATTACTCTTCGGTGACATATGTTTGAAATGTGAAATTCTGAAATTTATTAACAATCACGCGCTTAAACGAGATGCGAATTTTATCGTTAACGATGTCATTCGTGTGTATACTTTCGACTTTACACGGCCCACAAAATTTTCTTAGGTACCGTGGCTACTCTCTATTAACGATTATTGATCGATATAAGCTTTGGGTGTTACATGTCCACTTTTACAATGAAATGACACCAAGAATTTTTAACACAGCTCTATGTCAAAAACTACCATCACAAAAACGTAAATGTAATTTTCACTTGATAAACATGTGTAAATTATTACATTTATTGTCGTAATAAATTTTCAATGCAATGTAGAAATTAATAAATTATTATCTGCGATAATAGAAATGTTACTCTTCGTGCCAGATCCTATATTTTTGTTTAAAGTCCTGGCTAATAATGTAAAAAAGATAAGATTATTTTATCTATCAAGCACTTATTCTCACCTTTAAAACCGATACTGCAAAGAAGCCATAGTTTTCAGACATCAACGCATTTCGTTCTTTATCTCTTTCGAAGACAATTGCCATTTATATATTTATTTGACCGACACGATATCAATTAAGAATAGCAAGGGGGAAAAATAATGGATTGCGATTAAAAGGAAAAATAATTTGTAATCATAGTTCGTTGTTGAAAAATTCTTTTAATTAAATTTGATTCTGTATAAAATCATTATTAGAATATTTAATATAATGATCTTTGGTATATTTTTAAACTAAATGCAAAAGAATAACCATCCTTTCTCTCATGAATAATAACTCTCGTCGCTGTCAATCGATGATGTTTCATTTAGAAGACGAAATTTCAGCCATTGATAAAATTCTATTTCAGCCTCGAAAAGTTTAAATAAAACATCCCTCTCTCGAGATTTTAGCACGATTGCGGAATCGGTAAAGCGTTTCTCCTTTGGTCCTAGATAAAATGAATCACGATCAATCGGAATTGAAGACTGCAATTGCCCGAATGTAATTACGCCTGCTCCTTATTTACTTACGAATCTTTTTATAAATATGTCTAGCACCACGAAAGAAATATGGAAATTTATATTCCAGTACATCTATCGACTGTTCCATATAATCTAATATACCAACAACGGGATACCATTCAACGATATTTGCTTTAGCCCGTTGCAATGCCCACTTATTATTGATCTCTCTGTAATCGACAGAGATAAGGAAATGCAAGAATTCGATTTATCGTTGTTCGCGTATAATTACTCACGTGCATCGAGAATCTTGGCCACAAAACGTAGGTATCGCTCTACCCTCGAATATATTTTTTCGTCTTCCACGATATCTGAAAATGTAACAAATGCATGGCTCGAGTGCAATCGGTACGTATCGATTTCAACGAAACAACGAAGAAAAACGTGATGTTTACCTCTGCAAGTTTTGTGCGCTTATGGGATTCCTCACTAGAGAAATGAACGTCGGAGACTCTCGTCCGAATTTCGAAAAGTTTAGGAATCTAACATCCCCGTCGAAGCTCAGAGGAATTGCCTCTTGCCTTATGATATTTGTAATTTCTTCCACTAACAATTCCTATAAAACGACGTGAAAGTTATTTATAACGAAAGAATACTCTACAACTTTTGTCTTCTGCACCGTCTAAAAGCACGAACTAATGGAACACAGTCGACGCACGATATAAAATGTCAAGGTGATATTATAATTATATTCCAAATATATCGCATCTTTCGATATTTATTAATTTTCCCATGGTTTTCGTCCACTGTTACTGCATCCCTAACTTTTCACTAGACACGCTCCGAATAGGAATTTCCAACTCGGTTACTTTAATTGGAAAGATGAAAGTGGCACAACTTGGATTGCAACATCGAAAACAGACTCTGATGCGAGCGTAAAGTGCAACAATCACTGTGTGATTAAATTTTCCGAACATCGGTACGATCAATGAATCAACCGCTGATTCATATTTCTTACATTATTCATGAGATCAATGTCGTTACCGGATATAGAACCGCGACTATTTCGTACGATGCGACAGGGAAGAATAAGAGAACAATGAGAGAATAATAACTAAAAAAAGAATGCAACGACCGTGGTATCCTAGATTTTTACCTCTTGCAAAGTTGATAGAAGCCTATGATCACCGGGTGGTAATCGTACGTGTTTAAATGCATTGTAACCCTGCAGACGCTGCAGCATCAACACTAACAGTTCAGCTCCAGCATCGGGTACCCGCGTTAACATTAAGATATGTTTGTTCATTTTCGGAAAGCTTCCACGCGCACCCAATTCCGCAAGAGACGGTGTAACATATCGATACGTCTAAGCAGTAAATAATATTAATAGTCATTATACAATTACAACCACGATAACGGATTAACTTAACAAGACCAGCGACGACTGCCGAATAACGCAAAAGTAATATCATTGAACTCTTTGATTCTCTGTTGTGCGCAATTGCTGAGAAACTTATTTATAAATCGTGAAAGGGAAAGATCGCTTTCCAATAATTACATCCTTTACTGTTGCACTTTCACTGCAATGCTATCTAAACTCGACCAATATATTATTTGAAAAGAGAATTGCTGCACCGTATTGCGAAGCAAAAATATCTAATACAGATTGAAAAAGTTCATCGCGCGTGTTTCGTCGAAACGCTTAGATATGATTTCTGCGAAATTCTTAATTAACGTAACGTGCAAATTCCGAAGGTAAAATAAATTTGTCGAATGCAATTTACCTGGCCTTTATGGATTCCCATTTCTCCCACGTAAGGCTTTTCTATGCTACTTCCCGAATCGTTTGTAATTTCTACTGCTGACTTTGAATTCAAAACGATGAAGAACACTGTCAAGCAAACAGCGACACTGGTTACCAAGCCACGATTTAGCCGCATCTCAAAACGAGTTTCGACTCGTGATCCTTCAATGGTGGCTACCTTCTTTTCTCCACGAATATTTTACCAGTAATCTTAATTACCGACATCGAAAGTCTGAGTCACAGATTATCGACGTTTGTGTCTACCAAGAAACTAAAGAGAATGTCAGTGGGTCAGAGACTTCGTACCGCTTGATCCCCACATCTTCACCTAAACCACAGACCAGGTATAGGATAGACTTATAGCCTTATGGAACTTTGTGTTCCACGTTCTAAAATACCGATCGTCCGAAAAGAGTAGAAAATTCGTAAAAAAATTAACTATTTGTCAATGAAACTTGTCGTTGATCTTATCGCAAGCGTCTTATCGCAAACTAAAGCACGGGTCAGATGCATGTGTCGCCTTGCACTCTAATACGAGAGTGCCAAAATTTGTATCGCGATGCTTTAAACGTTAAGATAAGCTATCCGACTGGAGGAGAAAAATACAAATATTTCATCTTTATTGGCTAATTCTGTCGACTGGGATCGAGTCGCTGTCTGCCTCGGACACATGACGAATTCCTTGGGACGTCGTTGGACTGATGATGTTCTGCGGTGTCAAGGCGAAGGTCTGCGGTCCTCTGTATGCCTGCGCGTACACGAGCAGAGTATACCCGAATATAACGTGCCTACTGTCTGTCAGATCTCATGGGATGGTTCCTTAATTGATTGTTACCTCGTGGCCCTGAGGGCAGAGACACGGTGTGTATCCGGCCACTAGGCCATCATTGATTCACCGACCACCTTCGTTCCGGGGTCACGGCAGGATTGGCAATGACTCCAGTTAGGCGAGTTATCTCCTCTACGTGATCTTTCATACCAACTACCTCGCTAATCTATTAACATGCGTAGCCACTTCCGCGCGGTCACACTTGGTAATTGCAAACGTTTTCAAACGGAAAAGCTTTCGCAAATAATAACCAAGCTAAAAAAGGCTGCCGAATTAAAAATCCGAGATAAACGCGATTATTGCCTCGAGACGCGAGATAGATTAATCAAGATAGATTACGCTAATCGTAAATGCGGTGTTTATTTTTCATCCGGGAAGATTATCGTTGATACGAGATTTTCTATCGATTAAAAATTGAAAACTTTCGTGATATCGAATCTTCGATTTCACTTTCAATTCCGATTAACATACCGATGTGATACTATTCAGTGTACTGCATCGATAACGTTGGGAACGATAGTAAAATGGTAAAGTATCTGAAACGTATCGTGCAGGATAGATCTATCCTATACCTTGTTTGTGCTTAAACTCCTACCAATGGTAGATCTCACGGAAAGCGAGGCATAGTTTTTTCACGGGTATTTATTGCATTACGAGTAAGTGGCACTTTCGAAATAGGTACGTGAGAGATTTAGCCGAACGAGACATTGATAAATTATTCTTTTCTGCGTATGAAATTTATTCTTTCGGAAAGGTTGAATTTCGGTCAAACGTTACGAATTTTCGGGTATACGTTATTCTACGTTATAGAATTATTTATGTAGGATAACAGATTTAGAACTGCTTAGTTTAGAACTGGAGCTTCATATTCTTGCTATCCGGTATTTCTATCGGAAAGTTGTAACACCGTTAATGTCGGTTCGATCGCAAGAGGATTCGCTTGAACTGCAAAAAGAATAGACTGGATTAGAAATTCAGCGCGTTAAAAGAAAGGAGGAAACGCTTTGTTTACCGTTGATAATACCGTTTCTTTTCCTCGGAAAAGTAAAACTGTATCCTCGGAATTAAAGAAGAAGGTTTGCGTTGAATGGACCGAAGGATCTATATGGTTTTTAATTGTAATAGGATGGCAGGAAGCGTAAAAAATTGGCGCGAGCGCCATTAGACGAGTGGAAGTTCGGTGTTCGACCGCTATTCAACCGGCCGGCGTAGTGGCGCAACTATCCACGTGGTACAGCGCTTCGCGATCATTCTATCCACAAGTTTATTTGTAAACATTTCATAAGATGGACGCGTACGAAACGCATAGAAAAAGTTGGGAAGATTTGGACGTGACCAAAGAAGAGTTAAAAAATTTGACCGAGTGCCTAAAAAAGGAAGAATTCCGTAAATTATTGATCGAATACGCGGAAGAGGTGACTGATCCGGAAAATAGGAAGATCTACGAGAAGGAAATCACGCAGTTAGAGAAGGAACGGGGCGTCGACGTTACATTCGTGAACCCAGAACCTGGTTACGTCATAAAAACCAGCGTAAACGGAGAGAAGAAATGTTTCCTGAACATCAGTAAAAGCGACATCGTAGGCCGGCCTAGCAGTCAACCTTCTTTCAAACTAGGTCATCGCGGATTACAATGGTCTATTCCTTACACATTGATACCACCTAGGGACGACCTTGACAAAAAAAATGTACGCTGCAAGGTCTTCGACGTGGTCTTCCACCCCGACACAATTTATCTCACATCGAAGAATGCACAATTCCGCGAGATCGTTAATAACACGGCCATGGATGGCGTAGAGAGCAATTTTAACGTAAGTACTGCGAACCGTTTTCACACCTGTCTCCTTATTCCCTCTTGTCATTTTTTTAACCTTGCGAATCAGGTGAAACTGGATAGAAAAAATCTGAAATTTCCAAAGATGAATTACAAAGGGGTATGTCATCCTACCGTAATTAGAAAGCCATCCAAGGAGCCACCCACGAAACAATTGGACATGGAACCAGAAATCTATCAGAAGCTGATGTCCAGTTACGACAAGAGCAGAAACAAACAGCACAGGCATTTAGAGAAAATGCCAAAGCGTTGCTCACCTCCTACGACGTATTATAACAAAAATGCAGACAAGGATACGGACACGAATAGCAAATATGTCGCTCCAAAATTTTCTATAAAACACCAATCCGATATAGAACTGGAAGATTTCAGCACCAGTAGAAACGCGAAAATGAACGCTACAGTACCTAAAAGATTAATCGTTAATATAGATTTACCTTTACTAAGAACTGCCACCGATGCTTCCTTAGACGTACAAGAACGCTTTCTCAGCATAAAAAGTGAACAACCCGCGAAATATTTACTGGAGCTTCCTCTACCTTATCGTGTGAATGCTGACAGGGGTAACGCCAAGTTTGATCCAAAGTACAAGAAGCTTACCGTATCGCTGCCAGTTATACAACCAGTTGTATCGGTGTCCGATGCGAGGGAAGATAGCGGAGTGGATAGTGATCACGGTAGTCCTGTACCACTGCTACTGGAGGAATCTACGCAAGTTTCTCTTGGTCAGAACCAGGAGACTAATCCTATACCTAAGTTTGTCGAGGAGTGTGAAACAGTGGTTGCGGTCACAAAAGTAGGATACGAGAGTGAAACTTTAGAAGATTCTAGTGATACGGCACTACGGACTAGCACAAAAAATATAGACACATTTTTAGATTCTAGCATTACGTATTTACTGCCAATGTTTACTTGTAATATATATAACAATCAATTAGCAATTACTGTAAATGTAAAAAATGTTGATCCAAATTCCATTCGTCATAGAATTTTACAAAACGATTTAGGAATACACATTTTACTAACGTCTATAGGTGCAGGATTTTTTCCTCAATATTACTCGTTGTATTTAACGATAAGCGAGAATTCTGTATATCCAGATTCCCTGACGGTCGAACCGTGGGATAATAACGTTGTATTTACTTTTATGTTAAGAAATGTGGAAAACTTAGCACGCTACTACGTTGGTATAAACGACACGTTTATGGAGGAAAGAGAGTTCCCTACTGCTACGTCTTTCAACGATCAACTAAAGAAATTAATAGTGAGTACGTTAAATAGCTTAAACAAGAAATGGTAAAGATCGATCTCTATTTATGAAAATGTCTTACAGACCATGGAGGACGATGATTTCGAGACGGATCGAGCAGTGGACGTACAGGCAGAGGACGACGGCGTGGTTATAAACATTAGATCGAATCAGTTAGATTCGGACGACGAAGCTGAACGGCACAGTATAGAATCAACGGACGAACAACCGAATCATTGTCGTACTATATCAAAAAGTAGATCTGTTTCAGAGAGCAGCGGGGATGAAATAACATGTAATAATATAGCTACAGGTACATACTCGAAAGGTATATTGAAATCGCGACGCACTCATAATTTTTCACGTTCAGTATCCGAATCGAGTGCCGATGAAAATGGAATGGTTGCGTCGTCCATAGATTGTCATTATGATTCGATACAAGATCTGAATTCTGAATCAGATTGTTCCAGCTTAAAAAAGACGGTACGATTCAACGACGTGGTATCGCGACAATTGTTCAGGTACTAATGCACTTGCAATTCGAACCATCTTCTCTCTAGCAACCACTCACGCCGACTAATCGATTCGATTGTTTAGATCTAATTCTAGTATTCTTGGTCAACGTAAAAAAAATCAACGTAAATTACGAAATAAAAGGCGCGCTCACGAGCGTAGAATGAGCGAAAGCGAAAACTCTGAAACCGAGGAGCGCGACAAGTACAAAGCAAATCAAAAGAATACGGAAGTCTGCGAGACCGTAAAGCCTATACTTAATAAGGATAGACAAATACCGCAACAGAAAACTGCCAATATCGAAATCGTGAAAGCGTCAAGTAATAATCGTTCCTTGCCAGAGCGAAAGTCGGATATCGAGGAAGACATCGCAAATGAAAGCCATTCGAGCAGCTCGAACGAGCCTGCGAAGAACGCGGTTAAACCGCAGTTCAAGAATGACTTAATATTCGACCTCGATATGTAAATTCTGGTAGTTTAACAACCAAAGTATTTTGTAATGCGTATGTGATAATTTTCTAACTTTGGGCGAGTTAAGGTGATTTGCCGATCTTCTTCGAGGTCTACGACTACGAAAGAAGAGAAAAAAGAGATAAAAAGGAAAAGGAAAAAAGAAATTATGAAATTTACTTAGGATTATGTGATAACTTCTCGATGAAATTGTACATTCGTACTAATTATATTA
>NIJG01000273.1:554574-589946 GCA_002201625.1 Euglossa dilemma | reverse complement strand
AGCTTTCCAATACCATCGATCAACTTCGAAATCGTTCGGCGCTACGAAATTTCCTCTCGAAGTCATGGAATCGTGTTATTATGAAAAGCATATACAATATATTTTAAAGAAATAAAAAGCTAGTTGGTTTTATTCGCTCCAATGATATATCCCAAGTTAATCCTAAGCGTGAAATTTGGACGAAAGGATAGGGCGATTGGCATTGTGTTGGGTCGCGATGACGGAACTGTTTTGAATAGGAACAGCGTAAGTTGGTTTATCGTTTGCAAGCAGTGGCCGTAAGGTGGGAAGGAAAGTACGGTTAAGATCGTAGTAGTAAAATGTGATAGAAAAGTGGGACAAGCTAACACGGTGGAGGCAGTTGGCCCGGCACGGCGATAGGAGCCGTGGATGAGAGGTTGCTCCGAGTTGGTGGAGCCCATCGATCCCGCTCTACCTGCGGGGGTGTAAGGTCGTTACACTCCCGTCTACCTATGTACCAGCTACATTGCATAGTTCCTCGTATTATTCCTATTGATGCCCTGGCACGAGAGCGAGACAGCGACGACCCTCACGAATGCAATGTTCTAATTTCGCGGCACAACCCCCTGCAACCACTACCACAGCTGTGGTTTACGACAACGGTGACGGGGTCGCGGCCTGATTCGCAAACACTCGAAAAGACGACCTAGAAGGACAAGGGCCTCTCGTCAAACACTGCGAAGGTACTACCTCTCTTGGGGATGTAGACCAAAGAGTAGAATACACATTGCGAATCTTTCGTCATTTCGCTGACTTTTATCTTTCTCTCCGTTTCATTCACGCATCGCTGCTGCTAAACGAGTACGCCGTGCGACGCGATTGAAATTCCATTTAGCCAGGAATACATCTCGCGGAATACGCCTAGGCGTAGAAACGTGGAAATTGCGGGATCGGTTCTTCGGTGGATTCGGTTTCGATCGAAATCAGGGAATGGGGAATAAGAAATTTCGCGATTCGACTACCGATGGAGATAAAGGTGGTAGGCCTGGCTAGTAGCACCAGGTCGATAAGTCGTCCACCCCTTGAGAGAGTCAGAGGTCGGCGTAGGTAGACGAGGGTACACGTACCCCATGTACCGTAGTTACGGCAGGCACGACATCGGCAATGCGGCAGCGGTTACGTCGTTAGACCGTTCGGCCATCGGCACCTGGCACCTGCCACCACTGCAAAACACCGGTATCTAATACGGAATCGCACGTGTTACACCTCGCCGAGATATTTGCCACGGCAATCATCTCGGCAACCTCGTTCGCCGATAGAGATACCGATAGCTTGATCACGCGGCACCGAACAACTCGCCGTTAGATAGTTCCAGTTAATACCCCGGCATAGACCAATCGAATTCGCCGTATTAAATCGACCCTCTAATACTTAATACCACTAGAGCTACCGGTCTCGAAGAATTACTAGAAATTTTTAATGCCGCAGTTATCTCCGTAATAGGAAATTCTCGTCTGCAAAGATAGTTCTGTTTGCACAAAGATGTAATAACTTCTCGGTCTTTGAAGAGCTTTAACCTCCGAGTAATTTCTCTCCGGTCTGCAATCGAATCCAGAAAGGACCGATACAATGCATCGAACGTTGAAATTCATTCGCGCGATTGGAGTAAGTAAAAGTATCTTGATCGCGTAGAAAAATGGGAAAATGAAAAGAGAAAGGGCACTTTTTCGCTGTAATTATCCATGGCAATGGCTTTAATTCGAGGGTATGGGTCGCAAGAACGAAACATATAAATATATATATATATATATATTTTTTTTTTTTTTCTGTGGAAGAAAAATAAAGGGCTGAAGTAAAGGGAGAGGTAAGGTGGTGAGAAACGTACTCGTTAATTTCACCGTCGTTCGTGGTAAGATTATGCGAGCAACTTTTATTATTTCGGTATTCCTTGGGGAAGGGAAGAGGAGCCTTGGACAAAGGAGGAGGGAAAAAAGCGGTAGGTACCCTTAGAACCTTCCTGCCTCTTTTTTATCTCAATCTGTCTCCTTTTCTCCATCCCTCCCAACGGAGTCAGGTACTCGAAGTAGTGGAGTATCGATTATATGGACCCTGCTTCGTGACCACGCGCCGTCTGTACGCCGTGCTGCCCGGATAACCCACTGACACTGACAATTTTCGTGCAACACAGACATTTTTTTATCGATTATTTTTTCTTTAGCCCGTCAATATCCTGTTTCTCGATATGTGTGCCTCGATGCCACCTTTACATCATTCCCCGCTCTTAACGCCGTGAATACTCGATTTATATTAAAATTTCATATTGCTCACTACGTAACAAACATCGGTAAATTCGTATTTTTCATTCCATATTCATAAACCTGGTGTTAGAAAATAAATAGACGAATACGTTCCACGGCTCGTGGAAGGTGCCGATACCGCGTGATTTATACGAATCTTTTGCCAGATAAACCCTACCGCTATCCTAAAAAATATCCAACGCGATTGTAAGAAACGAAATAGGCCTCGTAGGCGTAAATCGAAGTCGTTCGAGGAAACGTCTCGAGAGAAAAGAAAAAGAAGAGGAACGAATGTGGAATAGCCTCCGACCGCGAAAATATTTCGATATTTTCTGCAAAATAGGGGATTAGTAACAAGAGCTTATATTACTTGGAAGCGTGATCTACTCTAGCAAGCATATTGGCGTAGTTACTGGATTCGTGCTTGAAAAATAGGCCGACATGTCGGATTTGTCTTTTATATACATCACGTTCAAAGAAGCGCGTTTTTCGCTCAAGCAAAATTTATTATCCGACTCGCGAATACCGCGAAATAATATTTAACGCGCAAAATTCTGAGTTATAAATAAATAAATAAATACCCGCGATAAAAATTTAAATGCGTGATCTGAGAATGTACAAGATAAATTAGCATAATGATGTCCAAAGCAGGCCACGAAGGAGGCTTTATTTCGGAACAAGGTAACGGTGGAATACGGCGGTTTAAAGACAGACTTGAACGATAAACGATCGTTTTGAAAATACAGGGAGCTCATCGTTCTTCGTTAATCCCAAGTCTCCGGAGTCTCGCGTCTACCGTGTTACAAGTCTGTTCTACTGTTCAAGTAGTTTCGCCGCAGCCGCGGAATCAAACGGTCGCTAAAGAAATTCTTTTTACTATGATCTATATCGGAGACGCCTACGGATTGCATGCCCTGCTCACGAGGGACTAACACGCGAATACAGTCAGCGACCCCCTTCGGTGCGGTCACATTATACAATACTACGAAACTGACCTAAGTTAACGTTTCATTCAATATATACTCGTACACCAGGCCGCCGCGAATATATCAAAGTAGGGAAAAGTCGATGAAACGGTGCACGAAATCGCCGCGATGCTAATTTTCTCGGCTATCGATCTGCACTCACGTTTCATTTATTGTTGCACTTACTACTTATATTCCGCACAAGCGGGTTAAGATCGGATAAAGATGAAACCGTGAACGAAATTTATACGTACGCCGTCTTTCCACCGAAGCTATCGGAGCAAGATTCCGCTTAATGAAAAATCGTTGCAAAAAATTTTTGATATCGCGGGGAAAAGTAAATTCGCGTTCTTTCTACTAACACGAGCACCGAAGGAACAATGCGTTTCTTTATAAAAGCAATATGCGTGCGTGGATATAGTATATCTTTGTGTATCCACTCGACAGTCGTAAATATCGCGTATTGCTCGGAAATTTAATAGCCAAGTTTAATTTCATCCTGTACTTTATGTTTGTCGAGAATGCGGACCAATTATTTTTCACCTTAATGATACTTTCGTCCCGCGAATTAAGAATGCCCTATCTTCTTCTTCTTCGTAAAACGGTATAGAGATAACATGTAATAATTCGCAATCTTTCATGCAACTCTGCTCGAGAGAAACTGACATTACGTAACAACGTTCTATTCTATTTTTTTTTTCAGATACAAAATTGATCAAGTACAACCGAGTACTCGTTCCAACGAAGAACTAAATTTTTTTTTCATCGCGTACCTCTCTTATACGATACTGGAAAATTTGCGAAAATCAAGTACAAAGAGTTAGATTCCGTTCGACAACCCGTAGAGAGAAATTAACCGAGTTCGAGTTCATCTCGATCAATCACTCGCAACTTTCAACGTATCGCGGTGAAAAGCACTAGAGCTTTTTCCTGTCGTTTAATTTCTTAACCAAAGCACTATAGCCGGTGAATCGGAGGAAAGATATCGGAGGTTCCGAGCGCGATCGAAGAGCTCGAGTTCGTGCTTCAAAATGTCCAACTATTTGGCCGAATAACGCAGAAACTGTCAGCGATATTAAGATAATTGGAAAACTGTGCAGCAAGATGTTTGATCCTCGGTTGAAATCTTGACCCTGTTTCACGGCTGGCGGTACACACGCGTTTGGAAATGATCAACGCGCGTGCGTATGCAGGTTACACAGTTTCGCATTAGTGTACTTATCAGAGTACACTTACGGGTGTGCTTGTACATAGAGAGAGCGGCGGGTGTGTGGGTGTATACCTTCAACGGTTTACCACATGTTGCGCTTAGGTGCGCGGAGCGCAAGTCAGCCAGGAGCCCGGGCCATCAGGATAGAGAGAATTTCTCCCCTCGGCTCGGTCAGTTACGCGAGTACCAGCAAACCTTTCGCGTGTCTCCCCTTTCCTTCGCTAATGTCGCGATAAAACCTCGCAATTCTCCTAACCGGACCAATACGCGCTCCCCTTTTAACGTGTTCAGTGTAGAATTGTGAGACATCCAAAGCAGAGGATACGAAAATAGGTGCAGTGTTTCCGATACGATGCCTAACATGCTCTGCCATTGAGGTAGAACTTTTTTCCCGATAAGGTCTGTATCCATCGTTACACTTTACTACCGATCTCGTTTCAATGTCCGAAAGTTTGCATGCAGAACGAACGTGATTTTAACTAGATCATCGACCATCCATCCGTATCCCTTTGTCGCGATTGCAGGGGACGCGGTGTGCTTCTTGTCTCCATTAAAATGCTTTGCATAAAATTCTAACTGGTTCACCGTCGAGAACAAACACCACTAACGGTGTTAAATTCCCAAAGATATTTGACAATCCTTGAATGAACGCTCCTTAACACGCGGATATTTTTAGAATATCGCAGAATCGGTTATTTCCAAGCGTTACACTTCATTTTGTAAACCGAAATAACCGAAAAGACGGTTAATAAATAGGCTTGCATAAGCGCATAAACACGTAACGAATGTATTCTGCACCATATCCCCTTCTCGCACCTGTTACATTGCTGAAATCACTATAGAGTCGCATAGATGTGCTTCGTAAGAATACCAAAGGATAAGAAAAACGGCAGTACGTTGTAATTTGTATAAATCAAAGCGAAAAGACGGCATTTACGCAAACTTGTCAACGTCGAAAGTTATTATATCCGGTTCCTTTAACTTTTCCGCGAAATAGAGAAAATAAATTTAATTGCGCGGTAATCTTTCACCGAGTATTTTTATTTAAAAAAGAAAAAAAATCGCAAGTTAATTACATTTGTTCGGACAAAAGTCGAAATGAACGGCTCGAAAAGCGCAGAAATGAATATTAATGCTTAATTGCTTCGCCGGCCGTTTTATATGTTTAAATACTTTCGATATAGCATATTCGCGTATATGGCTTTTCCCTTAGCCTGCCAAGTTATTCGCTTAGCTATAAATCGCGATATTATTTATTTATAAATCGATGTCTTATCACTGACGTTTAACCTCATTCCATTCCTCATTCCGTTTGACCGAATCTGTTGAATATTATTTCGTGCTTCCAAAAATAGACGAAGCTTGATTGCTACTGGAACCAAATATTATCCTAATGTATCGAATATATTTCGTTTCGAAACGATATTCACGATTGATCACTGCTATCCGTATTATATCGCCATTTTATGGTATTGCAATGATATAAATACGGGATTTCCTTGACAATTATATTATTGTGCCTATTCATTAATGACACGTATCCAAGAATGATTCGAGTGAAAGAAAAGTGTAACTTCAGTTGGATTAATTCCAGAAATCACAAATACCATTGAAGAACGTGAGTAACAATAGAACTGTCCAATAATGAAAAGCTATGAATATCACCGACTTCCACGCTTCCCAACGAGACCCCTGTTCTGCAAATGCATTTCTGCGCCTACTCATAAAATTACACGAACAATGAATCCATGGAATTTCGTGTAAAAAATATACCCATTTCGCCATTCGGAAAACTGTAATTTACATATATATCTCGTATAGATAAAAAAGAAGAAGAAGAAAAAAAGAACCGCGTAATAACGTTATACCGAAAAGTAAAAAAAAAATAAAATCCGGTTTGCCCGAAAAGTGGCCGCTTTTCGAACACGTTAAATTAAAATTCTCGGCTAAAAATAGATTCATGCCACTTTGCTTAGACTGCNAATCCGAAAAATCGTCGTTTAAAAAGAAAAAAAGGATTAAAATCCGGTTTGCCCGAAAAGTGGCCGCTTTTCGAACACGTTAAATTAAAATTCTCGGCTAAAAATAGATTCATGCCACTTTGCTTAGACTGCAATCATCTATCATTGCTACTATCGTACTACACGCAATCCTTTATTTTCATTGGACCACTGACCTACCTATCGAGGACTTAGACCTTTTTCCTCGTGCATACATTTTCAAGCTTTAAGCATGCTTATGCATAGTTCGTTCGAAGAACAAACGATCTCGAGTTTTATATCGGAATACGTGTGCGCACATTTACATTGGAAACTTATATCGAGCGCATAATTACTGCAGGAATATTGCATGCGATGGACTGAAAGAAAATGGTGTTGGCTATTTTGCAGATTCGAGCGCCTGACAGCGCGGCGGGGCGGCCCCAATGCCGGTCAGGAAGGGCCTCCTCGCCCCACAAAATACTTTCTTAGATACTATCGCTACTCGTTTCGATGGAACCCGTAAGTATATTGCAGCAAATCACTCGATTAGATTAATTTAGTCGACGAATCCGAAAAGAAAGGAAATACGCGAAAAACGTTCACGCTAAAAGTACGAAGACGTGTTCCGATCAAGATGAATCGGATCGAAGGTAAATAAAGGAAAGTATAATATAACCGATAAATTCGGATCGCGTCAAAGGAGCACAGAACCTATACACGCAAACTTTCTTTAAAGGGGGTGCAGAGGAACGAATCGTAGTATCGCGCCATTCGATTAGCCCCAATTCCAAAGCTCCAAGACCACCCTCGTTTGCGCGTCGTCCGACGAAAACCAGACGATTTATCAATAGAAAAAGTCTTCGGCATATCCTCTGCGATAGGAACCGTGATCTGTGATCGATTATTCCTGTATCGTCCTTCCATTCGACGAACCGCTCTTTCTCGTCGAAAAGTTTCATTAAAAAAGAGAGAGAGAGGAAAAAAAGGAAAAAAAGGAAAAAAAGGAGGAATGGAATATTTAAATCTACTTTTAACTAGTTTCATAAAATTTCATAGGTTCACCGTGTGTTTGGCTTTGCTCTTTCACTTGGGCGACGTAACGTCTAATATAATTCGGAACATCGGCACGTGTCGCTATTTACCAATCGCTCGATCAAGCTGCAAATTAATACAGAAGCGTCTCTCGATAGTCGCCGCGCCCGTTGACGTTGTCTCGCTAATTCGTATACCGATATTATGGGCCGTATCGTTAACAACGCACGGAATCGAATTATTTCAATAGCTGTACACAGCCTTAGCGAATTTTCACCGAAATAATTATACCGCGTCCCTTAATGCCACGCATTTCTTAACGGTGTTTCGAGATATATTCCGGAAAGAAGGATCAAACGAGATGATCCTTCGTAACATCGGCTATCCCCGGTGCCTTCCCTCGAGACCGGCCAACTTGATTATCTTCAACCTTTCTCTTTATAACCGAGAGATAGAGTTTTCGGTTTAAGAGAAAAGTAATCTGTACTAAAACTGTCGCCAGCACTTTGTCGCCGCACATTTTTTCAACTTCTTTAACCCTCGTTACGAGATACACCGCTAAAATAATAAACGTAAAATATTGGCCTGGCGTGTGGTTGGAAAACGTACGCGGTCAATGTGCCGAGATCTACTCGTGTATCGAATTCGGTTCACGTTCGCATATTTGAGCAACAGCCACGGCCCATCTTTCGGGACAAGTTTTGCATTTCAGCTTATCCGCTTAGGACCCTTAGAGACACTGTTTTAGGAAAGATTCGTGCGACGGATACGAAATTAGAAGCACACCGATATCGCTATAAAACTTCGGGCCTGCAAGTCAAGAAAAACTAATTACGCGAAACGCGCCGCGAATCATCGCCGTCATCTTCCTAAGAGAATTACCGGGAAAAGTTACTTCCTTGGCAAAGTAATGGAATCGCATCTTTTCCCTCTTTCCAGATGCCGATGAAATTGCATTCGCGTCGATCTAACTAATCTTCGGGGGTGGATTTTCGTGTAATCGAGGATTTTAAACCGGCAACGTTTACTGCCAGCCGCGAAATTTATATTACACACGTATTTGCATAAGCCACTCTTTACCACCTCGACGAATCCATCCTTCCACGTATCGCGACAGTTGCGCAATACCGTATTAATATCTACGTAAGAATTAATCTTCCAGCGACACCTGTCTCGCGGTTTTAAGACGATTACAGCTACCGAGTCGAAAAGTTAATCTTCACTTTTACATCCGCGGTCTGCGAGATCCGTTCATAAGCACCGGGGTATTTTCCATTGGTAACTTTCGTAATCGAAACGCAGCTTAAAAGCAAATGTCGGTCTGCTCGATCACAGGCAAAACCATGTTTGCATTAGTTCGAGTAACTTAGAGTACCGATCAAGCACCAGGTACTTACTTGTTTACCACACTTGCGAGGCGATCGTGTCGTTATAGTACGATGCCTCGTCGCCTGAAGAGGATACGACGACCCTAGAATTATGCTATTACGCTCGATCCTGGTATACTACCATCCAATACTCTAGTTCCTCTAGCAAGCTACATTGCTCGAACGGATTACGCGAACGTCTTACGTGCCTTTTTCTCCTGAAATTCGTTTCGAAAGAATAAGCGTCGCTAAGACGCGAGTATTTCGCTGCACCATCATGGCTTTTCTCCTTCAACTTTGCCAGGAAAGAGAGCGGCAGATTATACGCGCGTACTCGTAATCGGCTTCTACGAAAGCGAATTTTTCCCGCGCGTTATCAATTTGTCCGAGGAATTTTTTTGTTTTCCAAACCAAACATCGATGGAAAAGCCAACCGCGTACGCGCCAAGGTTCGTGACATTTCCATTGTGAACATTCTTGTTTCGGCGCGAAAAAAAGGGAAATAATTGCTCGTTAACGACATTCGAAGTACCTATACGAGGATATTTTTGGCACTCTCTTTCTTTCTCCGAGCGTGTTTGGCACATCGCCAACTGGGGTAAAGGATGGTTGACGACTGTTCAAACACTCGTTTGTCTTTGCTGACCAAGACTCATGGAGGACCAATTGGAATATTCGTTTTAGCAAAGTTTTTTACATGTCTATCTGCGGCTTTTTTTATCGATTCGCGGGGACATTTTAGAGGAAGAATTTAGCGAAATACGAGTGTCCACGGATAGCGATTTATTTCATATATTTGTTTATCGTTACAAATAAATACGTTGGATCTGTTAGAGGGAAACGAATTGAACCGGTTTAGCGTGTATTCGTTCGCGCGTCGATACCCAACTGCGGCAAGCTTTTCAAACGATTTTCCATGAAAAATTTCACTTTGACTTTTCGCATTTCCTTTCCACCTTATTCCACTTATTACCAGCTATCGCGATACCTTCCGTAATAATACAACGCTCCGAGTCAAAGAATTTCTATAATTTAATTCGATTAAAACTCGAGGTAATTTTTTTCCAAGCGAAGGAAAACGTGTAACGAAAGTTCGATGCAAGTTCAAGTAACGCGAACTTTGTAGCTTGCACAGATGCACAACCCTCTTGGCCGTGGCATATGAATTCCAAGTAATACTATAGCCCCTAGTTTTATTATCGAGTCCGTCGACCCCAGACGAAGCATGGAATATTAATCTAACATCGACGCCATGAAAATCGACTTCATTCCACCTGCGTGCACGTATCGCTGCGATTTAACCCTGATAAATTCAACGTAGACATTTATACGAAAAGATAGTTCCTTTCCCCCTGTTTTCCATCAAAATCGTATCGAGAACTGGAAATTACGCGTTATTAGCAAGATCTTTTTCTCCGTATTAGAAACGAACTCGAACGAACGTCGGACGAGAAATCAAGACGCGCGATAATATTGTATATTACTGGAGGTAAGGATGATATCGTGCTAAAGGACGAATATAAAAGGCGAAAGAAAGAAGGAATTAAAATGTAAACGAGCTACAAACGGAACTGCAATCAATATCTCCGGCTGTTTCAAACTTCCAATTGAACGTTATATTTCAAATCACTGCATCCGTCGTGACGTTTGTCACGAATATTTAACAACGATGCAACTTTGATGCACTTGGAATTCAAAGTCGCGTATCACGGTGCAACCTCAAAAGTTCCGCTAATAGTTACGTTCGCGGCAAATAAACGACAAGAGTTTGCAACGGGCTTTTGTGTCATCGATGCCGTTGTTGGTATTCGCGAGAGAAAAAATAACAACACCGCGACAGAACGATACTTTTGATTTTATTAAAACTCGTATAAAAACGAGTAAAAACACATAACTCGACCGCGTACGTGTTACGAGCTAATTGCAATGTTGCGTTAGGCTACCGTGAATTTCGCGAGCTTCGCAAGTGGATAAACGTGTAACTTGTCTAGAAATTTCATTCAAAGTTGGAACTAATATGCGATATCGGGCAAAGGTAAATTTGTACCAGCTAAAAGTCCCCGATGCGGATCGATTTCTGAAAATAGCTCCGAATCTCGCGCAAATACAAATAATCGAAATACACCTCGCGCTAACTAACAAACGAGGGAAACGCGAAGAAACGTTATAGCACAGTTTGAACTTTCGGATGCTACGCGATATTCTTGGCACGAGGTTGATCGTGATCGACTCTGCGGTGCAGCGAGATAATGAGAAAGAGCGGAGAAAATGCACCGAATCTGTCGAATATTCGGGTATTGATCGACAGAGCGAAACCCGATGATTACTCGATATCAATGATACTTATCTTATCGTAACACTCGACACTGCAAGTGTATGAAAAATAATGACGCAGGGCGTTTCCGAGAAAGATAGATACATCTATCGATTTAACTCGCAGTCTTCTTGCTGAATGAAAATACGAGCAACTGTTTGCGTAAGTGGTTCGAACAGGAATAAATTGTTCCTGGTTTACTCTAATGGCGCACCATTGTAGGAAATGAAACTACCAGAGGACAATTACGACTAGCAGACATTGTTCTTCTAAATGCGCCGAGCTTTGCGAGCAACCTAGAACTCGTCAATTACCGTTACGTTTCTTCGATGAACCGAATTCGGTGCTCGATGAATGAAAATCCGTCCGCGACGGTTTTAAATAGAAGAAAAGTGGGGACATTTTTTGAAAAGGTATGGCTAAGCTACTCGATAGCGAGGCTTAATCTCTTCATATTCCGGCCTAAGGAAGGTATTCTAAAGCAAAGGGAGACCTAACGCGCGTGGTAGGAGAAAATGTTCTAGCCTTCTATCTCGAATAGCGTTTGAAGAACAATTCGAAAAAAGTTCTCTCCTCGTTTTAAAGACACGCGTGCCGATAAAAAGCACGCGTCGAACGATTTATAGAAATTACGTGTCAAAGGTATTTCGATTCTCATTCGGTTGCTACTTCCATAAGACGCAGGCGAAACAAGTATCGGAAAAGATAGATTCCGCGAGTGGCCCAGTTCTTTGCGTCGCTCTAGCAGCAATCAGTTTTCAGAATATTGGACTTTTGTGTTTTCATACTATGAGGAAAAGTTGCCTACTCCGGGAGACTTTGCGAAATGAACCAATTTGAAGGAAGGAATCAGAATCTAACCGTTCCATTTGCTTCACAATTCCACGTACTCGAAATTTTGTAGAAATCTGATTAGGGAAAGCGGTATATTGCGGCCTTAGTGGAAATTGCTAAGTTATCATCGTCACCGACCTCAATCATGGGTGATAAAGCTCCGCTGGTAACGAGTCCCTCGGCCTTCCTCCATAAATTGCATCGAAGAACGAAGATTCTAAATAAGAACTGTCGTTTCTATTCGACGCCGACTTTCCCATGCGAACCTTTCGCAAAAGTTTCAATTACGCGCTATCGATGAAAAAATAAAGGAACACCGGGAGAATCGGCGCTGCATTACGAGATTGCTAAGATCTATGTGCCTGAAACAGGAGGTTGGCCCGTAAAAAAAATGGAACGTAACGCGAAGATTATTCCTAACTACGCTGACTCGTCTTACAATGCAGGTCAACCTTTGTCGCGATCCTTTCAAGAATATTAAGCCCGTGACAACGCGTGGCACGCGAAAGTTGCAACTTTCAGATGTAATCGATTTTATTTCCCAACGAATCTTTAATCGAATAGCACGTATGATTTCTAAATAGAACTCTGGCAAGAAAGAAAAATAATTTCCTATTTTCGCTGGAAATTAACCGAACATGCCTCGGCGATTCGGGATCTCGACATGGATAATAGCAGAACGCTCTATATATTTTGCCCACGAGAAATTCTTAACTGTATTGAAAACGAGTCGATACAATTTACCGCTAAATTTTCTCTCTTTTACCCGATCGGTGCGGTAATTTCAAGTTTCATTAACCCACTTTCCTCTATTTTCTACGATTAATGCCCTATCGGAGTTGTATCGGATTCGACCGTTAAACCTTCAACTACGGATCCCATCGGTCTCGTTACGGGGCAAACTGTCTTCGAAAATATACAGGTAAACCCTGATTCGTCCAACGAAAGCTTAAGGATAAAACTCGCGGAAAGTATGAAAAGCGAGTTTTCCCTTTGTTTACAAGGACTTTAACAGAGTCCACGATACGTGATGAAAAGCACAAGGTTGAAGCGTACAGGTAAAACAACGTTTAATCTTTAATAACCGCTATACCTCCGCCGTTAAACATAAATACGAAATTTTCATTGTCGCGAGAACGTGACGCATTCGACGCGACGGTAAATTTTCCACAAAGTATCACGTTTTCTTAATCCCTCTGTACATCGTCGACGAGTACGAAACTCTACTCGTTTTCCCTGCTTCGTTAAATCGATTTTTATTAATCCATTACCGAGAAAATTAAAGTTTGTAACAAAATTGAACGCGCGCGGTACATGAATATAAAACGAGGTGAAAATTAAGCTTCAAGTATGCGCATTATTTCTACATGTATGAAACATCCGAATCGTACGGTAAATATAACTGTTTAACGCACCTAGCCGGAGATAAATTCAACCGCATTAACCACAGCAGCTACGACAACGCAAAGTTACATCCACTTAATTATTTTGCGATTACCGTGAAACACGGTTAGCAGCCTACCGTGTAGTTGTCACTTTTCCAATTAACGCTCAAAAAACACGTAAATCCGCGCGATATTCAGTCTACCCGAATACGGTTACAGTTCTGCAGATATTCTCTAACTATTCGTACACGATTAAATTACGGTCGAGTTTTATCGAATTATCCTGAAGCGCTACGTATCGCGTCGTTCTTGCCGATTCTGATTTGCATGTCGCTGAAAAGCAGCAAAGAGATGCTTATACGAGAAATGAATTATTCAAATTCATTTGCCTTATGCTATTATCCAATCGGTTTGAAACGACATCGTATCAGAAGGTAACCGGCCCACTGTTAATCGTATTTCTTAATCGACGTTACACGGCAAATACAAATCCTGCTCGGAATAAAGCAGCGTTTCTTATTTAATAACAGCCTGATTACGCTCCAGCGAGATATTTCCATTTCGTATTTCAAATTTAATTAACGTTCCAACGCAAGAAATGCGCAAAATACTAATCTACGTTCGTATAAATCTGCAGGAACTACACGTACACGCAGTTAGCTATACACAAACGTCGAGATATTCGCACAATCGAGCGAGATTTTCGTATAAGAGAGAAGAGCGCGCAAAGCTTCTCTCCCTGTTTGTTTTATCCAGACAACAAATTTCCTCTCTCCTATGCATCCCGGTAATCATAAAATTTATATTTGCGTAGAATGCTCTTTCCATGGCATCCGCCTGCGTTTCCCATGCTCCCCGATTATTTGCGATATTCGATTTACTCGCTGAATTACGGCCTTTCCTCGTGCGAATTTAAAAAAACTCCACCCGGAACCTATTTACGCACGCGTTCGCGTATCCTCGTATCGACCCGACGGTACACAGTTGCCAGCAGCATCGATCATCTATCGATATGAGAATTCTTAAAGGAGCTCGAACCCTTTCGCCGATCCTAACAAAGTCTTACACAGTGATACCGTGATGACGATCTTCGTTTTTCCAATGTTTCGCGTGTATACACGCGATCCGCGTAAGACAATCGACTCCATTAGTCTTTGTCAAGACCCGGCTCGAGCTATAGCGTTTACGCCGCTTTTAGCAGCTGATGCGATCCTCGTAAACTCTGTCGTTCCCGTGGTCAACAGTTTATACATGTCAGCGTGTCTGCGTACAGTAGAATTGCAAGTTCGGAAGATAATTTAAGACATATATTTATTGGAAATACATAAATACGCATAGGCGAAAAGAAAACAAACGTATCGGAATATAGTAGAGCTGGTCTAAACTTTAATCAAACGGATATATTTATCGGAGCGAAAGTTAGGTCTAGATGGCGGGAGGAAAAAATTACTCGAATTCTGTTTATCGGGGCATCTAAACGGAGTTGTCGAAGAAAGACGGTGAACGTAGCGTAAATAAGAAAAAATGGCGAGGAAAATAAAATGCCGACTAGTTTTCGAACTTTACCCCTAAATCATATTTTTATCTTTCAACCCTTCGCAACTCTACTCCCCACCGAACACGTGACGATGACTATTTTCCTCGCTGCATAAAGGGTGGCTTAATCGTCGGTCACCATGATCCGCTTTACTAACGGCAAAAAAGTTGCACGAGATTGTTTAGACGTGCTCGTTCACCGAGAAAAGAGCTACGGTTTTACGTCTATTCGAAGAAAAGTGACGAGCCGTGCGTTCGTTAATTCTTAACGCTGTGGATCGCCGAGACGCGGACGAGACGATTAGAACGAGATAACGTTCAATCGAATCCCTTTGATAAAATCATTGATTTCGTTTGCGAAGAACAGGAAGCGCCGACAGTCGTAATCTCGCAAGGCTGAGAAAAGATGAGAGTGTTTCAGGGGTGAGCATAAAATTAAAAATAGTACCGTCGTTACCCTGAAAGAGATTACGCCTGACGTCAGAGACGTTGACAAAGCTATGAACCAACGAACTGTACCATATGATGCAGTCATGCATCAACTTCTTGCATCATGCATCATACGCACGTAATAATCAAAATCTTGTTTACTTGCGGCAATTTTTATAAGTGTACTCGGCCGGTGCAGCGTAACTTTTAGCCAGTTGTTTCCGGGAAGAAACGAAAGCAAGGCCGCGTAAGATCCTCTCGCCGGCAAATAAAACTGAATGAAACAGTTTCACGGGGTTGAAAGTTCGATCAGATTTTTCCGTCTCGTTCGCCTTCGGCTCCGCTTTTCAATACCCTGTCGTCCGATCGATCGATTCCTCCTGATGACATTGTAAGATAAACAGTAATCGAAAATAAAGGCAATACGCGCGACGATAATTGTTAAACTCGTTAAAATTAACGTACCGTCGTGTCGAGATAACAAGCAGGATTAAAAGACACCAGAGATATTTTCGGCTAAATTTTCGGCCTATAGATATCTAAGGGATTAATTAATGCTTATTTACTTTAATGGAGCGTTGGTTTTTGTTGACAGACAGCAATTTTGTGCTGGGAAATGCGCAGGTTCCGGCGCTCTACCCGATCGTTTATTGCTCCGACGGGTTCTGCGAGCTGACAGGATTCGCGCGAGCGCAAATCATGCAAAAGGGTTGCGCTTGCAAGTTCCTCTATGGCCCGGAAACGAAAGAAGAGGAAAGAGCAATGATCGACAAGAGCCTCGAGAGCAAAACAGAACTGAAGATGGAAGTTGTATTTTATAAAAAGAACGGTAAGCTTTGCCCATTCCGCGATATACACTCGGATTTATTTCGATCGAGAAGTTATAAACTCCGAGAAACGTATTTCCTATCGTATTTCTTACTAGCGCCGCGTGTTTTCCCCCGAAATTTGCGACGAAACGTAATTGTAAAAATGAAATTTCCTAAGCCCCGTTCGGAAAAATCGAACAGGATTTGTATAAGGCCGTAACGATAGGAACAACGCGATTCGACGTTATGAGTCACAATGGTACGATAGAAACGCATGCAAGAAGAGCAGAGGATACATTTAATCGAGATAATAGATTCGATAAAATCGATTTCTCTATATTTGCGCAACACCAACTGTCTATGTTTTCGATACGAGCCTTCGTTATTCGTTTTACACGGACAATCGGTCCGAAAATAAAGCTCGGAAGCTCGTTTGGTTAAAATTTAACGAAACAGATTTCACGGGTTTTATCGGTGATTTTGGAAGAAAGAAGGACTTTTAAGGAGAGAAGGAGATAAGGAGAGAACTTGATTTCGATTCTAGGAAGTCCATTCGACTGTTTGCTCGATATTGTTCCGATCAAAAACGAAAAGGGCGACGTCGTTCTCTTTCTGGCTTCGCATAAGGATATTACACATACGAAGAATCTTCAGCTGTGTGAGTTGCACGATAGTGGTGAGTTCTAGCCAAGCTTCGCTGCCGAACTCAGTCTGACGAAACGATTTTCTCTGGAATGCATTTCGATCGACGTGACTGATGAATTGCATTCCAAAGTATCCGAGCACGGACCATACATCGGGTATGGATTAAACGTTCCCAATGTACATACTTTTTCAACGTATCTAACGTTTCGTGCTTCCTACACCGCGATCACGCTACACGCTGCACGTAAAACCTAATGCAACATTATTCTCAAAGCAAAACAGCAAAGAGCACAAATCAAAAGCCAGCCAACAGCTTCCAATAGTTTGCTTTTCTTGTAGAATTTACGCGTAATGGCATTGCACGTGTTAGTCGTTTACAAAATTGACCTAGAAAAGCTACGTATGTACATATTTCGCTCGAATGAAAGGTATTTTTACAGTGTGCGCTATTTTCTCTTTTCGATCAAATAAATATCGAAGAGGGAAAAACTGTCCGATACAACGTTCACGCTTCTGTCTAATATAATTAAGTATCGTATAAATATACATTTTCCCCGAGCTCGTTGATCGCACACGTCGTACAGTTTAGAACGGTAGGTCGGAAGAAGCGTATACGGCGATGGTACAATTACATTTCAGATGCAAATGGCGGTCTCGATCCGGAGGCACCGCCAGCTAATTATGGCAGAAGAAGAAGTCGCGCCGTCCTTTATCAATTATCAGGCCATTACAAACAGGACAATAAGCATAAAATGAAATTGAATAATGTAAGTGCTTTATCTTCCGCTATCTAACCACACCCCCGAGACCAGACAAAATCCCTGTTTACCTTATACCTACAACCGTACATGTCTCCGCGTAAACATGAAATATCGCAAAAGTATCCTATACCTGTTATTGTAGAATCTTCTGCATTCCACTGCAGCGCCATTGCCAGAGTATAAAACGACGGGAATCAAAAAGTCTCAGTTTATTCTAAGCCATTACAGTGGCTTCAAGTCTTGCTGGGACTGGTTAATACTACTGGCAACCTTTTACGTGGCAATCGTCGTCCCTTTTAACGCCAGCTTCATTAACATCGATAGGCCTACGATGGTCAGTGACGTTGTTGTCGAAGCGCTCTTTATAATCGGTGGGTATCGCTCTCTCCATTTCTCTCTTCTCTCTTTCCCTATTCCCCCGACTGACCGTAAAAATCCACCACCGGCCCAAAATTAATATATTCGATATATCGATTGGTAATGCTTTAAAGCAGCGATTCAGCCGAGAAGAAACGAGAAGGGCACTCTTTTTATCCAATTGCTGATTCGAGGAGCTCGTTAAGTTCGAAAGCAACGATTCTTTCCCTCCCTGTTTCCGATCCCTCTATACCATCCATACCATCCGTCTACGGTTACGACTACTGCTAAACCAGTTCTCTTCTCCGATTTCTTTATTCCATCGTGCAAATTCCGCTGAGAAAAAAAAGATGATTTATCGCGAGAGATCCTGCAAAATTTCTCGAATCGTCCTAATTATCAATTACGCGACATTCGCGCTGTAGAAACACCGGATTGATTTATTTCCCAACTGAATATCGAGTAACGACGTCCCAGGTAAAAGTACCCCTTCACAGGTGTTCGATGAAATCGCGTCTCTTTAGAGAGATAGAAATCGCAATTTCGTTCGCCAGTACACCGTTCGCTAGCTTTGTATCATTCGATGGCTCCTTCGTTTGTTTCTACCGAAAAAGAAAAAACGAAAAATCTAGCACATACGCGGTGCGTAAACTCTGTATGAAACTACTTTGCTTACCCGGTGCGCGAACCAGCACGCCGTGCGAATTTTCCTACAGAAATCCAGTTTACCAACGAGATTAAAAGCAGTTCAGCGTATTGAGATAAGTTCCAGAACGCGATGCATTTGTTGAGTTGTGTTGAGAAACTCGGAGACAGAAGGGAACGGGCAAGCGTAGTGCAAGTAGTAGTTTGTCTCTTTGTGAACTTGCAACTTCAACCTTCCTAGAACCTGCTTAGATCCGTATTCCGCGATGTGTCCAAACTGCGGAATTGTAATCGTCGAGAAAACGCCACGTCGAAGGAAAACAATAAAATCATCTTCGTCCACAGATATCGTACTGAACTTTAGAACGACGTACGTAAGCAGGAAAGGCGAAGTGGTCAGCAACAGCAAAAGCATAGCTGTAAACTACCTGAAGGGCTGGTTTATGGTCGATCTTGTCGCTGCCTTACCCTTTGATTTTCTTTACGCATCCGACGTTTACAGCGGCGAGGTGAGTAACGTCGCTGACTATCGCGAGCTAGAGAAATCGACAGAGCCAGCAGGCGCATCGTAAAGACGAGACTTTTGCACGATTTACCACGTGTCGCGAGCGTCGAATTAGCTCGAAATCACCCGAGCAAATTTCTATCTCGATCGCGAATAGTTTTTTTCATAAACGAGAGAGGTAGCTCTCTACCTCTAGACTAGATATCCGGAAACGAGTTGCAAATGAAGTTCATTTAGCAAAGGTCGATGTAGTATTAGATTGAACGACATACCGACTCCTCGCGTCGGAGTGTTCTCTCTCTGGAAAACGGATTCCAACGCGCATCGAACGACATATCTCGAGGATGAATGGTACAATCTAGCCCCCGTAAGTTTGTAACGTACGGGAAATAGTAATTACGCGTAATAGTGGCTGAATGTCGATGGTCCAACGTTATTTTTCAGACCAATCGATGGTTAGCATCGAAAGGAATCACGACTGATATATCGATGTACACCGATTGGTCTCGCGTGTTATTAACAGAATATTTTTACCATAGGAATCGGGTCACAGTAACATTCACTTATTAAAATTAACAAGATTACTACGGCTCGCGCGATTACTTCAGAAGATGGATAGATATTCGCAGTACAGTGCGGTAATTTTGACCATGCTGATGCTGTTTTTTATCCTGGTGGCACATTGGTTGGCTTGTATTTGGTTCGTTATCGCAGAGAAAGAACGATTAGGAAACGATAACGATTGGGATCTCGGTAAGTTGGAATTTTCGCATACAAGACACGATTCCTATAAAATACAAATGCACGAAGCTTACCGTCGAAATCAGAACTGACGGGAAACTGGAATGCCTACAAGTCAAAGCTGAAGTCTTTCGGACGGTTTACCTTTCCTCTGTCGAACAAAAACGTACGCGTTCCGAGCTAGACACACCTGTACGTAATACCCTACTGCCTAGCATCTACGTACAGTAGTACGTGCTTAGATGTACAAATTGGTCTCCCGTGGCTCATTTCAAAGAACTTGTTTCCGGAAAGCTTTGCATTCTGCATGGAAACGGTACTCGGTGAAAGCTGAATTCGCGTTAGTCTTCAAACTTTTCTCTCGCGGAGAAGCGTACCGCGTAACTTAACTGCAGACGTTTGCCGCTAGGCATACCCTCTTGCTACCCTCTTGCTACCTACCCTCTTGCTACCCTCTTGCTACCCTCTTGCTACCCTCTTGCTACCCTCTTGCTATACGCTATTGCTACGCTATCGCCCTCTAATCCGTTCGCGTAAACGAATATAACGGCCGATGAAAAAGCCGAAGGAAAGGACACCACGCGGATTCTCTATTCGTTACAGAGATTCGATCTGTTATTCATCTTCTAAAAGTACACCTTCTATTAATAACGCGATCGTAGATGCTCGTGTATATTAAGAATTTTATCGACTTTGGCATACTTGCGAGCGATATTTATCGCTACTTCGCTCGATGAAAAATAACGATAAAGAGATTGTTAGTAGGCTGACTTTGTATTTAATGAGGGACGGTAATTAATCAACTTTCGAATCGATTTTGATCGAGTGCATTTTGCAGGCTGGATTCACACGTTGGCGGAAAGGTTGAAAATTTCGGTGAAAAATGTAACTCACGCGGAAAGTTACATCACAGCGTTGTACTTTACCTGCAGTAGCTTAACATCGGTAGGATTTGGGAATGTATCGGCGAATACGTTCTTCGAAAAGTTCTTCTCCATTTGCACGATGCTCATTGGTGGTCAGTAATCATCATCGATCAATATGTTATACGTTATTCCGTAAGGATTATCAATTAATTACTCGGTAATCAACTATCAGTTGCTGCACGCTTGTTTGTTCGCTAAGAATTTGCATACACGTGTATTAGGGGCAAATGTTGTTAATTAATACGGAATAAATTTGAATGGAGATATAGAATAGGAAATATTGCCATATTGTACATATCGTGTATGCTACAGCTCTGATGCATGCCGTGGTGTTTGGTAACGTGACAGCGATTATTCAAAGAATTTACTCTAGAAGATCGCTATATCAAACAAAATTACGGGATCTCAAGGATTTTTTCGTATTGCATCAGATCCCGAAAGAACTGAAACAGCGAATGCAAGATTATTTCCAAACGATGTGGTCTTTGAATCACGGTATCGATATACACGAGGTAAACTATGCGTCTCGGTATACGCGTAACTGTGACTTTAATCGTTACACGTCGCGCCAACACGCTAAACCTATCGTTACCATAATCGCGAGTATGCAAAATTAACCTATGGATGCTTTCAGACCCTTAAACAGTTTCCGGAGGAACTCAGGGGAGACGTTTCGATGCATTTACATCGGGAGATATTAAATTTACCGATATTCGAAGCTGCTTCTCAGGGTTGTCTCAAACTACTTTCTCTACGTATCAAAAATAATTTCTGCGCCCCCGGTGAATTTTTGATTCACAAAGGAGACGCCCTCTCGTATATATATTACTTGTGCAACGGCTCCATGGAAGTTGTGCAAAACAACATGGTCGTTGCGATTTTAGGTACGATACTCGTTACGTCGCTTTCATTCGACTATCGAGACAGATGCTGAAGTGAATTTTGTTCCAAGGCAAAGGTGACCTGGTAGGCTGTGACATAAACGTTCACCTGCAACACGGCAGTAACGGGGGCGGAACAGGTGGCGGAGGAGCTTCAGACGTCGTTGTCAAATCGAGCTGCGACGTTAAAGCGTTAACTTATTGCGATTTGAAGTGCATACATATGCATGGATTAGTCGAAGTGCTTCGACTCTATCCCGAGTATCAACACGAATTTGCCAATGACATACAACACGATCTCACTTACAATTTACGAGAGGGATACGAGGCCGAGGTAACCTTCGCCATCCTATCGATAATGAGAATATAACGAACGGAAAATTGATACGAACGTCTTTTAGCAAGAGTCGGACATGAACGGACCATCGCTAACGTTGCCGTCGATCAGCGAAGACGACGAAAATGTGCCTGAGGAAGGGGAGACTTCGCCTTTATCGCCACCGAACAAATCACCCTTACACACCTCTTCGAGCCCGAGGCACGCTAAATTCAGGTAAGCTCTCGTCTCTCGACGAATCACGCTCGTTCTGCGTCCTAACGTGTCGTTCTATCGAATCGCACGCGACAGGGACGAATATCGAGAAGCAAGAAGACCCGGAAGGGGAGTTTTAGTCAGAGGAAGAACCGCTCAAGTAATCGCTCAAGAATCGATGGAGGAACACATTCGAGGATCGGTAGAAAGACTCGACACGCAATTTTCCACGTTACATCAAGACGTCGCTACGCTGAGTTGCGAGGTACGTAAAAGTGTCTCTGCTTTCCTAAAGCTCGTCGAAACTTCTCTAACCTTTTCTATCTCCTCCGCTATCTCCGCTAAAATAGGTGAGAAACGCGATTCAAGCTTTACAAATATTAGCGTGCTCGCCTCAAAGTAATCCGAATTTACCGACGCCGGCGAACCGCGGCAGCGGCGTCCTGGCCAGAAGTTCGTCTCATCCGCCGGATGCTATATGCTGGGACCCCCCTAGAAGAATATCCGATGCCTCGACGCAAACCGACTGGCCTGTCGACTTGTTCGAGTCCTGGATTCGAGCGAATCCTCGAAGAGTTCTGCGAATCCTCGAACTCGACCCGGACACCCTCTCGAGGCAGCCCCCCTCCCCGACGCCCTCCCCTTCCTCGCCGCCACCGCCACCGTACGAACCCCTCTCACCTGTTGTCGGCACACCGCCGCAATCACCGCCCCCTCCGCAAGGTAACCGCTAGAAGAAAAATTCTCACAATCCTAGAGTTACGGCCTCGATATCCAAAAGGTTCTCTCCTTCCAGGAAACGATAATTTCCTTTTCGGCAACAATCACGGAGAACGACACATTCCTCGTTTGTATAAACCGACAAACTCCACGTGGGATCCCGAGAATAAATTGCCGCACCGTTTTAGCGCCGGCGATGCCGATAACGCGTCTTTGCATCAGGCATTTAGCACTCTGCGTCGACTTCCAGAATCTCGGTCGCTGAAATTCGATCCCTTCGATAGCTGAACGATTCCAGAAACATATCAGGGTTACAAGCCTTAGCAACAGCACGATCACTCGCAAGGTAAAAATACTTCTTCTCCACGAAACGAAAGGAAAAGACAAATTTCACAAGCGAAATAGAGCAACGAGAAGCAAAACCACTCCTTTTTAAGTGTTCAGATTCGTTCGTGTTTTATCACCTACCTACCTATGTATACATATTTCGATCCTACAAAACCTAGAATATCTATTTATTTTTTAATCAAACTTCAATTCGAACGATAATTAAGAACGAGCCGATCGAAATTGCCTCTGTCTTAAGAAAGCAATCGTACGATAATTGTCCAAAGGAGCAAAAAACAAGGAGCTCGCCGTCGTTGGTAAACTGTAATCCTTGCTCATTTTAAACGTTTATATTTAGTTAGAGACTCGACACCTTCTTATCTGATCCGAGTTTCTAAAACGAAACACGTGTACAATCATAAATTTTAATCTAACAGTCGTATGCGAAGTAAATCGTTCGTGAATTTTTCATAATGTAACCTAATTTAAATAACCGATCGAAGATACTTCATCTGAGAGATATTTTTTAACCGGCTGTTGTATCGCGAATCTTTGAAATTTCTACCGGAAACATATTTTCTCCTTCGGAAAGGTTTTGCTTATGTCATTCCACACGCGTACGTGTTGCTGTGATTTAATTAAACCTAGTTAGAGAAATTACACGATTTATTTAAAGGTAATACTGCTGTAAATAAATCAGCAAAACGTATCGCTCTTGCGAATTAATAATATGGAAACGACGTTCGACGTTTAATATCGCGAGATCGTTTCTTTTCCTCTTTTCTTTTTTTTTTTTCCTCTTATTTTTTCTTTTTTTCTTTTTTTTTTTTCCGAATCGAAAGACTTTGAAACTATCGGAGAAAAAAGTTTTAAACTCTAGCGTAGCAATAATGTGCACAAGAAATTTCGATGTATCCGCCGACGTCCAAATTAGATAGTAGTTATTGTAAAGTAGTCATAACTTGAGCATTTATCATCGCATTGAGAAACGATGTTGGTTTCAAACTAAGTAACCGAATACATTAATGGAAGGTATTAAACGATTGATTTTAAATTAATGTAACATATGAGACTATTACGAGCGGGGTGTATCCAATTGTAAGTATTTCTTGAAAAAATTCAATGTAAATAGTATATATCGCTATGAAAAATATGTGATAAGGCACGGCTTTGGCCATGCACAATTGTATTCGTTCACCTTTCATCGTCATTTGTGAAACGACGAGCAAAAATTTCTTCTGTATTCGCGACACCGAATACCAACAACGACCCACCCCCCTAATTTGATTTCAACGACTACGAAAAGGATGATTAATCGTTCGACCTGCATATGTACATTCTTATTCCTTCAACGCACAAACAATGATGCAATACCAACGTATATTTTCGAAATAATCGTTCGTGTCTGTTATGTGGTAGAAATTTTAGACGGAAATTCAAACACGATGTGTGCATTTATTCTAACATCACAATTTCACAAATGTCAATGAAAGCAGCTGTTTTATAAATATTTCATATATTTTGTTATACTGTTTCTATGCTCCTCACCTTATAATTCAAGCTAAACATATTGTAATACTATCTAACCTATTTCACGTATTCTACTACTTTTTACACTCTTCGAAAAACTTCGAAAAGAACATTTGTCATTATATAACATGTACGAAAATGTCAGTAAGCACAAAATACAATTACTTCTTAACGAGCACGTAACCGTGCTTCGAGTTGACGAATTTCAAGAACTATGTTCAAACATGCGCGATTACGAATCGGCGTACCAATTCAATTTAATCGTTAGATTCGAAATAAAATAGGCAATGAAAATTATTGTTCACGTTAGATACGATAAAGTATCGAATTTACGCGTCTACGTATGTACAAACATACGCTTACACGTATGCGTATACATGCAAGCGGATCTACCTACCCTTTCCCTGCTGTATAAACTTAGCCAATAAGTTTATGCCAAAATACAATGGAATATCGAATCACCGAAAATTTAGCTAAACTTAATTAAATTTTTTATCGTACATTTTTTAATCAAACTAGTTAGAAAACTTTTAATCAACGGCCTTAAAGTAAAAATTTATTTTTTTCACTGTTCTTGCATATCGAGAATAATGATCTAGAGGTGTGATTTTTGCGTAACTACGCCACTGGTTTTCCACGTAAAGTCGGTATCGAATTACAAAACATCTTAAAGTCGCGTTCCGATCCAATCGAATGAGAAGATACCAAGAGTACTAAATATTTTACAATTTTGCAACCGTCGTTGTATAGGTCTTTCCACGAATGTCAAGTATCGAGTTATATTATATCAACTGCAAATATAAATATTGTACAAATACAAAAGAGAGACATATAATTCGAACATCATAGAATATATTTATAATTACGTTATCAGCGATTAACGGAATTTTGAAAGTACTAATGTTAGCGAACAATTTTAAAAATCTCTTTTTTAAATAATGCATCTACCATGCGCCTATCGTGTATACAAACACTTCGTTCATTGTTTCGAGCAAAACCTATTATTTCAATGCGTATATTATACTTTCCGATATAATACGAAAAACTGGGCAGCGAACATAATTAATAAAAAAAAGTCAACCTACTAAAGTCATTTGTAAATATCGTTAACTGCTTACTGTACAATGTGCATCATACAATTGGTATCCTTTGTTCACTCGTCTCATTATAAAAGAAAAGAACAAATAAAAATAATTACAAAAATATTCGCTTAAATTTTCTTTCATCGCGTATAAATATATATATATTAGGTCGTTCGGAAAGTCATTTCGCTTTTCCAATTTAGGAGGACCCAATTGTATTTGTTCACAGCCAACTTCACATTTCAGCCGCATAAAAAAAGAAAAAAAAAAAAAAAAAAAAGAACGAAATGACTTTCCGAACGACTCAATATCATAAACGGAACATTGCTTATTATCTTTGAATTCTATTCTATATCTTTACATGTCACGCTATATTTTTACTTCTATCGTGCTTTAAAGTGTTCAACTACATTTACTTTACACTGATAAATTTTACATGCAAGACGTATTCAACTGTTATATTAATATATAATAAAATACCTTTAAAATGGTGTCCATTCCTTTTATAAAGATGGAAGCAGTTATCCAACGCCATATTTGAACTTCGTTACGAACGAACGGTTAAACGATCGAAAAACTATTTTCCGTTACTCTCGATATATATTTCGATAAAAAGGAAAATATCGATTAGGAAAAGACATTGAAACACGGCACGGAATACCGAAAAAATTTGGTGATTACATTCACGAAAGGATTTTTGGAAACGTAATCGACGTTATTAAAACTTTCGATCGTAAATCGTATAAACCGTAAACCACGTTCTACGTAATATCTTACGAACGTAACGTTTCCCGAAAATTTAATACCAAGCTTCTACACTTTGCAAAAATGCATTAACATTGCAACAACACGTAACATTTTATATGAATATGTCATATAAATCCTAATTTAAATAGAAAAACTATTGACAAGGCAAAGTAACAATCACTCGCATCGCGTGCACAACAATATTCACGACGCTGTTTCACTTTTTGATCGATATTATCGATACTTTCTTCTCTATATCGTAATATCTACATGTCGCGTACATTATATAACCATATTTAACTTGTTCTTTAATAGAAAAGGACTTCTTTCCTATAGATTTTCTTAATTTTGCTGTAACGATTCTTTATTACTTCTTTCCGATCACACACATACCAATCAAACTAATAGACAATTCGTGTCGGTAAGAAAATACGTTAGCTAAGGCGGCCTACTATATCAGTCAATCAAGTTCATAAATAATTTGAAAAAATTTATACGATATTTAACAAATTTCGAAACGATAAAAGAAATGAATTTTATATTTTTATTTAATTCTTCTTGGTTTCATTTTCAAATCAATCTTATTTTTAACTTGCTTATATACGTTTAAAAAAAATTCGTAATTTTCTAATACGTTGTTGATTTAAGAAAAAATTAATATATTTAATTTTTAAAAAATGCAAATTATCATTATGATTAAATATTTTTAATTCGTTTTAACAAATTTTCTTTTTACACATTTTTAGCGGGATTTTTATACTTTTATACGTTATTTAGTAGTAATCACGTGACCTTTATCTTTTCAGTTGCTAAATGTTCATGGGTGATACGCGTTCCTTGCATCTCTATAAATTTGTAATAATTATTCGAAATTTCGTAAATTAGTAGTGTATAGTTTTCGGAAATGTGAAAGAAGTGCGTAATATGTGGAAACAAAGTGAATATGGTAAGATTTTTAAAATATTAAACATAGCATTAAAGAAATGCGTAATATAATTTCATCGCAATTTTTACGAATAATTTTAAAACTTGGCGTGGGTACGCCAGCAAATTTTTCGTAAATTTTTCTACGCGTATTGTTTTAAATAATATTTTTATTCTCTTTTTTGACGACACGGTTTTATGGGAAATATTAATAACTTATTGAATTACATCTTTTACGACAGATTTTCGGGATCGACATCCTCGGGTATGATCTGCTTTACGTGACTTCCATCTACGGTAAGAAGCAATCAACGACGGTGAGTCTCAAAGTTTTATTTTTTATTATTTTCTTTCTATCAAAAAATAAAGAAAGTCGTACGAGTTAACGACTGTGACTCTGGAAATTCTCCGTTGGTATAAATCCGTTTGGTGGTTTAAATAGAACCACTGATAAGGTATAGAACAGAAAAATGTATATTTTTCGGCTCACACGCGTTTTGAGTTCGTAAACATGGCTATTACTGTATCGCTTTTCGCGTGAACATTGCCCGCTGAACAGTTTGCGAGCTATTCGAATATGTATGCCTCCTGTTTTCTCTCTTTCTCGCACGTACATTCTCATTCTCGGTCTCTCATTTCATTCTATGCTACTATGAATTTGTACCTATGCTAATGGTAATCTACATTCGAAATTTTCATTTTTCGAATATATCATTGAAATATAAAAAATTATATGTAACTATAATAGCTCTTAAAGAAAAGAATTCTGTATTATCGGCGTTAGTCTATCATTATCAGTAGTCCGCTATTACCGTTTCAATTTGGTGATTGTTGGATTATCGAGTGTGGTATCAAAAGTAATCCTACGCTACAAGATGTCGCTAAGATACAAAAATTTTACAATTTAGTATCGATAAGCGAAGAATATTATTTCTCGGAAATTTGATAATCTTTCATTTAGGTTATTTCAGTGCTCTCGACTAGTCCGACATTGAAATGGTGCTTGCTTTTCTCACTCTGGAATTTCATAAATATCACGTTTCTTTCGCAACATTTCAAGCCATTCCTAGTTTAAAAATTACCATTTAGTTGTCAATATAAGTGTCATACAATACTGTCAAAATGAGCAACCAAAAGACAGTGCCAACTTCAATAAACTTCCTTTTTGGGGGCACTGCAGGGTTTGTTATTTTTATCGTTTTACAAATAATGTTTTAGAAAATAATATGGATAGATATTAAACAGATCAAATAAAAGACTGATTGACTACACACTTGCTTTAATTCAAACATTAATTTAAGTTGTAGAGAACTAACTTCAGTATGTATATGTATATATATATATATATATGTAATATTAAGCACTTTTATTAACTACTTATGTTAAATAATATTTTAAAGGAAAAAATTAGACGTAGTAAAATATAAGAATACAAAAATAATTTCATGACTTTTGTTAAGTTTTAGAGAAATCATATTCAATCAATTGCTTTATTCTAGAATGGCTGCAACATGTGTTGTTCAACCATTAGATCTAATAAAAAATCGAATGCAGTTAAGTGGTACTAGAATATCAACGTTAAATGTAATATCCTCAATTTTAAAAAATGAGGGTATGTTAGCTTTTTATTCGGGCTTATCTGCCGGTTTATTACGTCAGTGTTCATATACGACTACAAGACTTGGTGTATATAATTGGCTGTCTGAAGTAGCTTCGTGAGTATATGTCAGTTAGATTGTATCAATGTAAAAAAATAGCATGCACCAATCATTTGGTATTTCTTGTATTCAGAAAAGACAGCCAACCAAATTTTATTATGAAAGCATTGATAGGTAGTACTGCTGGTTGTATAGCAGCAGTTGTAGGTACTCCTGCCGAAGTTGCCTTAATTAGAATGACCGCTGATGGTAGACTGCCTATCGGTATGCTCGGTATTGTTAGTTGAATATCGAATAGAGATTTTACAATTCTGAGCAATATTGTATTTTTAGCTGAAAGACGCAATTATAAACATGCATTTAATGCATTATTTCGAATAGCTAAAGAGGAAGGCTTTTTAGCTTTGTGGAGAGGTATTATTCCAACAATGGGGAGAGCTATGGTTGTAAACGCAGCTCAATTGGCATCATATTCTCAATCTAAAGAAACATTGCTTAATACTGGTTAGTAGACATGATAAATAAGTAAGAACTTAACGAATAACATTGGGGTAATGATTTTTTTTTTTTTTATATATTTGGCTAGGATATTTTGAAGACAATATTTCATTGCACTTTGTAAGTTCTATGATATCAGGTTTAGTAACAACTGCTGCTTCTATGCCAGTTGATATTGCTAAAACAAGGTAAATATCGTACAAAACTGAATAGCGAAACATTTATAAAGATGCTTTTTGCATTTAACAATTTACACTTTGTATTATTAATGGGCTTACAGGATTCAGAACATGAAAATTGTGGATGGTAAACCAGAATTTAAAGGTGCAATAGATGTGATAATTCGAGTATCTCGAAATGAAGGAATATTTTCATTGTGGAAAGGTTTCTTTCCTTATTATAGCCGCTTAGGTCCTCATACGGTTTTGACATTTGTTTTCATGGAGCAACTGAACAATTTTTATAAAATATATATTGCTTAACAGTTAGAATTAATACACAAACAGGCAATGAATTAATGTCAACCAAAAATATTCCAAGTACTTCTTATCTAACAGCTTTCTTTATATAGCTTTTAATTCATATTTAACCTTTATAAAGTATATATGCTTATAAAAGAATATTTATCTTTTCAATTTATGTTTGTGTATTAATATCTGGTAGACATTATAAATGTATACGTACACGCACAACATTAATCTATTTTATTCTTCAAATGTTGGTTGGTTACTTTGATGTGTAAACTCGAATTTAAAATTCATCAAAAATTCGTTAGGTTACAATACATTATATAGCAAGTAATACACATAGTTTATGTTGTAGTACAAGTTTTTTTGTTACTTTACGAACATTCTACGAACATTCTTCGCAAGATAAAGAATCGTTTGATACGATTTTTATTTTTTATTCGTTATTATATAAAATGTATATTTTATCGTTTTATAATATTTATACGTATAAAGATTTGTTAGTACGAAATTATAAATCAACACGTACAATAAATATTATTTTATAAAATTTATAAAAACAAAAATACGAATTAAATATTCAAACGTATAAATAAGATAGTCATAAGTATGGTTACTATTATACTTTCATATAGTTTCATAGAGATGTATACTACTCGAATTGTATAAATATTTGTTGAATAAACGAAGAAAGTTATTTTTGTGTACATCAATGTGTTCTTGAATAAAAGATAAGTAGGCTACTTCGAAATTTGCTTGATAACAATCGATTAAATCAAACCGTCTGATACTAGTTAATAAAGTTAACTTGAAGTGACCTATCGTCAAGTACTATATACGTACACATATGACCGCGATAGTTTCCTATGGTATCGTGAATTGATTTATATGGGTTATTTCTGCGTTTATACGTCAATATATGTTCAATGTAGTTGAAACGTTCGATTCGTGTATTTAAATGATATTCCAAATTTCATCCGTGTTGTCAAAATACTTCACTTTCATGAGGTTATACGAAAATGCACTCTTTTCATCATACAAAAGAAAACAATATATGTATACGTATATGTGTATATATATACTAGTCAAAATGATAATTACATGATAGTTCCCCATATTAAAAAGTTTAATATTGTTTTTATTTTATTTGAAATCTTTAATAATGGCGAAAAAGAAAAAAGGTGAAGCTTGGGGGGAAAATGGATTTGAAGATTGGGTATGTAAAAAGCTACAAATTTTTAAGAAAAATAAACGAATAGATTAGATTTAGATATAAGGGGACAATTTTAGGGTGGATACATGGCTGCTAAACAATCTAAATTACAAGAACAATTTCAAAACGAAGCAAATAAAGAAACGAAAACATCTGATATATTTCAAGGAATTGCAATTTTTGTGAATGGCTATACTAATCCGACTGCAGATGAACTTCGGCATTTAATGATGGCACACGGAGGTATATATCATCACTATATGAGGCCAAAAGTAACAACTCATATTATTGCATCTAATTTACCGTATTCAAAGATCATCGTGTATAAACAAAAACAAAATCCAGTTCCCATATGTAAACCTGAATGGATCGTGGATAGTATAAAGGCTAACAGAGTCCTAAATTTTCAAAACTATTTGCTTTACTCTCATTGTACAAATATACAACCCCAGTTGAAATATACAATAAAAAGTACAGAAGATAAAGCAAGTGTTACTTTCCAAACACATAATGCCGCACAAAAGAACAATGAAATAAATAGTCTAAGAGGGGATAATAATAAAATGGAAACGATAAAACATACTTCTGTAAATCAAGATACTTCGGATCATACATTAGCAACTACTTCAAGAAGTGCTCATTCCACAAAAAATTCGGAATTTATATCGGAATTTTATAATCATTCGCGATTGCATCATATCGCAACGATGGGAACAACTTTCAAAGAGTATGTTAACGAACTAAGAGATAAAAGCAACGGGGAATTTCCTGGTTTTGCCAAGTTAAAAGAATTAAAAAGTACAAGATTGGACAGATTATCATTTGGATCACAATTAAGCTTTAATATTGAACCGATTGATTTACAAGAGGAAAATAAGATTGAAGTTAATCAAGGTTCTATTATAATGCATATAGATATGGATTGCTTTTTTGTCTCAGTTGGTCTTAGAGATAGACCAGAGTTAAGAGGCTTACCTGTTGCAGTGACACATGCGAAAGGCAATAAAAATTCTGCAAGTACTGATAATAAACAAACCATAAATAAGAATGAAGAACAGGGTTCATTGTCAGAGGTAGCATCTTGTTCCTACGAAGCAAGGAAAGTTGGTGTACGAAACGGCATGTTTCTAGGAGAAGCACTCAAACTATGTCCCAATTTAAAGACCATACCATATAACTTTGAAGGCTATACAAAAGTTTCTTACGCGTTATATGATATAGTAGCATCGTACACATTAGACATTGAAGCAGTTAGTTGCGATGAAATGTATGCAGATTGTACAAAGATATTGGAAGGATCTTGTTTAACGCCAATGGAATTTGCAACTATAATTAGACAAGAAATAAAGGAAGAAACAGGTTGCCCAGTGTCAACGGGATTTGGGAGTAATAAATTATTGGCAAGATTAGCAACAAGAAAAGCAAAGCCAAATGGTCAATTTTATATACAGCAAGAACATATAAACGACTGTATTGACAGCTTCAATGTACAAGATTTACCAGGTAGAATATTTTAAATCAGATTAACTGTAACATTTAAAAATCTTAATAATTTCAATCGTTTAAATTAGGAGTCGGGTGGACGACAACGCATAAATTGAACAATATAAACGTTCGAACATGTGCGGAATTGCAAAAGATACCATTAGCAACGTTACAAAAAGAATTTGGGAAAAAAACGGGTGAAATATTATACAACATGTGTCGGGGAATAGATAATGCAAAGCTTAATCTAGAACATGTTAGAAAATCTGTGTCCGCAGAGGTCAATTACGGGATAAGATTTGAAAGTAACGATGACGCAATTAATTTTCTGAAAAAATTATGCTACGAAGTGTCTAATCGATTGAGTAAAGCCAATGCGAAAGGTAGATGTATCACGTTGAAACTTTTGATCAGAGCGAAAGAAGCGCCCAAAGAAACGGAAAAATTTATGGGACACGGATTGTGCGATTATATAACAAAATCAAAAAATCTTATTGCTCCTATTAACGATGTTGATATTATAACAAAGTAAGTTGAAAAGTCATTTTTAGTACTTCTGCGCGAAGTGATACAATAATTCGTTTGCATTTACTTTAGGGAAGTTATTATACTTTGGAATCAAATGCAAAAAGTGCCTGAAGATGCGAGAGGGATTGGTATACAGATATCTAGATTAGAAATATTAAAAAATAAATCTCGCAACGCAACGTTAACAAATTTTCTCCAAAACAAGCCGAGTAATACGGTTCATCATTCCGTTGAAGCGAATAAGAGTAATAAAGTTCAAAGTCAATTCGATCTAAATTTAAACGCCGTTGCGTCAGCGTCCGAAAATATTAATAACGAGGAAAAATTGGATATACCGCCTGATATCAACGAGTCAGTTCTTCGCGAGATTCCGAAGGAAATACAAAATGAAATTTTAAACGCTAATCAGAGTAAAAAATTAGTAGATAGCAACCAAGGCCAAACGATCGTCGATGTAGTAGTACAGACAAATAGAAAAGAATCTCTTCCTGTAAAAAACGTACAAACGCGTCAGGAACATTTTTTTAAACAAACTAAATCAGGCATTTCAAGGCCAACAAAGGTGGAAATGCCACCTATACAAGAAATCGATATGTCCGTTTTAATCGAACTACCAGAAGATATACGAAATGAAATTCTTAACGAATATAGCGCTAAAAAACGCGAAGAAAAAATTAACGTTAATAGAGATAACAATAGTTGTAGTACATCTTCCGCTAGCAAAGAAGAATCAACTGCAAAAATTGATCGCGACGAAGAAAATATATCTTATTCGCAAGTAGATCCGGAGTTTTTAGCCGCGTTGTCGGATGATTTAAGACGCGATGTTCAAATTTATTGTTCCGTCAGAAACGAAGAACATTCGAGAAAGAAAAGGAACGAGACAAATCGTGATACCGCATTGACGAGAAAGGAAGATATAAAACACGGTAAACAGATAGAACATAACGCGAAGAATAAAAATGGCGCAAAAAATTCTAAAACAATTTCCAAAAGCAAAAAGAAAAACATACAAACAACGTCTAAGACGGTAAAAACTGCGAGCGAATGTGATAATATGTCGAATAATAAGGCCGATGTTGGTATTGCAAGATTTATACCTTGTACAGGGAAAATCGAATCTGTTAATAACGAAATCACCCCAGATGAAGCTGAGGCTATTCTTTCTCATAATTTCACTATCTCGCAAGATAACGATATTGTAAATCAACATCAAGATATTCTAATCGATCTTGTAAATCGTTTACTTAATCTACCACTAGAACAGGTAGTTTTCATAATTCTTACTGATATCGATGTTTATAGATAATTCTCTTTTATCGATACATTTCGTTGGATAGCTTAAAAAATGTCAGAGCGATAAGATACTTCTTATGACTGAACAAAGAATGCATGCCCGATAATCCGTTGGATTATGTTACCCGTTATAATTTTCCTAGGATTAATTAAAGTATAAAATACACGGTTGCAGGTAAAAATGCAAATACAAATGTGGGTTGCTAATTCTAAAATCGTGAATGAAGTAGACTTTCTATCGCTTGCAACATTTCTTAGCATGCTCCCGGAGAAGAGACGTATCGAAGATTTACATGTATTACTGAAAACCATGCATAGGTAATCTACTATGCAAGATTTATACATACACCTTTGTAATAGGTGGACATCGAGTAATATAACACAGAGGATTTAGGGAATAGATATCATTTTACTCAGTTATGATTGATAAATAAAAATGATATTAAAGACAATACATTAACTTATTTATGTTCGTATTTTTAGATGTATGACAAAAACTGGAAATTGCATTTGGCATGGGACATATAGGAAAACAGTAAAATACGTTCAACATTATATGCAAATTGAATATAACAGCAACCTCATGATACCACCAATCAAATGCAACCTTTTGCAGTGTAACAATGATGTAATGTAAATTTTTCGGAATTTAATAAATTAATATTTTTACAATGAGGTTAATAAGAAACCTATTTACAAGCAAACATGATACTTACCTTCAATTTCATTGAACACAGTACCAGTATTCTTTAGGTAACATATTAATTTACAATCGAGAACATA